>JAWWEE010000074.1:83032148-83042307 GCA_035221455.1 Xenops minutus | reverse complement strand
TTGTTTTTTTTTTTTTTTGTTTTTTTTTTTTTGCTCCCCCCCCCCCCCCCAAATTTCAGAGATGTTGGAGGCTGTTGGTTTTCTGGAGCTTTCATGTTTTATGGGATTTTTTGTTTGTTTGTTTTTGTTGGTTTGTTTTTTTTTTTTTTTAACTTGGGACATTGAATTCTGTGTGATAAATTAAATACAAGTCCGTTCATGGTCATTAGATATTTTGAAAATTGCAGAACTATAAAAACCCCTAAAGTCTTTGATATGGATTTTTATCTTAAATTAGTGTTCAGTGTCAATATTCAAAGAAGCGGTGTGGTGGAATGCATGGCTCATTCTTTCACTGACATACTGAGCTTTTGGCTGCGAACTGTAAAGCTTTGTTTTTCTCATTTATGACAATAACCCCTTACTTATTCATTGTAATATTTTTTTTATTGATTTCTAAGAAATTCTGTCCTTGATCATGTTTATTTGAAACTGTATGTTGATATCTTTACTTTCAAAAAGCACTGATCCTAGGAGATGTTGACATTTGTTCCCTCCCAGATGGAGGTTTTCAGAACTTGATATCTATCTGTAACTGATTTATGAATTATCAACCGGCTTGTGGATAGGGAATCTTCAGTGCTTGCCCTCTGCTCTGAGTTTTGAAGAGATAGTGCTAGTACCATAAATAACTTTATTATTATGGACATGTGCACTCTTGTACATTATTAAATGGGTTGAAACAACTGAATGAATCTGTGAAAGTAAATAACCAGCCATCATATATAAATGTAACTGATGTAGATTATTATACTGCATGTGTAAACAAGGTGTATGAGCAACTCTTCTGATTATCAACAAGAGAAGAGCTTCAAAGCTCCAGTTGTGATAACTGTTGCTATTCAATTTTTCCTTCACACTTGGTATTGTTCTTTTGTGTACTTATTCTTTGTGATGGTTCAGACTTTCTTAATTTATGGAGGTGTCAGTGAAACTGGCCAGAGTGCTCCTCTGTTATGTAAAGAAGGTGTAATTTCTTTGCTCCAAAAGATGAAAGGATAGGAAGGTAAGGACACACCTGTGTTCTATGAAGATAGTAGTATAGTTAGACCATAGTGTCTGGACATGAGGTGCCTATTGCATTTATACATCAGTAATGAAGGATAGAAGTTAAAAATCTGGTATTTCTTGTGTTTTGCTCATATTATTGTCCCAATTGCAAAATAGATAGGAATGTGTTTGCTTTTCAGTGCTTGCATTATCATACTTACTGTAAAAACATCTTTCTTCTGTGTCTTTGCTTACTTCTCCTAGGCATTTGTATTTTCTGCTGTCTCTACTTACACTATGTTGTCTGTTCTAGGAACATTGCAGAAAAAAAACAGATTACATTTTCCTTTATGCATTTCAAAGGTTAAAATTCAGCTGTCATTCTTTGCCCAGTCTCCTAGTGTCTTCAAATTCTCTCAGTCTGCCATGGATGTGACAAGATGTGAATTATGATGCAATAGAACACTTATTCTTATGAAGTATAAGGCTAGAAGTCAAGTACCATTAAATGCACAAATGCATGAATGGTTGTGCCATAAGTCACTTAATAAAATGTTTTGTGATTCTAAGTTGGTCCAGTGCGATTCTTTACTTAAAAAAAGTAAAGAAAATTCAGGAATAATTCAATAAATTTACTTTATTGAATACAAATTAAAAGGATTAAAATGATGAAATATATGTTCTCTATTTTAGGTTAACACTAAAATAATCCCTAAATGGGTTTAGTTGAAAAAGAGTGTAGCTGTGCATTTTCAAAGCTAATAGGATTACTGAACTGTTTAGGATGAGGGTCACAGAATGGTTTGTGTTGGAAGGGACCTTAAAGATCACCTAATTTCAATTCCCCTGCCATAGGCAGGGACATCTTCTGCTAGACCAGGTTGCTCAGAGTCCCATCCAGCCTAGCCTTGAACCCTTCCAGGGATGGGGCATCCACATCCTCCTAGGAAACCTGCTGCAGCATCACACTACCCTCACAGTGAAGAGTTTCTTCCTCATATCTAAATCCAAACCTACCCTCTTTCTGTCTGAAGCCATTCCTCCCTGTCCTATCACTAAATTACAATGTAAAAAGCCCACCACCCCTAGCTTTCTTAAAGGCCCATTTTGGTACTAGGAGGTTTCTATAAGGTCTTCCTGAAGCCTTTGCTAAATTATTTCTAAATTGCCCCCTTGTTTTCTCACAAGCAGGAGTATCTGAGGATTTTGAACATCCAATCTGGTATAAGTAGCAAAGACTGCAGCCTTTTTTTATGGTTGCTTCTTGTACTGACTGTTTAGAAGTTGATCAAAGTAACTTTGCTCTAAACAAGTATGTGGCAATTTTCTATCAGTAAAAACATTGGTCTAAAGCTCAATATTTAGAGCTGTGTAAGATACAAACCAAGGTATTTTTGTTTTGGTTTGGTTTTGTTTTGAGTTTGGGTTTTTTTGTTTGTTTTTTTTTTTTTTTTTTTTTTCATTTCTCAAAGGCTTTATGCTTAGCTTAAATAAGAGAACTTGGACCCTTTTGATGTGTAATCCACACATATGTGTGAAGTCAAAAGATGTTAACTTAGGCTGTTCATAGAAGGGGAGCACTTACATTCACAGTGAATGTCTTCCAGCTGCTGACATTTGGTAGATGGTGGAAGCATGATTAAGAATCAAGACAGCTTTTCCATCTGAAATAGAGAAATCTTTATTTTGACCTTTTTTCCCTTTATCTTAGCAGAAAAAGTAATCTAAGTTTATTAAACTCCCTTTGGAAGCATGATACCTAAGCCTCATTTTCATGAAAATGCTCACTGAATTTTAAATATTTAAGTTCCATTGAAGTAGTATCATTCCCCTTCTGACATTTGGATTTAGATTAAGATGTTTCCAAAGATTGTCCTACAGCTGCTCTTCAAGTGCTCAGATTGTAGAAGTAAGGGAGTATTGTCACATTACTTCTGATTGTTCTGGTTTTGCCTGCCAACCTGTGACAAGGTCAAAGCACAGCACAATGATCTGAGGTACAGTTGAAATGAAATATAATAAATTTCTCAATAAAGTTGACTGAATTTGAAACAAATGGAGAAAAGAGACTTTATTTTTTTTTCCCCCAGTTCTGGCAATGTAGACAAATGTTATTGCAGTGTCCTCTCACTAGAGCCAAATTCTGAGAGATGCCAAGCACTCAGTATTCCAAGATAATTTATTGTGTATTGGAAATTTACATTCTGATGTCTCTCATGTTTGTCCTTCTCTGTTGATTTTGTCTGATTACTGAGGTGTAAAGACATAATTTCTTGTGGTGGACTTTTAAATTATACAGTTCCACGACTGTTGTCACTACTGACTTCTATAACCATGCCTTCAGTGTTGCAGATGTAATACACATGTTGAGATGTTTCTTTTTTATTTCCCTTTGCTTTTTTCTCTCCCTTTGCTTTTTTCTCTGGCCTTCGGAACATTCACTTTCATTTTGGAAAGGTATTGCATTGGTACACCTGTTGAATTTTCACTGACTGCTCCTTTTATGTATATAAATGCAATATAAATGCCAGCTCAGAACTAAGCCTCAGCAAAAAACAGTGTGAAGCTAGAAGTGGAGAGAAGTACTCAGGAGAGTAGAGATGGAAGTGGGATTTTAACAGTATTTTTGAAAGGGACCAAATTAGTTCAGATCTTGGTTTTGAGATATTTAAAGGAAATAAGGCTACTGGCCTGTTAGGAGGTTATTTATTTACAATATCCTCAAATTACATTTTCCCATGTGTGACTGAGTGCAACTATGACTATTGTTCCTTTTATCCGAGTATGGACAACATGATGGAAAGAACTGGTGGAAGATATTCTTTTTCTCATAAAATTTTGGCATGAAAGCAGAATTCTGCAGTGGAACTTGCAGAGTTTAAATTAATTCCAAAATAAATAGTAAAACTGCTTCAAGCAGCTGAAGATATAAGGAATAGAGACGCTACATTCTTTACTTAAAACAATACAAGACAAAACCTGAATCCTTATACCTTTTCTGACCATCTGGACACCGCTAAAGGCTTGGTCCCCTCCCTCTCCACACACACCTACACACCCACACCCACACACACAAGGTGGTTCTGACCCAATAATAGCTGATCTGGTGTGTAACAGAAGCCTGTTATAGGAATAAGCATTAGTTAACTCAGCAAAAGCAGTAAATGGTGTTTTTCATCTTTCAAATGAGCTGCAGGTAATTCTTTTATTGCTTTCTCTGTCTTCCTACTTTCTCACACATCTGCAAACTCTCAGTCTGTATACACCAACTAAAATTGTGATTATAATAAATTGTGGCACATCAGTCAGTTCCAGATCTAATCTTGTATCTTCCAACAGTAGCAGCTTGTGATAAACCTTACTGTTTGTGTGCTAAGCCAAATTGGAAGAATGCATTCATCTGCTTCATCAGTGCAGATTCCTCAGTGTGAGCTTTCTGTTCCTCCAGGTAATAAAGGGTTTACTTGAAAAGCATGCAAAATTTATCTACCAGTAGAGTTAATGAGAATATTGCTTTTAACATCTATAGGAATAACGCTGAGAGCATCTTAAATTCCTTCATGGTTTATAGACTTCAGACTGATCTAGTTTTTTTCTTCTTTCTATTTCAGAATAAGAAGAGAAAAAAAAAATCTGTCTGTACCTAGCTCAGTGTTAAATTTTCAGTGATTTTTTCTGAAGGCTGCTGTTTACTGGAACCCCTTGAAAAGGTAAAGTCACTTGAGAGATACATATGAAGATAGGGATGGGGATGGTGTGCTGTACTTTTTGAGATATCTGTTGTTACAGCAATGTGCTAGTCTTCTTGTCTCTCTTTTAGTCCAGTTTTTCTTGGCTGCCCAGCAAGCAGAATGATGGTTATTCAATACTGTTTGCTGGAATTACCAAATCAATATCTGAAATTGATTGGTTTTGAATTGGTTACAAGGGCTGAATGTTGTAGTCTAGCAATTAGTTGGGTTTTTTTAATAAAGCAAACTCTTTGTGGTGAACTAATTAACCGTATAACACATCATTCATATACTGTTTACAATATATTTTTATTCATTTTCTGACAAGTAATCTTACTGGAACAGATTTTATTTAGGTCCTCCTTTTCTATGTAGTGAAAGTATGAATTTTTTGAATGTTAGAATAATATTATTGCATTTTAAGAATATCCCACTGGAGCTGTTCAGAATAGGAGATAATAGTGGCAGACACTTGTGATGTTTTAGCAAATATTGGTACTTTCAGCCCAACTTTAAAGTGTGCTTCTGCTTCTTTGGTATTGCATTTTTTCTTCAGCTGTAGATTAGCGGTGTTTAAATATATTACTCTGAGTTTGAAAAATAAGCAGATACTGTAGTTGGAAATCTTATTAAATTTATTTATTTCAGTGTCCATTAGTTTAGTGCATATTTCTGTATCTGATTCAACATGATAAAAGATTAATCACAGGAAAAAATCAACAGTTTTTAGTTGAGTGGGTTCATAACTACCTTTGCAAAAGTGGTTCTGCAGAGTTCAAATTGTAGCACAGTGACATATTACACAATTTCATTATTCAAAAATCTTGTTGTAAGGCTTATTATTGATGTCAGGTAGCTGTGGTTGCTTGAACACTTTCCTAGGTAGTCCACTACATTGCCAGAAAACCACTTCACCTTTGTTTCTAAGTATAGCACATGTGTATTTCCAGTAGAGAGTGGGAATACTGTGTAAAAAACCCTGAGCAACTGCATCTGAGAACAGTGGATAAAAACTGATCCAGGTGCTAAGATGAGCAGGAGAAGGTAAAGGTAGCGCTGCTATGGAAGAACATGAGAAAAATATAGCTTGGAACCTGGAACAAAGGTGGAGAAAATCCATGTTGAATTCCCTGACTTGATCAATGCACTGAAAAATTCCTTAGGAAAAATGGCAAACTTAGGAGATAAATGGACGTAAATTAAGCATTAATAAATTTTTAAGCTGAAAACGGGGAGAAGAAATATGATTGTAAAACAAGAATAATAGTTGTGGAAAAGTGATTTAAGTTTGAGTATCTGATATAGTTTCTGAAATTTCATTGCAATGGGACCTGGTATCCCTTTACCATTTTGAGCATCTTCAATTATAAACTTTGCTGAGCAGCTCTTGTGTGTCTCTGGTGAACTCATATAGAACATAACACAGTAGGATAATGGTCTCTCTGGAGTCTTTGAGCTCCTGCAAATATTGGTATAAGCAGAATCCCAATGATATACACAATTCCAATGGGAATCACATGCATTTTACATCTTGCTTTGTGATTTATGTATGACATCTAGAAATAAATTTAATGAAAGATAACAAATAACATGAAAAAGATGACTACAAAGGAGCAAAATGTCATGGAAAAAGTATTCAGTGGAATGAACGGATAGGCAAAAATTTTTTTCTGGTGAGTGAAAGATTTAGATTATAAATTCACAAATAAAGTTTTCAAAGAGACCTGTTCCATTGCTTAGGCAGTAGCTAATTGGTTTTTCTCAAAACAACAAATTTACAGCCTTGATTTAGCTGAGTATTGATGTGGCTTCCTGCAAAGGAAGTTTGTCTTATGTGAGATAAATGGCATAGACTAAAAATGGTCTCTTTCTAAATGTAGTGTTCCACTAATTTAAAAATGATCGTGAGTTTTGCCGTGTGGGAGAAGGCAGAAGCATGGACTATGGTGAGGCTTATTGATTGCTGCAGGAGTGAGTATTTCCTATAAAATTTCATCAGTTAAAAAAAAAAAATCAATCAAAAATGTTGAGAATTTGGAAAGAAAAATACAATTTTTTTATTCAAAATATTAGTAAGTTCTGTCAATTTTAAAAATGGCACATGCACACACAGGTATTGCTTTTTGTGCTGAGCATTTGGTGTGATATGGCTCTCTCTACTATAGTGCTGCATAGCAATGATATTGACACCATATATTACTGAATAGTTAAGTTTTCATAAATACTTTCAGTCACAAGTCCTTTCATTTACCTCTTTAAAGGCATAAAAAAGCGCCCAAAACTAAGTCTTTTCCCATGTTTTACAGGCAACTTAAGCTTTTCTTTTTAAATACTTAGTTTTGATTTAGTCTACCAATTGCAACCATTTACTTTACACTGGTAGATTAGATGACTAGAAACTATGGATCAGCTGGGAACACAATTTTGTTTCAAAATCAAATTATTCCCTTTTGGGTTTCATTCTCTCCTGTTACCTTCGACCCCTCTTCTTCCTTTTGTCTTTTGCCTTAGAATTTTTTTCCTACTGACTATGGACTGGTGGGTTTTACTAATTTTTTTTTGAGGGGGTGACTATTCAATTAATACTTTTAAAATTCATCTTGCTTTCTTTTGATGTTCATCTACTCTGTTCTTAATTTCATATTTCATCTTTTATAAGCTTCCTGATACCTTCTCTTTTGCTCCTGGTATCACCTGGTAACATCTCTTTTTTTGGCTAATTCATGATATCTGAACAAGATTGTGTATTGTTTTCCAAGTGAAGAGCTTTATTAGGTGAACAATGCAATTAGTCAATATGAAACCTTTGCAACCATTGTAAAATGGGATGAGTGATTTAGAACCTTTAATTTAAAAAGTGGTTCTACAATAACGTGTTGAAATATACCCAAAGTATTTCTCAGTCTGGATTCACTGGGGCTCTAGCAGCATTTATAAAACCAGTTGGAGGAATTACCTGATTCTTTTCACAAGCTAGTTATAGTCACAATAATTACTAAGTAATCTTCCGTGTCTAGCAAGATGGATAAACTATGATCAAAGAGATATTTGAATGGATTTTTCTTGTTCTTTCCTGCTGAAGCTGTTATGTGTTAATTACATTCTTATAATTCAGGATATGACATGAGAATGGTTGTCTGTGCAGTGAAGAACATCTGGGTTTCAGACCCTATTCTGATGATTATTTAGATAGATGCCATAAAGTGAAACTGTTTAAAAGGAAATGGAAACAAGTCTGCACCAGAATATCTTCCATTTTAAAGCTGGGGAAAAGCTTTGAAGGCGCACTGTGGGGATTTTTCCCCTACTCTCTAGAGGAATCATATAACCAGATGTTCAGAGTAGAGAGAACAGTATAACTCTCTTCTCTTGTGTGTTCAACTAGTGCTCCACTTCAACCAAAAAACTTGAAAATGTGATGAAATATTTTTTCTCTAAACTTATAAAAACGTATGGTTTCAAATACAAAATATCATGCCAAATCTTAGTTTTGGCTGTACTTGAAACACATTTTCAGTACTTTGGCCATTAAATCATCAAAATCAGTCATCTGTTGAGCCATAATGTAGACCCAAAAGATCAGATCAGTCATCATCTTTGTCAAATTCTTCAAATGATTATGTCAACAGCAGGTCTGTTGCCTTCATTAGAGCTTTAGCCATGTATAATATCGAACTGGAAAGAAAATTCATCTCCTTTAACAACAGCAATTGACTTTTAAATCTCTACCTGCACATAATCTCTTGGTTGAGAGATTCCAGTGTGCATGCAGTAAATCTTACATGATAATTTGTTTAGTGATTAATTTCTTATTTTTCAGAGGGAATAACTTTGCAAAGGTTGTTGTTATTGCTATTAAGCTATGCTATGATATTCTGCTTTCTATTGTGAATATACTAAAACACTTTCTATAAAAATATATACATGATTCTTAAATATATTTTCTTTCTCACTGAAAAAGAAAATATATTATTCACAGAACTCAGAGGAAACTGGATTTTTTAGATAGGCTGTTGATGGCATAAGCCATAAACTAGAAAGCTGTGTTCATGGGTCAGTGATCATTTCATGACTGGAGATGTATAAAAGTCTGCTGAGAGCACATCACACCCTGCTCTCATTCTAACGTCATTCTGTTGTTTTTTGAGAGGTGAGAGATTTCTTTTCTATGCCATACCATCCCTTTTTATTATTTTTAACACCGGCTTTCTGAACATGCTTCCCTCCACTCCACTCCCCTACGCCCCTTGTTCTTTTTTGATTTTCAAGAAGAGGTGATTGTGTGGAGGGAAAGATACAAAAAAATATGATAGTGACAGAATATTGATACAGACAGTAGTTTAAAGAATGAGATGCTCTCATTGTCCTCTGCTCCTGTCTCCTGTGTGCTTTAATAACAGTGTATTATACAAATGGCTGTACCCAGGTTACCTGGGGCATGGGATGGAATAAACCTCCCTCTCCCTCAGTAATGCTCAGGGAATTTCTCACTACCACTATTGTGATAGGGAGACCTTTGTTTATGCAATCAGGTAAATTGAAATAACTTTTATTCTGATATAATTAATTTGGTTACCAGAAGGATCATATTTGGATCTATTCATATCTCATGGGTTCATCCTAATTTACCCTTTGATGCTTAATTTTTCTGGCCACGAACCAGCACTAATTGTGGTTGGTTTTGTTTTCTATTGTAGTATTTGAACAACTACAGAAGATGCACTTTTTGTTTCCTTTTCTGTTGTGCTCTAATATATTCCTGAACCACACAGAACTGTGGTAATTACCTCTATAAAAGTAAAAGTCACCAGTCTTCTCAAAAGAAAAATACAGAGTAGTTGTCATTGTTAGTACAATGATAGACTTTTCTGTAGACATACTTCAATTACAAAAGCAATGAGCAATCCACATTTAAGTCTTAGATGAGCAAAATGCTAAACACCTGCCCTTTACTTTGTTAATTGCAAAAAGTTGATGTTCTTATCAAACCTTTTAGTAAAGAAACCAAACAAGGAAGGCAGACTTTGTGGTGGGTGGATGACACTGAGTCAGAGGTGGCTGTTTCAGTACCATTAAAGCTTGCAGGTTGCAGATTTCAAAACCAGTGCAAACCTTATTTTTCACTCTGGAAAGCTATTACATGTTCTCTATTTGCTCAGCTACTGTGTTAGTTTAGTTAGGCTGACTCTGGTTTACATGAGAAGAGTCATTATAGGTGTCCTATTTAGAAGTTCTTACAAGGTGGAGTATATTAGTAAATATTCTTAAACTGATTATACATCATCATGCACATGAGCAGTTATTTGATAGAATGGACTGTGCTGTCATGGGTTTAAGATTGGTTTCTGTTGAAAGCCTCTGGAAGTTTCCCTCCATTCTATAGAGCAGAGCCAATGAGG
>JAWWEE010000074.1:83003245-83031012 GCA_035221455.1 Xenops minutus | reverse complement strand
CTGTGGTATTAATCAAATCTCCCCTTTCGGTTATCTCTAGCCATAAATTCTGAGCTGTTTTTTTTCCCTTCTCTCTGGAAGGTGAAAAAGTTGGGGGGGGTGGGGGGAGGGCGGGGAGGCCTTGAAGGAGCTTTGCTGGACATCAGGTGTTTATTCAGGGTCAAACCTCCACAGTGCTCATTGTCAGATGGGTCCATACAGGCACAGAATGACACAGAATTTTTAGCCTTTGTGCTTATTTTTAATTCTGAATAGTTAAGTCTCCAAAATAAATCTGAAATATTTTATAGATTCTTTTTAATATTCTGAATGACTCTATGATCTTCTAATCAATGTCTCTGCTAACATCTGTTTCTACATAAAATAAACCAACTTAAAAATTGGTCCATTTCTTTTTCATCATATAACTGACAGTTTCTGATGAAATATCTGCTTCCATGTTGCTAAGTTTGCCTTTTGAATTATTTTTATTTAGTCTCTGTCCACAGGATTATCAAATTATAGAAGTTGGGAATTAGTATACAAAATAATGAGCAAGGTAACACATTTTTTTATTTTCATTTGATTATGGGTGCATTTATTCTGTGCATTCAATCTTCTTTCTTCTTGCATCTTCCATGTTTATCCTCAGCTCTTTCCAATTCTTCCCCCTCTTTTTGTTTTTTTTTTTTTTTTGTTTGTGGGGTTTTTCACCCCCCCTCCTTAGTGGGGGTTTCATTTCAACAAGTGGAATTTCTGTATATTCTCCCTGCTTTAAGAGGGCGTTGGATCAAAACTCCATGGAAGACCTAAGGGCTATTTTTTAGAAGGGACACCTGAATTGACACATTGAATTTCAATGTCCCATTTGAAATATCCCAGACAGGTATTGTTCAACACCTGAAGCATTTAAGAGCTACTGTTCTGCACAATCCATTCTGTATTTTAAGTATTTTATTTTCATGTTTACAGATGATAGTGCCACAGATATGCATTCAGCTCACATTCTGGAGAATGTTTTGTGAGTTAATTTGGTTTAAGTCTAATCTCTAGGCAAGATCCAAACAATAAAAGATCTTAAATGAAAGATTTCTGTTTACTTTGGCCATTTTTTCAAATCCCTGAACTTTTCATGGTTGCAAAATTGTCTGATTCTTTGTATCTGTAGATTCTTAATGTAGCAAAAGTACTTGGAGGACTGTGAAGTTAATATTTGTAATTTTTGCTTTTAGATTTGACCAGTTTTTGAAATGCATGTTTTTATCGTTGTAGTCTGGACTGTCATAAAGATTTGGATTCAAGTAATTTGTAAAGTGCTTATTTTAAAAGCTGTGATTTATTTGGGAAAGAGGAGTAGCAGTACTAGTTTTAGGCTTACTCTTATATTTCCAAGTGGACAATCTGAATCTGTTTTTAGAAAAGGAAGAACATTAAATAAATATATAAACCCACAGGAAAAAACAATGCCAACCCAATAGACTTGAAAATCATAATTTAAAAAAAAAAAATTAATCATATGAGAAGCAAAAATATGGGTATCTGGAGTTCAGAGCAGCTGACACTTCCCCAAAGTGTATAATGGGGCTAACTCTTGCACTCTAGAGTAAAGAAAAGGTAGTACACAGTGAGGGAATCTAGGTCAAGTTGTAAAGTACATGCATGAAGTAGATACACAGAAACAAACCCTGAAAGACTGAGGCACAAGTGTAAACCTGGCTGTGGGGGAAATGAGTTTTATAGAGGCTTGTCGCTAGACAGCAGGGGTCCGTTCAATTCCACAGACCTTTCACAGGACTGGTGCTATTTAGTACTTTCATTTGCAAGTTGCACATTGGAAAAGAGAGCCTGTTTGTTAAATGCACAGGTTATGCCTCTCAGAATGAAGTATGCTGGAAGAGAGCATTCGAATTCAAGGTGACATTGACAATTTACAGACATGTCCTAAAATTATGGTGAAATCCATTAAAGTCTGCATAAAATTTCCTGCTAAAACAGGACCAATCAGTTGTGTAAATGCAGGATAGATAGGTAGTAGCTCTGCCAAAGTGGACGCAGGGAATAATGAATCAGAGCTGAACTGTGATTAAGGTGTTGCAGATAGAGAAAGGAAAAAGCAATACTGTATTGGGAAGTGCTAATAAAACTATCGTTTTCAGATATGTGAATCCATCCACCCACTGCTTTTGCTGTTTGTAAAGCTCCAGTTGCAGAACTGCTCTCAGTTTTGGGCTTCACTAGACAAGGAAAGCATCTTGGGCTATTGAACTAGAGACTCATCACCACACGCATACATGAACACAAGGAATCACAGAAACATGGCAGTAGGCAAGGGAGCTTCAGTAACCCAGCCAGAGGCGTGAGTTTCTGCCTGGCCCTTCCCAGGCCTGTCACAAAAAACCATCAGCCCTTGTCCCTTTGTGAAACCCGTAAAGATGAGTCAATGGGACAAGTTCTCCTAAGCACCTTTTGGACTGAAGTGGCTATTGCCGGGGAGGTATGGCCCTTGTCATGAGATGCAAGGGGAAGGGCGTCTCATCTTACTTACTCATCTTACAGATCTTACTAAGAAACCAAAAGTGGAGAAAACAAAGGAATCTTCATAGTTTGGGGAGGAAGAAGCCTGGGAAAATTGAGAGAGAGAAAGAGAATAATAAAATGAGTCTGCTGTATTTAAGCAAGTTGATCAGCGTGCTTGCTGAGCTGTGCCCTGAGCCTGATCAGTGCAATCTGTACCATCTTCCTGTTCAGCTCTGTTTTGAAATATTTTCATTGTGAGTGAGGCAGCTGGGAGGCCAAGGGATCAAGGACCCAGGTGCTAGATAGACTGAATGTCTGAAGCCAGTTACTGGAGAGATACATATTTTGTATATGTGTGTCTATGTATGCCTATATTTTCTGCTAATGGGCTTTCATCCATATAAGGGATCAAGATTAAGCCATTGGTGCTCTTTTTGTTTGTGTGAGTGCTGATGTTCATGTATCTGTGTGGCCAGCCATGTGTGTATCTACGAGCACTGTGTCTGTCTATTCAGAGGACACACATCACCTGTGGCTGTGCCTTGGCTGCCTGTATTGATCCACCAGGTTCAGCAATTTGTGACAAGTGTGGGTGGAGAAACCTGAGAGACAATGAGATTCACGAGAATTGTGAAGAAATGAGTTTTTTTGGGTAAAAAGAGAAGTAAAGGAGAAAAGAGCATACTTTAGTATATAAGAGGAAATACACAGGGGAGGGAAATAATCTGTACTGCAGATTTAAGTACTTGCAGCAAAAGTGGTTTAGTTTAAACATTAAGCCAAACTACCTGATAGATTGGAAAGCCAAAGCTCATGTGCTTTGCATGGATAAGCTGCTGAACTTCTGTCTGTAGAGGTTTTTCAAGAATAGGTTCTACAGTCTTCAGTGAGGAATGTTGCTGATCCTGCTTTTAGTCCAGTAATAGTTATGGTTTCCTTTGTGCTTTCATGCTTTAATCTTATTTCACTTATAAATTTCCATGTTTTATGATACTGGATGTGTATCCAGTGATAGAAACTTGAACGATTTCTCCTGTTCAACCTCTAATATCCTGCAGCAAATGGATGAATTGCAGGTGAAAGGCTCAGCCTCAGATCCAAACTTTTAAAAGAAGTTTTTGGGGTCACAGTGGTCTCTGACCAGTGATTGGTTCCAAGGGCTTTTTGTACAGAAAGCTAGAAGTCGGGGCCTGAAGACAGATTTTGAAGCTGACCAGTCTTTTTTGTTGACTCATCTGTTTTCAGTGTAAATATAATTTATTTTTTCCTTTTTCCTGCATCTCTTTCCTTGGATGAACATACATTGCTTTGCAAGGTGCCCTTATTCTGCACACTAGACAGATGTTTCTTGCTCTTTGATGACAGATATTTAGAAGGCTGAGGGCTATCAAGGCAGGATTCTTCCAACATCATTGATACTTATCTGTCTCATCCAAGTAGCTGTGCTAGTGGCTCACGGTGCTCTGCTCTATGAAGCGGTAATTATTTATTGATTTATTTCAGTGCAGAAAGCCTTCCACATTCATTCTGTGAGATGAAAAAGAAGTTTTTAAACCACAGTGTCAGAGAAAATATCTAAATGATAACTCTAGGATAAGCCACAGCAAATGAGCCCTACTTCTAGCACAGGAGAAAGGCTGAGGCAGTAGGCTACTCTGAAATAAGTTCCTTCAGTGGACTTCTTTAGAGTGGGGGAAGAAAAGGTAGTTCTGATTCTTATGGGAGAGAAGTAAATGTGGAACCTTTGCAGGATGAGGGCCAGGAAGTGAGGTGAGGGCAATCTGAATGAAGAAGAGGGAATGGAGTTGATGTTGGATCATGGTAGTATTGTTGAAAGAAACGCAGCCCCAGGGCTCCAGGAAGGGGAGGCCAGTGTAGGGAGGAAAGTGAGGAACTGCTCAGCCTGGTGTCAGTTGCTCTAGCATCTCATTAGAACATTGCTAATGTGGTAACTGCCCTCTGAGGGTATTTTCTCTTATAAAGTCTTGCTACTTTATAGTATCTTGGGCTGCACCTGTGCACCTCATAGCGTTTGCTTCTTCCATGTCTGCTGGACACCTCCATCACAATAGTCATCACTCCCATTGTCCTTCTGTGAAGGACCTAAATATAATTCCTCCTGAAGATGGAGTCACTTCTGGTTTGATAATGGGGACAGTAGTTAGAATCTGTGGTACGTATGAATGAACTGAAAACAGTGAAAGGAACTGTAAGAGACACAAAGCTTAGATAGAAAGAGACAGTGGGCACCTAACCTGTTACAGGCTGCAAAAGAACAGAAATTAATTTCACGTATGATTTTGTTTCCAGTCCCTACTGTTCCTATCTGAAGTGGAAAAAACATGTTTGCATGTAGCCTAAGGCAGTGACATCATCTGCAAAGGACACAGAATGAAGGCTTTATATATGTCCCCACTTTCTTGAGAGATATGTTTTCTCTTTGTTATAATTAAAATAATTACATCAGACAGTTTGTTACTTTACTGTTTTGCTTGATGTCAGTGAACTAAGTACTTGTGCCTTGTTCAGTAAGGAACAAGGAGGCAGGAATACTTTGGCAGAGGAAGAGGCTTTAGGGTTAGTCTTTGCTCGTAAGTAATAAAGATATTATTGTGGATTATTGTGAGTGTGGATATTATTGTAGGTGCTCCAGCAGCAGACAGCAAAAGATCTCTAGTACTGAGTGTGGGTACTTCTGGGGGGAGACTTTGTACTGGTGCTGCAATATAGTAAATAACAAAAAACCAATAAAAGATGCTATGATGTGGGGTCAGGGAATGGAGATTCAGTTGGTCAATCCTTCTTTGTTAGTGTGCATGGGAAGGCCTTCTTCTCCCAGTAATGCATCAGGAGCATTTTTCAGATGTTTCTTGCCCACCAACCAGTCAGTTTGGAATGTCTATTAAATCCCTGCAGGTGGCTGTGGTCTGGCCTACAACAGCACTTATTGCTAGCGAGCTAACTAGGGTATATGAAAAACACTAAATTGCAACAGATAGAAAGGAAAAAGAAGAAGAGATGCAAAACATGAAAAACGTTCATGTTGGTGAATGTAAATAATCCAAGATGCAGCAAGAGCTCCAGATTCCTATTATCTTATAACATCTGTGTAGTGCTTTTCTTCTGTGTAAAATTAGCAACTGAATTTTAATATTTATCATCTTCTGTGGACAGCAGACTGAATTCCAAGCACTGAATTATCTTTGGAGATGAGCTTTTTTAGTAACTTGAGCCTGTCACCTTAGGCTCCTCCACTGACTCTTAAAGCACTCAGTACTTTTCTATAATGTCCTATCCATGAAGTAAACCAGATGGAGCTGTTACCTCTTTTTACTCCTCAGCAATGCTTCAGACTTTTCTTTCCTCTGTGCAGGCACAAGTAGTCACACTAACTCAGTATATCAGGACAAGATATCTCTGGATGAAGGGTGGGAAAGCTGACCTTGGGAGCAAGTGTAGCATAAAGCACAAAGAAATTCATGACTAAAAATCCAAATCTGGTTCCTCGCTGTCTTTACACATGAGTCCCAAGAATGTGGATGTTATGTCCTGATGTATGATAGATCTCCCTTTTTAGCATCTAATGAAACATTCTGAAATGGTTAAAATTATTCATTTTGGTTCTGTCCTAAATTTCCTTGTATTTTCTTTGAGGAAAATGGAATGGGCTTTTCTTTCTGATTTTTAGTATCTTGCACAGTTTTCTTTTAGAGGCCACTCCTTCTCTCACATTGTTGTTAATGCTAAAGGTTGAAAATATTTTGGCTTTCTTCTCTAAAATATCCACTCTCTTGAAAATATTTAACTTCTAGAGATATCCTACTGGCCCGTCAAGATCCTCAGTTTCATAAGCAGAAAAATAGAAAACAGAAATGTAATAAAACCTATCAACTGGTTATTCTTAATGACTCACTTAAACAGCAGTCATCCTGATTTTAGCATAATTATTTTATGTTAGCCATCTTTGGCCAAAGGGATCACATATGAATTCACGTGGCTGTCTAGGAAGAGAATTTGTTTAAGTTCTTGTGAGGACTTACAGTGTTTGAATACTTTGTTTTCATTTCCCCTCTGCTTTTCAAAAAGCAATTTTGAAACCATACAGAGTTGACCAACTACTTAGCAATGCAGTATTTCTGTTCAATACTTGTTCAATTACTGCATCCTAATTAGAAATAAATTATCACTCTTATAAAGACAAGTGTCTCTTAGATTCACCAGTTTGGAAATGCATGGCTTTGAAACAGATCTCACCCATAGCATCAGTGTTGGAAATATCTCTGTGGATACACTACTGTTGTCTCATTTTACTGCTTTATGGTAGCATCACACTGGTAGTCCAAAGTCAAATGGCTGAAGGACTGATGAATTTGTCTTGATGATTCTTTATTATTGCCATCCTTTTCCTTGAGTGACCAGTTTGAAGAAGACACTCTTCTAAGGTTTATACAATATTGCAGTTATTCTCCTTTCTCATTGGTGATGCCACACATTTTCATTGGGTATCACATGTCTACTTTTCAGGCCTATGTCATTAATGAAAGTGTGGAGCAAAATTTCCACCAATGTGATTCTTTTAGTAATCGACTAATGGCTTTTTGTTGTTTATTTTAATTGCCTTAGTGTGGTTTATTTTGGTTTGGCTTTTTCATGTTTTCATTTCATTCATGCCTCTCCTGACATCTTATTCAGAGCTCTCTTTGGTGATCTTTCACATTTTTCATTGCATTTCCATACTTTTACATTTGGATTTCTGCTTATTACAAATACTAGATATTCAAGTATTAAACTAGATATTTGGCTGGGTTTATCATCTAGGGCAAATTTTCTTTCTTTTCTTTAGATTTCAGATTTGAGAACTTCTTCAGCTTGAATTTAAAAGGGATTCCAGATCTGATTTCCACTGAAGTCCAACCTTTTAACTATCACTTTCAATTTTGTGACTTAATAGCATGATGCTGTGGGTGAAGGTGAACAGATATTCTGAAAAACTGACCAGGTTGCAGGTGTCTGTTGATATTCACAGGATACCCAGTACATTATCCTTCCTCTGATCAAGCGAAGGACCAAAGCAGATAAGATGTCTATCTAGAAACTAGTGAGCTTACTAAAGGAATTGCCCACACTTTTTTTAACATTAGAAGCAATCTTTTCCTCTTCCAATAAGGCATAGTATTTCTGTCCTGATTTAATGAAGTTTTATGTATCATTCATATATTTATTGATGCCAGACAGGCACTGTAGTAGCTGTCTAATTTCCTATGTGATTGTTTAGAATTTGACACAGGGAAGTATCTTAGTAAACTGCCTAATGAAGGCCTTTCCAGTTAGTGCAATATCTTCGGAAAAAAGGAATTCACCAGTTTTCTTCATGAATTGCACAGATATCCAAGGCAAAATCCAATGTAAGTCTGTCTAGATTTTCCTGTGATTTGAGTTGAATAACAATCTTTTTAACAAAAAGTTTATGGCAATGATGTGAACACATGCAGTGTAGACTGTTCAGGACTGTTGTGCATAGGCTCAGGGAGCATGCACATATGCTCAAGAAGTATATAGAAACTAATTTTTCTTTAAAAAAATCGGTAAATATATTCATACATTCAAGTGGCATAAAAGTGATATAGCCACCTCAATGTGCAAAACATGTTTCTATCAGGTGAAAATCTCACACAGTATATCCTCAGAGTAGCTTTATTTTTGTTCAAATTCAAAGTGTAACAATTCAGCCTTTGCTCCAAAGGCTCTGAAGGTCAATGTCATGTGAGAGAAGGCACCTGACAGAAACACAGTGGCCTCCTTGGAAAAGGTCTGTGCTTTTGTTCTGTTACCAAAGAAAATGCATCTTCCCTGAGATTAACATCATTGCTGTCAATCTCAAGGGAAAGGTCTGATTTACACTTTTCCCTGAAGAAGATCTCTGTGGCAGAGCAGGATGCAGAAACCCCTCCTGCCATGACTTGCACTGTAGTTACTTTAAGGGGAGAACAGATGAGTTCAACATGCAGGTTGGTTCATCTTTGTGCTAAGGAGCAGATCTCTAACCTTGGGTAACATGACTTCTGAGCTGCCTGGCAGTGTTGCTGTGCTGAGCAGTGGTGTGTTTGTTGACACCCATACTGAAAACAACAGCACATTGTAGGGATTTAAAAATATTTATTTGCTGCCTTGCAATGCCTCAACATGTCAAGTTATATTCAAAGACTGTCAAATAGTGTGAGACATGACAACAACATAATAGGATCGATAGAATTCCGCTTGACAGGACACAAATGGGTAGGTTAGACAAGGATAGGATTTTTTTTCCCTTCACTTGCTGCTAAAACTCTCCTGATTCTGGGAAAGGGAACTGCTTCTAGATTAAAATCAAAGAAAAGAAACAGATCTAAAAGTGTGATAAATACTTTGGACTATGAAAAAGATTTTTCTTTTTTTAAAAAAGTAATATTAACTAATTTATTAAGTGAAAATTTCACAGTCTTGGTAGAATATAAATGTATTTTATGTATGTTATCAAGCTCATCTACCAAAAGGAGTCCATTTCTGTGCTGAAGAAGGTGGAGTGAGTTTGGCCAACTTCTGTTCTGCACTGAAATATCCTTGCCTGTATAGTTTCAGAAAATAAGTGCTGTTTGGTCATATAATTACAATGAAAATTTTGTGTCTGCTGCCATAGGAAAAATGCATCTCTTCTGTGACTAGCATGTCTGATAGTCCCAAGGGAAAAGAGAAGGTCTGATTTACACTTTATTCCTTTAAAAAGGTCTCTCTGGGTAACCATTGTATCAAGCTAGCAGAGCAGGGTGCAGAAGCCTGTCCCACTGTGACTTGTAGTGCCATCTAATTGTTTATTACACTGGAATCCCTGTAAAATATCTGTAAAATAGTATTCAAACAGTGGTTATTAAAAAAAAAAAAAAAAAAAGCTAGTTAAATAACTGAAAATTCCTAGAGCCTTCTGTTCATTCTGCATGAAGGTGGTAGTTTTTACACCCAAGAATGCCACATCTTGGTGACTCATGTTATTTAATACATGTTATAGTTTTTCTAGGGTGCTTATAATTGTCTGACTAGTCTTTATGATTGTTTTTTATTACTTCATTTATGTGTAGAGCTGCATGCGTTCTTACTGTCAATCATGAAATCTGAGCTGGGAATTGCTGAACAAAATCCTCATACAAAAATAGAATGAATATTGCAAATAAAACCAGATAACTAACTTTTCTTTTCTACAATCCTTTTTAATTATGATCATTCAGAAGAGTGACATTTTTCTTTTTTCCAGAAATATTTTTGAAAATCAGAATTTTGTCAGTAGGTATAAATATATTTCGATAAGCACATTAACATCAGGAGTGCTATGGAGGTTTCTCATAAGTAGTTGTGCATCATAGAATCAGCTGGGTTGGAAGAAACCTCTAAGATCATCAAGTCCAACCCTTGATCCAACACCACTGTGAGTACTAGATCATGTTACTGAGTGCCACATCCAGTCTCATCTTAAAAACCTCCAGGGACAGTGAACCCATCATCTCTCTGGGCAGGCCATTCCAATGCCTGATTACTCTCTCTGTAAAAAGTTTCTTTCTAATATCTAACTAAACCTCCCCTGGCAGAGCTTAAGCCCGTGCCCCCTTGTCCTATTGCTGCATGCCTGGGAGAAGAGACTGACCCCACCTGGCTGCAACCCCCTTTGAGATAGTTGTAGAGAGTGATGAGGTCACCCCTGAGCCTCCTCGTCTCCTGGATGAACAACCCCAGCTCCCTCAGCCTCTCTTCACAGCACTTCTGCTCCAGTCCCCTCACCAGCTTCGTTGCTTCTTCTCTGGACCTGCTCCAGCACCTCAATATCCTTCCGGAACTGAGGGGCCCAGAACTGAACACAATACTCAAGGTGTGGCCTCACCAGTGCTGAGTACAAGGGAAGGATCACTTCCCTCATCCTGCTGGCCACACTGTTCCTGAGGCGAGAATACCATTGGCCTTCTTGACCATCTGGGCACACTGCTGGCTCATGTTCAGCTCCACTTTGAGCAGAAATTCAGTGTTGAAAGGGCTTATTCTCAGATTTGAAGCTAAATGCAAATTGTCATGCTTTCTTGGATTGTCAGCATGGCAAGATCTGGAAATGGGAACTTTGAAGAAGTATAACAGAAATACATAGATTATCATAAAGATATTTTGTTTAGTACTGGCTTGAACTGGCTGAGCAGAAGAAAACCCATTCATTATTTTGTAACCGAAACTAAATAAACAATCAGTGAAAACCCCATACATCTTATTTATAGTCCAAATAATTATGCTCATAGAAACTTTTCAGAATCTGTTCCAGAATTTTTCATATGAATTTTTATTTTTCAGTGATTAGTAGATGTTTCTTATTTAGTTAGTAACTATTCTCCTGCCAGGAAAGTAGCTCATGTACTGAGCAGTAGCGCAGCTGTATTGGTTGGCAGGCCAGTTATACAACCCAAGCAATGGCAAAGCAGTGAATTTACAAATAAACATGAGATAAATGTTGCATGAAAACTTCAGAAGTAAAATAAATTTCTAGCAAATCTCCTGGTTATTTCCCTTCTCCTAGGCATTGCTTATACTTGCCAAGTACTTTTGAAATGTATGAATAGTATTCTTTTTGCAGGAAACTGATTTGCAAATTCATTTTTTTTTTTTAAATCTTCTATTTTTTGCTTCTTTTTACTCCATCACAGTTTTATGAAGAGGTAGGAGACCTGGGTATTTTTCCAGCCTCCATTTGGATATGAGCCAAACTCAGTGAGAAACTTTCCACTGAATTGGGCCATTCACTTGAAAGTGGGATTTAGTGATCCTTGTGGGTTCCTTCCAACTCAGAATATCCTGTGATTCTGTGAATTCTTTAAGTACTGAATCATGTCTCTAATTCTGTGAAAAGTATCACAACATAAGAAATGTGCATGAGTAAAAAATACGTACCTCACATCCATTGATACATTTTCAGTAAAGAATAATTCCATGTTCATCACAAAATCTACAGTTTGACCATATAGAGGTAAAGTATGACTATAGTATTATTCTATCCAGATGAAAGGGAGGTTTACATCTGTTTATTCAGTAGTAGAGTTCTGTGAGATAAGTGGATAGCATGAAAATAGAAGAAAATAAAAAAAAATACTAGAAGATAAAAAAGAAATACTTTACTGCAACTGCTTGTGTTGTTTTATGGACAAGACTAACTAGTATTTAAAGACTAATATCTTGAAAGAAACTCAGTTATTTTATTGAGTGCTGAATGTTTCTAAAGACTTCAAGGGGGAAGTCTCCTTTAATGAATACATAATAATCTTTAAAACTGCTGTGCATGAGCCTACCAAGAGGTGACTCGGAAAAGAATAGCTTGAGCTTTTTCAGTCAGAGCCCTGTCTGAAGCTGTGTGATTGTCTGTGAGAAATAAATGGTACTCTGGGCACTAATGGGTTTGCTCCTGAAGGGTAATGCGTGTTCAGTGGTTGAGAAATTAAGGCACTGTCTAGGAAATTTATCTCGCTTACTGCCAGGCTTGCACAGATACAGAGGATTTTGGGAACAGCCCAACAGAAGCCCCTGAGTGACAAGTCAGACAATGATTAAGGAATGAACTAAGACACATGAGGCCAAACTGTGCTCCTGATTACTCCCAAGGGGATGTGCAAAGGCATCTCGGTGCAGAGTTTTGTGGACAGAATCAAATTTGCACTGTCTGTGTTGCCAGGTGCATTCAAGCTGATTCTGCCTTAAAAACTGTGAGACTGTGGGTTTAAGACGAGGTCTTAAGCCTGAGGTGCAATCTATTATTATTTGAGACCTCAGAAATGTGTGGTGAGTTTTGGTTTGTTGTTGCTCTTTCAATTGCCTACTTGCCTGCTTAAGGCTGAAGTATTAAAAATAAAGCCTTTTGTCTCTCCATGTTACATCCCTATATAATTGTAGAATACCACCTGGAAAGGCAAAATAGAATGAAAAGGGACAAAACTGAAACCCAAATTTTCCTACATTTCAGACTAGTCTATGGCTAGCAGAAATAGGCATGCTTGTTCTTAAAAAGGAAAACAGCTACAACCACCACCATATGTGTATGTTTTGCTGACCTTTGTTTCTAATTCTTACTGGCAGGACCTACCATAATATTACAAACACTGTGCAAAGTAAGAAATGCTCATTTTACTCTGAAGTTATGCTTAGAGATGTGTTCCTGGAACAGTTACAAAATGTCTGTGAGCTTGTTTTACTCAAATTACTGCAAATCCAGAATTACTTATTCCAGATTGAAATATGTAAAGTATAAAATATTGAAGTATGTAAAGTAAAGGGAAATGAAATAGATAAACTGTGCTATTAGTGCAGTATATCACTCTTATGTGTTGGTCAAGATCTGAGAGAAGTGTATAGTCCTGACAGATACTGTCCTTTGGCAACTTCTTTAACTGAGGTAGAAGATAAGTTTAAGGCTGTAATTGAACAATATCCCTCAAGAGTTAACCACTAATTTTTCTTAAATGATTATTTTAAAACTAAACATTGCTAAATTTCTATGAACTTTAAGCAATGCAATCTCAAAATGAAAAAAAAACCCAAAAAAACATAACTCCTTAATCTCAAAGTAAAGGTTGGGATGAGCAGCGACTTGAACTTCAGAGGAGGAGTTTCTGTAATACTGGCAGTGAAGCAAATACAATTCTCAATCACAGGATGTACATTAGGGCCTTCTGGTCCTGCATGTCTCTAGGTGAGAGAAATAATGCAAATATTACACCAAGAGGTGTAATCACCTCTTGGTTTCCATGTAAGAGGGGGTTGGAGTTTTGTTATTTTAACATGGAAAGACAGGATGAAAGAATAAAATGGGAGAGAAATAAAGGAGGAAGGCAGGAAAGCTATGGTTTTAGTGTTCAAGATAACCCGGATTCAAAAGAGTTGGTTTTCAGTGCCAGGTTCTTACAACAGCTTCAGCGGCCACTGTTTCCCTTCAGATTCTCTGTTTGCTCTGTGCAGTCTGTTCCATAAAGAGAGAGCAATTATTGTGGGATCAGTTAGTGAATATGTAGGAAACAGGGAGAACTAGTGACAGCCATGGAACAGATTAAGAAGGGTGAGGTGAGTGAGCAGAGAAAAATACAACTCAGTTGTGAATACTGAGCTGTGACAAGAAGTTTGGAATAGAGTGAGAGTTAATGGAGGGTAAGTGTGAAAACTCAAGCAATTAGCACAAAACTGAGAAAAAGTGAGAAAAAGCTGAGGAAGGAAAGACTGACGAGTAGAAATACTACTAATTTTTGAAAACTAAATGATCAGAGAAAGATGTAGGAAAAAAGGAAAAATCAACAAAAAAATTTGAATTAAAGTAATGAAATTTAGAATAAAAATTATTGTTAAATAGTTTTATTTATAACTAACTGCTTTTTGAACAGTAAAAATAGCAACATGTGGTATCCTTTATATGTGTGTGTGAAGTCCTTCAAAATCATTATAATGAAGGCTTCAAAGAATATAAGTTGGCCAGGATGGAAAGGATTCACACTCCATCTGTCATCATGGAAGTATAAGAAGTGAAAGTAATTCCCCTGGATTTTCTAACATGCTTATGTTTCTGTGTAGGTATACTGACTTTTGGTATCTGTAAACCACAAATGACAATAGTCAATTTTTGCCTTTGAGCACATTATCTTGCACCTGATCAGTATCTTAGTTGTCCTCTTAGAAACATGTAATTTGGGAAAATTAACCACAAATAGGACGCTGTCACTGAAACCAATGGGATACATTTTATGTCATGATGAAAGATTCAGTGTTTCCGTGAAAATGAAAACTGAAAAACCGTGCAAAATATTAATGCTAAGTCTGACGATACCACTGAATGGTATGATAGTAACTGACTTTGGTATGTTTGAAAATAAGGTTATGACATTGCTGGGACCAGGGACTCTTTAGTCATGAAAACATGTCCTGCCTTCAAACTATCTTTGTGTAAATTCCTGTCTTATACTTCTTATGGTTCATTGTATAACTAATATGTGAATAATTAGGCAAAATATAACTAGGAATTTTCTTTTTCTTGTGATATTCTTTTTTGACTTCACAGTAAAGATGACATTCTTCAGTTGTTTTCTGTCCTTTTTTGCCAGTATTAAAGCTGTTCTCAGACCAGACCAGAAGTTACTTTTTTCTTTTTCAAGGTTTGTCTGCTTCTTCACAGATGCCTATTTATGTGACAACTTTCTGGATGCCTGTCCAAGTATTTTTCTCCTCGTGCAATCTATTTCTATGGATTTCCATCTTAGCTCCATCATGTAGCTGTTTGGAGTACAGCAAGTTCTCCCTGTCAGTGGACAAGGTATTTCTAGAAGTATCAGCTGCACAGGTCTTGTATGAGATAGCATCTCTTACACAAAAAGGCACTGACAAGTAAAATAAAATACATATGAAGACTGCAAAAGCTTTTATCTCTGAGTTGAAAAGCATTTACACTACACTCTATATTTAAAATGATGCAAACACTACATTCTGGTAAACATTTCCATGTTATGACACTATTAGCATGATGGCAATGGGTCTGATTGAATGGTAAATTTAGGCAAACAAATTTCCACAACTGTGCTTAAATCATTGTGGGTCAATAAACAGATCTTACAGTTGACTCTCAGCATTGCTTTTAGGACATTTTTGTCATCTTTACTCATACAGTAGACATTGAGGTCCATATTGTGCATGACTAGTGATTAACATTTGTACTTGCAAAGTATAATGTAATATAACTGAGAGGAAAAGAAAGAGAAATTTCAGCCAAAATCAGAATACTTAGTGAAAAATGCAGTTGTTCAGCTCATGTTCCAGAAGAAAATATTTTGGATGAAGAGCATTAATTTAATTTTCACTTTTTTTTTTCTTTTTCTTAAATATCATGTATTAATGGAATGTCAGTGATTATAGTGCAAAGATACAAACCGTGCCAGTGTTGATTTACCACTTCTTTAGTTAATTCATTTGAATAGCAAATACACCTAATTGCTTCATTATCAGATTTGATATGGAACATATGGTACCTGCATGAATGTAATACAGGGCATTAAATCTCCCTGTCCTTGTGGGTTAAGTATGGTAGCACAGTTATTACTAAGAAATCAATTTATCTGTAAGGGCATGGAGTTGACTTTTAGCAAAGTTTTCAAGACTACTTTAAAGGAGGTAATATATTCATTGAAAAGAATGGATTTACTTCTACATTTTCTTAAGCTTCTCTCCAGGCAACTGCCTGACAATTTAATAATGATGGGATATTATTTCATGTTCTGCATTAGTATTTTTAGCACAAACATTTCTAATGATTGCCTTTTGTAATCACTGTGTGAAGAGTTTTCCTGAAATATCTGCCAGGTAATTATTTTTTTTATTGTTTTCTTTCAAGATGGATTTTCATTCTTTTGTGGTTCAGAGTAATTCACACAAACAAAAAAGTTATTTTTAACTTCCAAAACATCAGATACGTTTCTGCAATGCTACTGCATGTTAGTCAGACCATTTTTACTTACTTGAGAATTGTAAGGAAAAGCAGTTTATTTTACTTTATTAAAATTCTTGAAGAGTCAATAGAATTTTTATTTTCATCTTCCAGATCAGTTAATTTTATTCTTATGAATTTGAACAGGGCCGTCCTCAGGCCTGAATATTTTCCCTGTTTCTTCAGGAATTACTTCTTGAATGAATCTTTGGCATAAGCAGGTGATAAATGTTCTTTTGCTCCCTGGCTTCATGCAAGTATGTGTTCCCAAGTCTTGCTTTACTTTTGGATCTGGAATAGCTGATGAATTGTTAGGACCTCTGGCAACAGGCATTGTTTTCAGACAACAAGGGATTCACACAGGAAGTCTGAATGAAAGGTTAAATGTCTGTTCTGTGAAACCAATCTTGCCTGAAATATTAGAAAAATCTCCCTAGCCAATACAACAATCCAGAGAGACCAGGAAGTCCATTTTCAATGTGTGGCAGGAGATCTAAACTGCAAATCTCATTAGTATTAATGGAAGAAGTACAAGTCTCAATCTGCATGCGTTTTCCTAGAGCCTTGTCCTCAGCTATCATCATGGAGAGATAGAGCTGGCAAAAGAACATCTCTGCATTACAGTGTTGACTGACAGCCTCCATCTTCTGAAATTCACTTGCCAAGGTGACACATCCCCTCACCAACAGCTGTGTTTGGTTCTTTCAACCATACTCAGAAGAGCAGTGCTTCTAAGTGATACTGAAGGCCAGTTTTGATATGAAAATACAGTCAGATCTGCAACTCCATTGGTAAGTCAGTACAGTACTTCAGGGTTTTGGAGAGAAGAGATAACAGCAGAATGTCCACTTGAAAAGTGGCTGCATTGTGAAGCTTTTCCATTTATTAGACAGACATGAGGTTTTTGGATGTTATCAAAAATGTGTATTTCAGGGGTAGGAACTTTGGTGGGTTTTTCCTAACAATAATGCCTTCTGAAATACACTTGAATGTCTATGGTAACTCACATTTGAAGTATTACTCATTTTCACTGCTCTTTGTTGGTTTGGTTTGGTTTGTTTTGGTTGGGGTTTTTTTGTTTAGTTTGTGTTTTTTGTTTGGGCTGAAAGAGACCTTACAGATCATTTATATCATCCTCTAGGTAAAGTAGCAACATATAGTCTTGAGTGCAATCAAAACGGTCTTCAGGGTCTTGAGATTTCTGGTAAGAGAGTCTGGGGCATGAGTTATATTCTCCTCTATACTTCCAGTTGAAGGCAGCAACACTGGAAGAAACAAACATGAGCACATTTGCAATCTTATAGAGATGAGCTAGGGACTCCTCAGGTAACAGAAGCCAACAGGAAAACATCAGAGAAATATCTCAAAGGAATTAAGAGGTGTTCCTCCAGGAAGGTGACATGCCTGACAGCCCAACTGAGGTGCACACAGCATGGGCAACAAGCAGGAATAGTTGGAAGCCACCCTGCTGCTAGAAAGCTATACATAGCTGCCATTACTGAAACTTGGTGGGATGAATCCCATAACTGGAGTGCAGCTATGGATGGCTACAGGCTGTTCAGAAAAGACTGGAGAGGAAAGAGAAGATGAGGGGTTGCCTCTACATCAAGGGGCGGATTGAGTCTGAGTAGTTGTCTCTGAAGAACAGCCATGAGCAGATTGAAAGCCTATGGGTAAGCATCAGAGACTGAGGCAATGAAGGGAATCTGGTCAATGCCTACTACAGCTTACCTGTTCAAGGGGAGCCTACTGACAAAACCCTCTTGCTCCACCTATGGGAGGCATCACACTCACAGGCTCTAGTCTCGAGGACTTCAATCCCCCAAGTATCTGCTGGGAAAATGGCACAGAGATATGTAGGTAATCCAGGAGACTCCTGGAATGCATTTAAGTCAGGTAATAGCAATAACAAAAGGAATGCAATACTGGATCTGATGGTCATCAAAGTAAGTGGAGTATCTGGGGACATTGGGGATATGAAGACTGGAGACAGCCTGGGCTGCAATGATCACACACATTGGTGGAGTTTGCAGTCCTGAGAGATACAGGTCAGGTAAGGAATAAAGTTAGGCCCTTGAAATTTAGAAAAAAAAAACTTCCACCTCTTCAAGTAGATAGTCAACAGGAGCCTCTTGATCAAACTAAAGAGAAAGAAGCAAATGCACATGAATTTCAATTGTGTAGGGATGGGGTGAGGAAGGCCAAGGCAAAACTGGAACTGAACCTGGCAAAAGATGCAATAAGTAATAAAAAGGGCTTCTACAGGTATGTTAACCAGAAAAGGAAAGTCAAAAAAGGTGTACTCCCTCTGATAAACAATGCTGTAAAACGGGTAACAACGAATGAGGAGAAAGCTGAGGTACTAAACAACTTTTTTGCCTCAGTCTTCAATGGCAACCTCTCTTCCCACACCTCTTGAGTGGGTGGACAGCAGGATGTGGACTGGGGAAGCAAAGTGCTTCCTACTGTAAGTAAAGCTCAGGTTCACAATCACCTGAGGAACCTGAATGTACTTAAGTCTATGGGACCAGATGAGATGCATCGCAGAATCCTGAAGGAACTGGCTGATGTAGTTGCCAAGTCACTCTCCATGATATTTGAAAAGGCAGTTTGATGAAGTCTCAGGTGGCTGTCAAAAGGGAAACATCCTGCCCATTTTTAAAACGGGTAGAAAGAAGGACTCAGAACGAGTGAGCTGTCAAATGCCCCTCTGTGCCTGGGAAGGTCACAGAACAGCTCCTCCTAGAAGATATGCTAATGCATACAACGATCTTTAAGGTCCCTTCCAATCCAAGCCATTCTATGTTTCTATGATTGCATGATGATCTAGTTCCAAATCCTCTGCCACGCTAGACCAGGTTTCTCAGAGCTACATCCAACATGGCCTTGAACACTTCCAGGGATGGGGCACCCACAGCTTCTCTGGGCAATATGTTCCAGTGCCTCAGCACCCTCACAATAAAGAATTTATCCCTAATATCTAATCTAAACCTGCTCTCTTTCAGTTTAAAGCTCTTTCTCCCTGTCCTATTGGTACTTACCGTTGTAAGAAGTGACTTTGTAAAAAGTATAACCTGGAGTATCTCAAATGTGACATATCTGTGCTTTGACATAGCCTGTGCCCACCGTGCCCTGGTTCTGAGATTGCCATGTGTCACTTTTGCCACCAGGTGCAGGTAACTGCAGTCTTTTAGGCTGCTTCCCAAAGCAGGATAAATCAGTGATGTTGAGACTTGTTCATTTTTGAGTTTAGGGAGTTTAATATATCAGAATAGCAAAGTTTACATATAGTTGGTTATTAGGACACATTCCAAGTGAATACCTCTGTTAAGAACTGATTTGCATTAGACACAGAGAAAAGAGCACATTTTCCTGCTTCTAGATAAATGCTGTTTGTAACGATGACAAAGTGCTACATGGCTTATCCCTGTAAATACCTCTTACCAACATGGATCATCTTCTCATCTGAGGAAAGAAAATCTCCAAAAAGCTTTTGGTGATGCTTGTCATACCAAAAAAAAATAAAAAAAATCTTCCTCATTTCTTTTTCTGAACTGTTTTTTTCTTTTTTTCTGAACTGCCTTCAATTCGTTTTCATTAGTCAGACATCTTTTACCTCATTACACTTGACCTTTCTAGATTTACACTAAATCCTTTACATAATAACATTTTCATGCATTTAGCTAATCTCTTTTTTCTTCATGTTCTGGTAATTATGAAGGTCTAAAGATTATTTTTCAGGATTTCTTTTATCTCTCACATTATTTTCATGTTGTCTTTCACACAATTTTTTTTCCCTATACATGCTAACCTTCATATAAGCCCATCTTTAAATCCATTATGCATAACACTGTGACAACTGAAAAATTCTCTTGTATATAAATTATTAACATTAAAAGACTATATTAGCTGAAAAAGACTGTAATTGTGCTGCTGTCCTTTCAGTATCTCCTGTGTTAGTTATTGCAGTTCCTCAGGATGATCATTACAAGAAATAGAGAAGAAGTGAAAAGGAGCAAAACCTGAAAACTGACTGATTAAAATTAAACTCTAAATCTATATCTAAATATCTATAAAAATCTCCTAATTTTCCAAGTTGAGGAGCTATATGAGAAGCCAGTGGAGCACAAAACTATCTCAAATGCATGCTTATTTGATTTAATGCCTTCTTATGAAAAAGGGAACATATTAGGATTCCAGTTTTTACCTTCCTAAAATACTGATCTGTGCTTCTTCTAAAATATGTACCTATGTGGTATTAAGCAGACTTATCAAAAGAAAAATTGTCAAAAAAAATGTTATTGAGCAATATTTTTAAAAGTGACACTTCAGCAATATTCACTGACACAAAACAAGCAAGTATTTTGATATTCCTTACTCAGTAAACAAATGAATAAATAAATAAAAAAATAAATAAATAAACAAACACTAGTGGCTGGCTATGTTTGTCAGGCAGGCATCTCTGTGCATCAGGGAACAGCATATTCACTTTTATACCTTGGGGCATATAAGATTCAGGCCTGTAGATATTGTCTGCCTTTCCAGCAAGTGCCACTGGGATCTCTTCAGTGAAGAATCAGGATTTTTTTTTTAATTTTTTTTTTAATTTGTCTGGCACTGGACACCAGATGAAAAAGCAGCTAGACCATTCCTTTGCTATTGGTGTATATCTAAATCTGTCAAAAGGCTGTATAGACACCCACTTCTGGTTGTTTTCCATGGTTTCTACCTTGCCATCAATAATTCCATCTTATTGATCCATGATCATGAACTTATGTGAAACTGGTGCAGGTGGCTCATGAGTTTAAACTGTGCTGTGTAGTCAGGTCAGTATTTTATAGGCAGCGATATGTATCTCTATGTTCCTATGTTCAATGCTTATGTCATGTGATGACTCGTCAGTGATTTATACATAGTGTACTTATTGGTCATAAAATGAAGGAAAAATAATGTGGAAATTGACATCACAGCTAGTTTTCAAAATGCTCTCATGCTTGGAAGTTCATTAAAAAAGATTATCTAAACTTGCATGTTTTATTTAATGAAGAAATTGCTCCTTGGGAAAGTTGGATTTCTTTTTTTTTTCAAATTTTTGATAAAATTTAAGGTGAAAGTAAGTAGATAATGAGATATGAAGCAAGTTCTGTGCTTTAGGGAGCTGTATACACTGTATACAGCAATGGAATTGCAGGAAGTTTATGAAAACACAAAGTAAATGGATAGTAAGTGTCAAAAATCAGAGGGTAGAAAATACTTTTCTTAATGCAAGAACTTAGCAGGGGCCAGATAAGCTGACTTCTTGGCAGCAGCTTGTCTCATTATTCTGTATCTACCTGAAGGTGTCTCAGACTAGACTTTACATAAGCATGTTTTACTTGCAGAAACACTTCATAAACCCAAGTGAGTTATAATTGGAACACTTTCACTATTCTCACAGCTTTTAAAATGCAATTTGGTTAAAATTTCCTGCTTTAATTTAGCTGTAAATCAGGGTTTAGTCTTCATAGTTTTAGTTCTTATACAACCTCCTGGACTGGGATTTGGACTATTTTAATCTGTGCTGCAAGGAGTTGAAGCAAGAGTAAATGTCATATTTATTTCTGGAGATCTCACTACTGTAGTAGCTAAATTCTCAAAATGTGTTTACAAGGAGTTAATGTACTCAAATTTCAATCTGATCAAAGCTACCAATACAGTATCAAAAGTGATCTGTATTTTTTACCCTACAACTCCTCTCTCTGCTTATAAGAAGTTTGTGCCTTTTTGGGGAGGTCATAAAAGCATTTTCCATCTAAGTTACCTCAAAGAAAAATGTGTGTTACATAGATTCAGTAAGCATACAACAACAGGTCGAAAGGGCCTAGGAGGTACTCTAGTGCACCTCATATGCTCAGTCACATTGCTCAGGACTGCATCCAGCTGGATGTTGCATATCTCAAAGGATGGAGACTCCACAACCCTTTGGCAATCTATACTATTGTTAAATCATGCTTACAGTAAACCAAGATTTTTCTTACATTTAAATGTAATTTTTTGGGGTTTTGACCAGTTTTTTCCCCTATTAATGCTCAGAGGCTCTTGTCATTGGCACCACAGAGGAGAAGAGTCTACCTTCATCTTTTTCACTACCCACTGTTAGGAATTTATACACACTGGTGAGATCCCTTGTGAACCTTCTACTCCAGGTTAATCAATCCCAGCTCCCTCACTCTGTGCCCGCATGTCAGATGATTTGATGATTTTTATCTTGTGGCATATCCCTTATTTCAGTGGACTAATACCAAGCTGTTTTCTTAGAGTGACATGGCATTTAGATGATCCTTCTGAAGTGATATAATTCAAATTTTTTTGTTTACCTTTTGAAGAGTAGGAAACATGAAAGAAAAAAACACTAAAAGCAAACCATGCTGTGAGAGGAAAAGATAACTTGCCCAAATAGGTTCTATTATGCTACTTGAGGTAAATACCAGTCACCAATTATAGTAAAACCCATTGTATGAGGAGGAGCACGTTGAGTCTCCATACCTTTTCTGGTCCCGGTTATATTAGTCATTTATCAAGGCTTAGATTGTGCAAAGACTTACCATCTATGTGTATCTAGAGACTTGCTTTCAAAGCAGATGGGCGCCTGTAAGTTTTTTCACAATGGAAAAAGTGAATCAAACCTTGCCATTTCTAAGATGGATAGCAAAACTCTTGGTGGACTGAAAGTAACCACCATTTTCCATTGTTTTGTCCTTTATTGAACCAGCTGTTTTCAGTAACCACTAGAAACACTGTTGCTTCCTTTCACTTTCCTGACTCTCCATTTATATAGTACAATTTCTATTGCTGTTAACTGTTCACCATCATTAAGTTTTCAGGTTACTTTTAATTTTTTCTGAATCACTGTCACCCCAGAGTTGTGCCACTAGAAGTCCTGGTCTGTAGATAGGAAAGTGGGAGGAAATTTTTGTCCTTTCCCAGAATATGCCCAGATGGGAGCTTGGTAACTGGAGAGCCTGTTAAGCTCAATGACAGAGCTGCTCAGCTCTACAGTCAAGGGGGTGATGGAATTGTAAGGCATCAGGAAATCATTTGTCTTATTTATATCAAAGCTTTTTATGGTGTCAGCGTTGTGCTGTAGAGCATCCAGATACTGTAGAGTCAGCGTTCCAACAGAAGACTCTCCTAGTAAAAGATTTTCAGCTGAATCTACCACTTCATTGCATTAATATAGAATTATTAGAGAAGTGCATTTCATGAACTGTGCAGTTCATGAGCAATGAAATTTTAATCCAGATGTACAGTGATTTTGAGAACCATGAGAATGCCCTCTTAACTGGTAGCCCTGCCACCTTGAATCCTAGCATATGCCTACGGAGAGAGAGCAATTGCATTTACTATTAGCTGACAGGGAACAATGTGAGAATAAGAGGAACAAAGTTAGCTAATAGAGAAGTCTGGGAATTAAACTAAACCTTTCCAGTGTTCTCATACATTACTCTGTGAAAGAGAAAATGGTATATTGTGCATGCAGCTTGCATACATTAATCAACAGTCTCCTGGGTGAGAATTGCTTTAATGAAAATATATTTCAAGTGACACATTAGCTGGAAACATCACTGTGTGTGTCTAGGCCAGACAAATTCATTTGGAACTTGAATAATGGTAACAAACATCAGCTGTATCTCCAGCCATGCATAAATAGCTAAATAAATAAAATGGTTTGGTAGGGGTTTCTGAGTTGTTTGCAAACATCACCTGTTTTGATTCAAAGAGGTAGCTGTCAAGTCATTGTGTTCTCCAGAAGACTTACTGAGTACCAACAGCTGCCCAAACCACATTCTCTTTGTGTTGTCATGGTCAGAATGGCCATTCTTAACATAAAATGCATCACATCAGTTTTTAAGATGAATCTGTATACCTGCCCAGATTATACATCTGTTTGTGTGCCTTCCACCTCAAAGGGAAAGTAAAGAGTTTTTAAGATTATTATATGCATTTATAATCAATTATTGTGACTTTCTAGCTCTCCAGTTCTCCAGTAATCCACCCTTCCACTTCCTTTATCGTGCTAGGACAAGGTTCAGCTGAGGGCTGGCTGATAAGTAGAAGAACCATAAACTGTTGATGCACTGAACAACTGCAGGCCTACTGACCCAGCTGTAGAACCACTGGCTTGCTACAGGTGGGTAGAGACAAAGGAGAAATCCAAAAGGTATTTTCATAATTAATATATTGCTGCCTATTCATGCAGCCTGACTTATACTCCTGTTCTGTCTGCAGTTTCAAATTTATAAGTTTTTGGTTTTTTTTTTACTTTTGAATGCTGATTTTTTAGGACTGGCTAGTGCGTTTTGACCAAGTTATTTTCCCTTCCTGTCTTGAACCTAGGAATGTTGGAAATGGCAAGTTTTTTGTTTGTGTTGTAGATATTTACATTAAAAATATAAGTGTAGGTGTATGAGTAGGTCAGCTTGTGGATACATTGGTGCTTACTGATTACTCATGATAGACTACACCATGCAGATCCTCTCTCTTCCCTATGCCCTTTAAAAGTGCCAATTTTAAGCCTTGCACTTCTTTCAATTATAGATGCAAATGATACTACTTTTCAAGTTTGTGGGGAGATTCTCATGTAAAGGAGGTAGACACATGGAAGGAGTGGGGTTGATGTGATCTTATCCAAAAGTGTTTCATTTGGATTTTTGGTGGGGAACCTAGCATTTTTGTCCCACTTTTGTATGCCCTTGTAAATTTGATGTATGCATGAATCCTCTTGTGTTTGCAGGATTATGTGCATTTGTGTGCATGTGCAAAACAGATCCCAGTCAGGGCATATTTGAGCTTCTACTCAACTGCCTAAAACCAGTCTACTGGATTACGTTATCCTTGTCTTCTCGGGAATTGTCAATTCCTTTTTAAACCAATTTGTGCATTTGGCCTTCATGTTCCTTCCTTTCCATGGAAAAGAAATTCTCTTTATTTGTTTAAAACTTGCTGTGTGATGATTTCATTTCTTGTACAAGAAACAGCAAAAATAATTTTTGACTTAATTTCTCCACATCTTTCAATGCTTTATTGACTTCTAGCATATTCCTCTTTGTATTTCTTTCAACACTAAACTGTATAGTTTTCCACGCATCTGATCATTCTTGTATCTTTTGCTGGTTTTAGTTATTTTCCATAGTTTTTGTATGGGATAATCAAAATTAGGCATATCATGGTTGAAGCAGTAGTAGAAAGACACTGGTGATTGCTATTTTTTTTAAAAAAAGGGAAAATGTTTTATTTGCCCTTTTTTAGTGGAACTTTAAATTTTCAAAAGGCTCAGAATGAGAAAATGGCTTTTTTTAATTAGTATCAGTAGAGCAGATCGCTGTAGGTGCAGTGTTAATGTTATTTTTCCGTGTGTGCTACTATGCATTTTTCTATACGGAATTTCATTTCCTTCTGCTTTTATCACTATGTTATCTCTCAGCTCCATCAGTACTGCAAGACCCTTTGCAATGTTTTGCATTCAGCATATATTTTGATGATCCTGAATAATTTCTGTCTTCACAAGCTAGCCCCTTTCCCAGATCATTTATAAAGATGTTGAGGTGAGCAGGTTCATATATGGTCCTCCTAGTAACTGCCCTTCTTCCTCTACAGAGAGAAGCAGTCATATAATTCTACAGCAGACTCCTTTCTTTTAATAAATTAAATTGAAAGAGGCTTTTCCTTTATCTCCAAACAGCTCACATTTTAAGGAAACATTAGTGATTAAATTTTAAAGCTTTATGAAAATTCAAGTACACGGTATCAGTAGATTGTTTATAAATTATGCTTAATGAAGTTTTCTCAGCACTCTACTTCAAAAGGGTACCTAGAATATACTTGGTGAACTCAATACGGGACACCTATATGTGTGTCCTAAAGAATTTGAAAACACTGTTTCTGTGGAAGAATCTCAATTTTACAATATTGCTGAGGATTGAATCCTCAGTCCCTAGCGCAACCCTTTACAAATTTAGGTATATTGGTGTACCTAAAGAACTATACATATGAGTATAACTGAGATGGTTTTTTTAATAAGTCCTGTTTTACTTGCATGTTTTAGAAGATGTAATTTGCTCTCCCATTTATTGGTAACATGGTGCCCTGCCATGAGTCAAGCACAAAACCTAACTTACGATATATAGGTGGAAAGTAATAATTGAGGGATAACACAAGTTGTACCATCTATAAACCCTAACTTTTTGGAGTAGAACTGTGCCCTAGAGTCCTAGTTTAAAAATTACCAAGTACTTGTTTTGATATATGGGATGTTTTGTGTGTATGTGATATTCTTGGGAAAACAGAGGACTGCATTTTTGCACACGTGACAGAGATGGATCATACTGCTTAGTGTATTATCAGATCAGGATCAGACACTGGTGAGAGCAACTTCTGGGAGCATTTTAATGCTTTCTAATGATGATCGAATTTTGCAGCCAGAGGTTTCTGATCCATTTGTATTAGGTTACTCAAATAATGACAATATTTGAATTGAGAGTCATTGAACTTTTAAGACTTTGGTAGTAATGCAAGCATAGTATAAGTTGGCCACTGCTCGGGTACTCCCACCTGCTTACCCTTTAGGGAAGGAATAGCTTGCTGTTTGTTTTTTTTTTTTTTCTCTAGTTTGTTTTGCTGCTGATTAACATGCAATGAGAAAAAATGGTGTGCAACTGGTAGTAGTTTTTACTGAACTGAGCTTCACAACTGCCCTCCAGTGCTAAGGTGCTAAGTATATGGCAGTCAACTGCTAATTAAGCAAAGCACTTTGATATGTATAATTTTCAATACACTGCACAGCTTACTTGATCTGTACTAACTGCAACAATGGTATTTTTTCAAACATCTACTATTTTCACTGTCATCTTTGTACCCTTTCAGCCTGATTCATGCTTTAGCACTTTCTTTTGTGGCGGCAATTCTTCAGAGATAGCTGGGCTTGAAAGGTGCTACTTTTCCTTTATGTAAGTTCCTCTTAAATCTTGGTGCTTCTGGTGAACAGGAAAGGAATTCACAGAGACACATAGAACCTTCAGTATAAAGATTATCTATTCATTAAATTGATATTAGATGTAATATGAGAAAAACTCAAAAACCAAAACAGCAACTCACCTCTAGATTTTCCTCATCTGGTTCTAGACACAATGGAAATGTCCAAGTTTGAAACTTACTTACCATACACTCCCTGTGTAATTATTTAGTAAAGGGAGAATAACTTCAGTCTTTGACAGTGTCTGAAATGTAAATGGGCACACAATGATATTGTTGTAGCTTTCTTTGTTGAGCCAAAATATTGTTTGAAATTAATATGAAATGGGTCATGGAAGGTATTATAACTTCTAACCTGTGACCTGCTGTCATGCAGATATTCTTAAATTTGCCTGCATTATTGGTTTTAGAAGCCTGCTGATGATTAAGCTGTAGCCCACTCAAGTCAGAAGAAGCCTCACTTTTACTTTTTTTTTTTTTTAATTTCACTTGCTAAAGCACAAGTTCTTGTAATTTTCATTTGTAAAATTATGGCCATAATTTTGGAGCTTTGTTACTGGAAGCCTGCATTTCAGTTATAAATTTCTTATACATTATCATCCGGTTTTATCTTTAAGAAACTTTTCCTCCATTACTTAGAAAGAATGCAGTTGCTTTAGTGGAAATTACAGGTTGTTTTTTTTTTTTTTTTTTTTTTTTTTTTTTTTTTTTTTTTTTTTTTTTTTTTTTTTTTTTTTTTTTTTTTTTT
>JAWWEE010000074.1:82991491-83002766 GCA_035221455.1 Xenops minutus | reverse complement strand
CTGCTGATGATTAAGCTGTAGCCCACTCAAGTCAGAAGAAGCCTCACTTTTACTTTTTTTTTTTTTTTATTTCACTTGCTAAAGCACAAGTTCTTGTAATTTTCATTTGTAAAATTATGGCCATAATTTTGGTGCTTTGTTACTGGAAGCCTGCATTTCAGTTATAAATTTCTTGTACATTATCATCCGGTTTTATCTTTAAGAAACTCTTCCTCCATTACTTAGAAAGAATGCAGTTGCTTTAGTGGAAATTACAGTTTTGTTTCTTTTTTTTTTTTTTTTTTTTTTTTTTTTTTTGTTTTTTTTTTTGTTTTTTTTTGTTTTTTTTTTTGTTTTTTTTTGTTTTTTTTTTTACCTGTGGAAAATTTCAAAGAACATCTTGCCTGCACTTATTGTCTTTATGTGCACTTGAAAAGAAATGGGGAAAGAGATGCAAACATCCCACTGAGAAAGGATGTGATTTGTGTTAAGAAGACAATTTCAGCTGGGCTGCAAATGCCACACCTTCTCAAAATAAACAGACAGTCCTAACATGATTTTGTCTGGTTTTGCTGGACTGGGGAATCAAAAATATTAAAATACATGAAAAAAACTACTGAAAGAAACAGACCAGGATAATGACAGATAGGATAAACATATATATATAATCATAAGGAGGCTTTCTAAAGATCCTGGCTTAAACCATCATTAATAGATACAAAAGCATATGCCAATATTTAGTCTTAATGAAACTTAGGAGTCAGTAGAAATCCCATTTTATGTGGAGCTAAGCCTCTGTGTTTGTTTCTGTCATGTCCCTCATTTTGAGAACTGTAGGTTTTGGTCCCAAATTTCTGCTGACCCTGGATTATTAATACTAACCACTATTCCATAAAAGATCTGTACTTGGAGGGACAGTAGGTAAAAACAAGAATATTTATTTGCAATGAGAAAATGGTATTCATACAGCAACCTTAGCTGGAATAATCTTTTGGTTTTTTCTCTGCCGTGCCTCATATTTGGTAGCATCTTTCAGCACGATGACCTGTTGAAAGAAATGGTCCCATATGGCACAGCCAAAAGAATGTGATATAAGAGAGCATAAAATTTGATGATGATTTTCTTGTATTTCTAAGAAGTTATTGAAAAATAAAAGGAATACAGTGATCACCTTTTTTTTTTTCTACTGAATTACCTGATAGTCTTTACTGAGTGAGTGTTGGATGTTTGCAGGTTGATGGGGGAAATCAGGTGACTATGTACTACCAGCTGCCCCAAGCACTTGTGAGAAGAGTGTGTATATAGAATGCATAGTCTGAGTCTCACTTGATGTTAGTATTGATATTCTGAAGTAAGCTGAATACATTTAGGCTTGTTCTGAAGATTGTTGATCAGCAGATCGTTTCCCTTATGTTTAAAAAAAAATCTATATGGGGCTTGGAGTTGCGTGTGTCCCAGAATTAAAGCCAATGAAGAAAAGGATATCTTTTCCTTTTTTTACACAAGGCACAACAATCTGCATTTAATAACTTTAAACTACAATCATATTAAAATTGTGATTGTCAAGGTTGTAGAATTCTTCTAAATAAGCATTTCTTGATGACATCATGTAGCAGGTACCTTTTAATTTTGTGTCATATTAATGGCATGTGCTTTATCCAACAGTGTTTAGGATTCTTTAAGAAAGAAAGGTGAGGATCAGACTAGGTTATAATAATGTCTCTTTCTGTCCTTTAGATATATAAATCTGTCAGTCCCTTTATACTCTAGTCATATATGATCTAGGGCTTCTGGGTGATTGGAAATGCTTAGAGTACAGCCAGATATGTTACGAATGATTTAAAGGGAAATGAGAAATTTCATCAGAAGCTGTCAAGGGACCATTATGGCATTGGTGCCACAGGATTGAATTGAGACAACTTTTGTACTTTGTGTGGGTGCCCTCAAAATCTTCTGATCTTTCAGAAAGCCTCTCAGCGTTGGGTTTCCATTTAGACATGGTATCTCAGAAACATAATCCTTTTTGTAGGTAGTGCAGTATATGGCCATCATGAACTCTGGAGATGTGTCAGGCACTTTCACTGTTAAGAAAGCTTCTGTAGGATCTGCTTGTTCCACACTCAGCTTTCAGAGTCCTTCCTAGTTACTTGTCTGAAGCTCAAATTGAGATCAGTCATGGTATGCCTGTCCAGAAATCATTGAAGGCAAATGATTTCTGAGTAAAGTTTGTCCTGTTCATGAAGACAGCTGCCAGACACACCATTCCTGTCTTTACACCAGAACCTTTTCCTTATGTTTAATGTGACTCAGTCTTGCAGCACTTTAAATCCATAATTCATTGTTCATAAGCATAGAGAAAAGATTGTTCTGTTCTTTGTAGCTGCCTTTTGTATTGAAAGCTGTAATCATTGTCCCCCTTTGTTTTTTCTTTGGGCTAACCTCATTCTCTCAGGTTTTCTTCCCTAACTGCCTATTTATACACCTGAGTAGGATGTTTATCTTTTCTTCATGCTATTGTTGATTATTTGCTGAAAGGCTGCTGTGCGAGTAGCTGATCCTAGTCCTATAGTTTTGTGATTGATTACTCCTCTCTCAGTTAAGTACTCACCCTTCCTCATCCTAAAGCAGATCTCAGAAAATCTGGCCAGTACCTCTGAATTTTCACAGGCAAGCAGCCTCCATGTGTTTACCACTGAGCTTTACACCTACCCTGCAGTAGTTTCATCAGGATTACATTTCCCTAGTCAGCTTATGAGAATGCCTACCAAGAGTAGCAATAAAAAATCCTTTACTAGGTCAGCAACTGAGTGTTTTCTTTACCCAAAAGTCGTATTTTGTTCTAAGGGGAGATATCTTTGTTGCTCACTGTAACTAATGCTGTTTCAGTTGCAAAATGAACTGCAAAGCAAGGAGGAAAAAGGAAAAAAAAAAAAAAAAGAAAAATGGAGAAAGAAGGGATGGAGGACTGGTTTAGTATTTTAAGGAAATGTGAAAATATCACATTCTCCCTTTGCTTTCTCAGTGAAGAAAGGTGATTTTGACACTGGTATGGATTTTTAGGCAAATTTCTGTCTCTTTTTTTTTTTTACTGCAGTCTCTAAATTATAAAGCAGATGAATAGCACATGTGAATTGCTTCTCATTAGGGGGTTTTCTACATATTTTAATACCAGGAAATTGCCTTTTCAGCATTTTTTTTTTTTATAATTTTTTTAGGTAATATATACACCTATCTGACTTTTGTAATTTTCTTTCAGATAACTTTAAGCAATAGCCCAGTTAAGAGTTCTCTAGCCATCATAACAAACCTCACACAATTTAGTAATTTCAGCATGTTATGAGATTTCCCAAAAGACTATGACATTGTAAAATGATACGTATCACATCCTAGCTGGTTAAAGCAGTATTTTTATATTTTGTCTCAAGAAAATAATAAAATAAACAGGGACAGTCCTAGCTAAACAGATTATAATTCTAGTGTTAACACAGTTTTTAATATCAAAATCATACTAATTAATCTGTGGAAGAATGAGTTTGAATATTTTTGATGCAGTAATTGAATAGAATTTTTTTTTTAATTATGTGACACATTAGCTCTCTTATTGAGAAACAGAATAACTTGGCCAGTACAGAACCGCATATGCAAGTTTAAGGTGGTACCTCCATAGAGTTGCTTCTTGCCTTTTTACACAAGTTAAGAACAGAACATTAACTTTGAGATCTACTAAATCAGCTGAATGCTAAATTAAGTTTCCTCCAGCAACTTTGACTCTGTGAACACAAGGTCGCTCATATGTTAAGGCGAGATTTTGTTGCTTCGGTTGACATAACTTTTGCTATAAAATTGTACCAGGCTCCTAAAACATGTTTATGTAGACAATATTCACGCCCTCAAGTTGCACATTGCTCTGGTGCCCTTTGGCCTTAGTGAGCATTTGATTCAGGCATTTCCAGAGTAGGTTTTAAAAACGTTTCTCTTGCAGAGAACAGTTCAAATACTGTTTCATTTTCTCAGATAAATCTGATGCTGCTACATTTTTTTTTCAAGTGAAACACTAAGAGGGAAACACTAAGAGGCTTTTGACAGTCAAGTAAATGACAAAATAGATATTTCAGTGACTACCATTGTGATTCAAAATAACATGAGCAAAATTTTCCACATAGGCCTAAATGAGTACTTATCTTCCTGAATGGATGACCAAATTAGTTAAACATATTTTGATGCTCTCAGATTCCACATGAGAGGAACATCAGCTCGTTATGGCAATAGCATCAACACCAAGTATTAGTTATTCCAGAAATTCAGGAAGGGAAAGATTATGCCTTCCATATATGCAATGCACATTATGCATCACACTCTGTCTTTTCTTTGCCTGTAGGGCAACAGTGGACTTAAAAATCAATACAGGGATTTGAAATACTTGGCATAATTGCAGTGATTGAAGGAGGACAAGACTGTTACAAATATATATCCTAGTAACTGGAAAGTGTTAATTACACTGATAGTCTTTTTTGCCAATTAAATATTTAACAATTTTACTAAATAACACAAAAATATTTACATGTGCATTCTTATACACCAATTTGAAATTCCTTAGTAATGCATATGTGCAAAGCTCTTAAGATAGATTTTAATTTTATTACATATCCAATAGAATTTAAAATCTTTTCCTGAAAAATTTAATGGGGAAAACATCCTGAAAATTGTTTGCAGTAATTTAGTTAGAAGTCATGTCAGATTTAACCACGATGACATTCTTTCATTCTCTTGTCAGCCACCATACTTTTTTCTGCTTCTTCTCAGTGGTTTGTAATGAAGATTGTTTAAATATGTGTTACTGCCTCTGTTAAACAGACAGGGTAGAATAGCAAACACAATATTTGGGGCATTTCAGTTTCCATGTCTCCTAAGAAACGAGGAACTGTTGTGTTGCTCTGCAGTGTTGATTCCTACTTGGCTTTTTAGAATTATGTAATTCTTGTATAAATTTCATTGCATTGCAGATTTCTTTCAAGTTGAAAGATCAACTTTATCATTATTATTATTATTATTCTAATTCATCTCTAGGTGAGATTTTTTTTACTCTGTTTGAGTCTTTTGTAGCTAACAGTAATTCCCTGAGGCTGGTAACTTAGTTTTCTTAATGTGACATGCTAATGCCAATATAATAACACTAACAGTAGGAAGCTTAGATTCTCATAACAATTAACAAGGATTTAAAATATTTTTTTCTTAAAAGAGATTATTATTATAATTTACAATGTTCTTTTAGACCCTGATTGTTTACCAAAGGACCTTAGGTACCTTTGAGGCACCTCACAGTGTTTGTGGTAAATCCTTTAAGTCAGACTTCATACATAGTATCTCCAACCTCAAAAGAAAAAGAAAAAAAAGTATGTTTCAGAGCTAGTAACCATCTCCTCACGTCTCTCTGGCACATTAGTTCCACGACCTGGAAGTGATCTTGATGTTCACTATACATTCTTGTTGGGCTGAACAAAGATACCAGTCCATGTGATCTCTTATGATTTATTGAATAATTGTATTACTAACAATTAGCAATCAACCCACTATTTCATCACAGAAGTGTTGGCTGGTAAGCTCTCAACTTTTACCCCAAAATTTAGCAAGTTCCCAACTCTGTAACAAACTTCAGGTACAGAGTAAAGGGTAGAATATGATTGCCACACTTGCTGGGATAAAATGAGAGAGGAGAGAAATAAAGGCAGAAAAGAGAGAAAGATAAGGAAAAAGTTCACCGGTCCTTAGATCCTGCGTCTTTCCTGGTGCCTTAAATGATCTGCATCTGGGGCTGACAAAAAAGAGACAGTAAGAAACTAATCCACTTCCTCTTACAGGTTCTCTGGTATATTCCTCTTACGTAAAAGAGATTTTTCATGCCATATTGTTTACAAGTGCACAGTCAGCCCCTTAGACCCCACCTGGAAAGTATGTTAAAGGAAGCTGGGGGTCTGTGGTGGTCCTGGAGACCTTTCTAGTAAGGTGCCTGAGACTCATCCCTTCTCTTGACTGAGGCACACTGAGCAGCAGTGTCGAGGCAGACTTGCAAGCCTAGCAACTGGAAAGGAAGTTGGCTTCGCACAGCACTGCCCCACCTTGTCAGGTCTCTCTCTTCTAATCACAATCTTTCTGATGCAACAAAATGTTTGAGGTAAAACTTGTTTATGCCTGGTCCCACAATTTACTAGGAAGTTAATAACCTGCACAACTCTGATGTTGACAGTATAGCTACATACCAGGTCACTATTTATTTGACCCAAACTGCATAGCCTTTCACTGTCAGACACACTCTTTATGCTGGTTTTCAGTCCTGTATGTGTAAGTTCACCCCCCTATTTTTAGGGTCCAGAGAAGTTTCTGTGAAGGTAAATACCTCTGTTTCAGAGGGATGTGTTAACTCACATCCAGCAAATACATTTTCTTCCTCTGTCATTGCTCACAACAGACTTGCATTCAGACAAAGGCACTTTTTCCTGCTACAGAAATTAAAATTTCTTTTTTTTTTTTTTTTTTTTTTAATTGAAAGGCTTCTTACAAGTCTTCCTACCCATTCAGGCCTTCCTCAATGGCACAAAGAGTGTGGGACAATATGAGTGGGAAAACAGCCATTTTTGCCCAGTGGAAGGTGGATGTACAGTATGGCTTCATGCTAGATATGGACATATTTTACTTCAGGTCCTCCTGAAGCCAAAGGAACTTATTCAAGAAGAGAGAAGGTACTGGTATATTTTGCTGACTCAGGGTCTTTTTGTGGGTATGTAACTGCATTGTTAATGGTTCCTAAAAGGAAGAAGACTGTTCCTGCTCAGGCTATACTGCCTTCTCTGGAGTGGCAGGCACCACAGAAATGCATGCAGAGGAAAAGTCAATAATTCCTAAGTCTTGCTGGGTTCAAGGGTAGATTGCAAGTCAGTGTATATAGTCTGTCTACAGAAGGAGATATGTGTTTTATTTTTCTTGTGAGTTGTCACTTGTAGGTTTATAACTGGTTGAGTACTGATTTATTTTACACATACAATTCATTTTTTAAATACATTGAAGTATTTGTAAGAAGTCTTTGTTTAAGTTACTCCTCAAAAACAAGATATATGATACTGCAGGTGTCAAACCCAAGATCTCAAAAAATATGAGAACGGTTTAAACCTCCCCCTTGTGCTTTGAGACTATTATAGTAAAAAGAATGTTAAATCATTACTATCATAAGTTTTATATTTCTGAGGTTTTTTTACAGGACATCTACTTCTTGCCTTAAAGTGTATCATAAAGAACTGCTTTTGTTTGATGAAGATACTTAAATGTTTTATAAAAGCATATCTGAAACTTGTCAGATGGCATATTTTGCACTGTTAATAGTTAAAAGAGATGAATTAAGTGTGAAGTCAATGATTTTTAAATGGTACTTTAGCCTGCTGTGTCCTGTCAAAAGGCATATGCTCTCTTGTCCAATTAAAATCTTATTAAAGTCTACATCAGTAACATGAATACATCTGTATTATTGCTGGTTTCTGTGAAATCCCTAGTGATTAGGGTGATACATAATAATTTTATTTTGTATTTGATTTTATTTTTACCACAACACTCCATTTTAGGGTTATAGCTACCTCTTGACTGTAATCCTTGCAACAAAACAAAGGAGCAAATGCCTACCACTAATAAAAAAAAAAAAGTGTTTAGTAATAAATCACTATTGTCAGGCAATGACTCTTTTGAGATAACAGAGGAAAACTAATTGCATGTAAGGTACACGCTACAGATGACTCCTACTGAAAGTCCTCTTCAGTCTGTGTTACGCTATTATATCATCTGTACGTGTCTGTTAGCAACATGTTGTATCTTAAGTCACACATAGCCTGATCCAGCTTCAAAAATTATTTTGCCTGATTTGTATCCCTTGTTGATGGTACTTTCTATGTGTTTCTCCCACAGCATGAACCCTACAACCCTTGTCAGATTTTTAAGAAACTTCTGAGCGAGTATTTTTTTGCAGGCAGAGGTACTTGATGATAGTCCAATCAGAAAAATATATATATTTTATAATGATACTGAATATTTTGGGGATATATTTTGACCTGAGCATTCTGTAAAACTTAAGACATTATTGAGTGTCAGCAATTTACATGTAAATATAAATAGGACATCTACTATTGTATCTTGTTGATATTGCCACAGAATTCTCATCCAGAGTATAGGAAAGTTTAATCTTATTGGTGATATTGAGGTTTCTTAGACTTGCAGCAGAGCAGGTGAAAAGACCTCTCAAAGGTGCAATTTCTATCTAATCAAGACCTTTGTTAATTGACTTAATGAAAATGGACTAGAACTATATCTGTGATGACTTTAGTGCAGAATAAGGCATTAATTTAAAACACTAGGTGGTAAAGCAATAAAACATGATGGTATGCTAATTTCTAAGTTTGCAGTTTGGTACTTTTTTTTAGATTGAGAGATGAATATAAACTATTTGTGAGCTTGAAGTGTTTGAAATTTTATGCTGTTTATGAGATCACTGGGGTTCAAACAATTTTCATACACTAGGAAGATCCATGTAAGTAAGTGTAAATTTAAAGAATGAAAAAAGGTACCACCATGTTTTTCAGAAAATAGCACCATGTTTATTTGTAATTCGTGATGTTTGTGAGATTGTATTTGTTCTATAAGGCCACATTATTGAATATCCCTTGAACTTCTTGTCATGCCAGGTAAAGAGCTTTTAAATATGAAAGAAATAGTAAACTATCACTGGGCATTTACTTTGTAAGCATGCTTATTTGATTATAGTAATAAGGAAAGTTAGCTTTCCCTTGTAATTTCTGCTCACCTAAATCTGTGGTTTAAAAAAAAAAAAAAAAACAAAAAAAAAAACTAAGAGAAATTGGTGCTAATGTTCAGAAACAAACACAGAAAAAAGTTTAAATGCATTAAATCTAATCTCTGTCATGCCTGTGAACAGCAAGAAAGCCTGTGTGCACTGACTTACTTTTTTTGCCCCAGTTCCTCTGGAATTTCTCCACTTCTGGGGAATACTCTGAATCCAGTTCCCCTTTCAGATTCTTCTGAAACCACCAGCCCCTCTTAAGGCTCGCTGTGATAGGGTTGTTGCTCTGAAGTATCCCTTTCAAGCTGCAGGGGCAAATTTTGTTGTTGAGATTTGTAGTGGCATTAAATGTAGAAACACTAAAGTTGGTGTGAGTAGTGAAGGAAGGGGAATGTTGACACGTGGAAGCAAGAGAAGGAAGGGAAGAAAGACTTTCAGTGTGGCAGGTATGACTGACATTAGCTTACCCATGTTATCAAGATCACAGCATATCAGCATGCAAGTTCTCAGGGTACCCGCTGTGGGAAACACCCACAGAAGAAACTAGGACAAGAGACAACATGCATCCAAGCAGAACAGCCTCAGCCATTAAGAAATAATGCCAAAAAGAAAGAGAACAGAGTTGGAGACCTAACATACCAGGAAATGGAAAGAAATTCACAGAAGTTGAAAACAGCAGATACACAGACTTTCTTAATCATTATTAGATCAAAACAAGCACGTGGTCTCCTGCCTAATTAAAAGCAATATGTTGTAATGAAGACTCCTTACAAGAAATTTTGATCAAACCACTGGGTACATATATCTTGTGCCTGTATGCTGAACAGTCTGCTTGAATGTAAGAATCTCACTCTATTTGAGGGCCTGGCTGTATGAGCTAAACTTGTTTCCTTTTACAATGAAATGGTTTTATCCTCCTGCTATATGGTTGCATTAATGTTGCAGCATGTTTTTCTTCACTGTGAAAGTGGTTTTCATCTCTTAATGCTTGTCAATATCATTGCTTGAAATAGAAAGTTCAGTAGGATAGAAGCCAGAGGACTGGCTGGTGCTACATGCCTGCATGGATTGTTTTTCCTATTTCACCACATGGGGTGGGTTCCACAAGACACTTGTGAAAGATGCTGGTCATGGTGAGGAGAAGGTGAATAATTTGGAATGCATCTAAAAGAGTAAGCCAAGGAATTAACACTTGTGTATACCAACTGCGTAAGAAAAGTATGTTGATAAAAACAGCTATTCAGGGAATGAAGCAAGGAATAATAAAATATGAGTGTTTTAAGGGAGAATGTGGGCTATGGATTATGGGGCAAGCTTAGAAAATACTCATATTCCAGCATTCCTTTAGCCAAACAGGTATAATATGAATCTTTACCTTAAGCTGATTGTGGAGGTTTCCATCACTAAATAAAACCCAGATGTGAAGCCTAGAGCATGCTTTTTTTGTGAGTTTTCAAGGAGAAACCTGAATAATAAAAGAAGAAAAAAAAGTTTCCTTTACAAGAAAACGTGAATAAGAAAGCTATAACTCTATAATAGGAGGAGAGAAAAAAAATACATTTGTTCCTCACATGAAAATAGTTTGATCTTCCTGACCCCATAGCTATAAGACCCCATGGTGAATAAAGAAAATAAAAATTCCTTTTACACTGCATCAGTCTGAGAGAACGTAGAGAAACTTTGTTCAGCATGTGTTATTAGAAGATGAGAGATGAAATGGGGCCATGAAAAAGCAAGCTTTTTATGTGAATATCATCTATATACTTCCATCACACACATCTACAATAAAGAGCTCCTAAATCTTCTTAAAAGTCAACGATTAGTGAAATTACCTAAGATCATCTCTTCACTTTATTTATGTCTCACCTTTTTACCTATGTAGTTTAATGGGAAGACATTTATGCAAACTTTTACAAATAGCCTTTCATATCACACAGCTGTCAGGGCTGTGTTGGGTGGGTATTTTTAAAAACCACATAGGTTTTCCAAAATATCTAAACTTACTATATTTTATAAAGCTGAGATTCTCTCCTCTGTAAGCACCGAAGTATGCTCATGTTAAAAAATATTCTTTCATTCCAGGAAAAATACATATGCATAAACTTATGTTTAAACATTTAAAGTAATTTATGTTTAAAATGAAGGATATGTGGAAATTTTTTCAAGTCTGACATACATAGTAGTCAAGCCAGGTACTACATGTGTGGCAATGGTGACAAGAACAGTGATAGAATTGGTGTTAGAATTGGCACTAAACAACAGTCCTGTGAGCCTGATCTTCAGCTGTTTCATATGTTGTGAATGCACAGAAATGCTATGCTGGCAATAAGTAGCAATGCCAGATCATCATCTCTCTTGTTACATGTCATGGCTAGGCTTCGTGAACGAAGATTTACAAGGGCTCTACCCATGCTTGCTACAAGCATGTTGGTGGCTAAAAAGGCCAATGTGAGATAGGCA
>JAWWEE010000074.1:82957063-82991391 GCA_035221455.1 Xenops minutus | reverse complement strand
CTGACCCTTCAGTTGAGACCTGACTAGCATGGGAGACCCTACCAGAGGCATGAACCACCGCCAGCACAGCTCGCAACATCATGAGGGCACGCAAGCTTCTCCCCCACGACAAGGGGGTGTCCATGGAGAAGCTTGTTACATGTGCTGTGTTTACTATATGCGTCTCAAGGTTCAGTTTTCCTCACCAAGTATGTTCTTAGGAAAACAATGGACAAGTAAATTGAATTGAATTTCTTCATTGTAAGCAAAACAGTTGTAACTACCCTATGAATGGGATTTTTCTATATCTCTCTAGAAGCTGCTCTGTATATGGACAGAGGAAATAAAGAGTACACCATAAATTATTTCTGCACAAGCAAGGACAAGCAAATGGTAATTCATGCTGAATAGAACTGCTGTGACCTCTGTGTGTGTCTAGCTATCTAACAAGATATCTATCTATCTAGATAGCTATGAGCAATCAAAAATCTGTTGTAGGTAAACAGGCAGACAATACAACTGCTGTAAACCAACTAATTTAGATGAGTTTTCAAGATCTAGGCTGAACATAGTTCAGGATGAGTTACTAAAATCAGGTCTTTTATGTCAAGGAAACTTACTGCTACAAGAGTGATACTCTGGTTGAGAACATTCCTGGTATGGAGAGAATCTAAAACTATCACTAGAATAAGTTATATCCTCCAAACCTTTTAAGATACTCAGACTGTTTTCCTGAATGCAAGATGAAAATAATCATGAGCCTTTGTGCTTTCTTAACCTGAGGCTTAAAACCCAAAATGGTTTTTCACATTGCCAGCAAAACTTTTCTTAGAACATACACGTGACTGGAATCTTCAGATTTATTTTGCTATGTCATGTTTTAAAGAAACAGTCCTTCATTTTCATGACAAGTTCTAGTGTATATGGGTTGTACCTCTGCTAAAATCATCATTGTGAAGAAATACACAGAGAAATGGTGGTGAATAGAGCTTAACAGCTATAAGTGTTGATTAAGAATGGATATTTGTGATTTTTACATCAACTTTTTTATCACTTTTTACCGTACACTTAAGTTTCATTCATACAAATACTTGTGAGAAAATAAATGAATATTTATAAGAAACAATCTGAAATTGATTGTTGGCACTCAATACTAACCCTCAAACCTCAGTGTTGTCTTGATATAGGTAAAATGTATTTATTTAACAACCCCTGTGGAAGCCTTTGGCTCTTGACTCACCTGGCTTAAAGCTTTGAACATTAAACTTCTGTGCTTTTACAACCCAGTCACAGTCTGCCAGAAATACAAGGAAAATGACCCCAGGCACCAGCACAGGCTGGGGGCCAACCTACTAGAGAGCAGCTCTGTGGAGAAGGATCTGGGGGTCCTGGTGGACAACAAGCTGTCCATGAGCCAGCAGTGTGCCCTGCGGGCCAAGAAAGTCGATGGTATCCTGGGGTGCATTAGGAAGAGCATAGACAGCGGGTTGAGAAAGGTGAGCCTATCCCTCTACTAAGCCCTAGTGAGGCCAAATCTGGAGTGCTATGTCCAGTTCTGGGCTCCTCAGGACAAGAGGGACATGGAGATCTTGGAGTAGGTCCAGTGATGTGCTAGAAAGATGATTAAGGGATAGGAGCATCTCCCTTATGAGGAAAGGCTGAGGGAACTGGGTCTGTTCAGCCTTGAGAACAGATGAGTGAGAGGGGACCTCATCAATGTCTGTGAGTATCTGAAGGGAGGGGGTTTAGGGAATGGATCCAGGCTCTTCTCGGGGGTGCTGAGCAATAGGACAAGGAGTGATGAGCAGAAACTGATGCACAGGAAATTCCATCTGCGTTTTTCTCTGTACAACTGCTCCAAATACTCTTGTCTGTGCTCTGTACAACAATTTTAGAGCAGTACTTCGCAATTTGGCTAGATTACCTCAGGCAAAGAAGACACTATCCTTGAGCAGCAAATTAAGGAAACAGTACAATAAATGTCCTCTCCCATGTAGTGGAGGATAAAATGGAAGGTAGTTATGAGGATTTAATTCCCTTTTATATGTAAAGAGCTTTGAACTCTTCAGCAGGGAGCCCCAGGGCTGTGTGATTTTCTATACTGATGGTAAATGAATAGAAAGAAAAAGTTATAGGGCCCTAAAGGCTGTCTCCTTGAGTTATTAGGCTGTAGTGATGGCTGGGATACTAGGCAGCTTCACACTCAGAATGAGTGGCAAAAAGACTCCTACAGCTTGGTTTGTAGGACTTTGAATTTCATTCAAGGTGTATGTGCTGTATAAGATACTATATAATGAGATGGTAGATGATTTCTTACTTCCTTCTTTTCTAAATCTGGGGTAAATACAGGCTACGTGAACTAGCAGCTTAGCCTGAGGTCTTTAGTTAGCTCCACTTCCTTTGATTTCACTTCAGCTGTGATTTATTCCTCATTGGTCCTCCCTTGAAATACGTCTCTCCTGGGATCTGCAGTGTGTGATAAGTGCCTAAGATTATTGGAGATAGAAATCAGTGAACCTTTGTACATCGGGATCTCCAGCCACCCAGGCCTGGACAAAGCCTGGAAAGATTTCATTGCATAAAGAAAGGGTGACAGAAAACATAGCCTCCAGAGCAGCTCAGAATACTGAGATACAAATTTCTATGTCCTTCATTCAGACAATTTTCCTGTGACACCAGGGTATGGATTGTTCACCACTTTCGTCCCCTGTCAAGAAAGGGTTGCTTTCGCAGTCATGTGAGCCAATGCCAAAGATCCCTGTGTCTCACTGTGCCAAAACTGGTGGCAAAGTGGGTTTTAGTACCCACTATTGTTACTGTGATGGTAGTCAAGTGATTACTGTATTGTGTTTCACGGAGATAGCTGCCACACTTTGCTGTTTCCTGATGCTGAATTGCATTATACAGCAATCAACTGGAAATCACTTCTAAGTCTTCAGGTTTGCTAGGATGCCTATAAAAATAGGAAGGGGCAGCTGATCTGTTATTCTTATTTCTTGAATCTCTAGTGTCTCACCATTTGCTCTTTGCATTTTTATTTTTCTCCAGGATTTCACAGGATTAATTTTAAATTATGACCTTTCTATTTGTATATTTTCATCCTGCGTGTTCTGGGGAACACACACTTCTTGACTGAAAAAGAATAACTGAACTCTTAAGGCTTGTGAGTACAATTGGAATACATATAAAGATTACTTTGCATTATTTCAACAAACAAGCATTTGAATTTCTGTGAGGTACTTTACCTGGTACTTTATTTCACACTTTGACAAATGTGAGAGACCCTAGTCTCTGATGTGTTTCATAGCAGTTACTTTACATTTCCTGTGTTTTTCTATATATCTTCATATATTATGTACTGCCCATATGTAAAGACATATCCAAATATTATCACTGTCTCCAAATGCTGCTGGTTTTCTGTATTATTCATTCAGAAAAGCTACATCCTAGCTAGAAGTGTTTTTATTGAAGAAATTTGCTCATTGCTTTTTTTCAACACATTTGATTTTTTTAACAAATGGTGGGGTGATGCTACACTGCAGACAACTGGAGGCAGTTGGTTCACATCCAAATCTGTTGCAAATTCATCCATATATCATCCTGAGCTGTTCTGGAATATTTTTTCCCTGAAATTCCTAACCTTCTTTTGCTTAAGGCTGTTGGTTATTTGTTTGTGTGGGGTTTTTTGGTTTTGTTGGTTGTTTTGTTTTGTTTTGTTTTTTAACTTACTGTTTCTGAATTTTATTACTAGAAGTAAAATAAGAGTCAAAGATGATTACTCTAAAGAAAATCATTAATCTACTTGAGATATTAAATTCAAAGGAGTATATCATGTAGGTAAAAATGTTCTGTTGGAACAAGTCCAGCTTTTTTATTGACAGCATCACATGAGCTTTGACTTTCTTGTTGTTTCTATCTTTTGTTATTCTACTTAAGCTTGACTCCTCAGAGTTTGGATTTTTTTTTTTTTCTACAGTGGCCAAAGAATTTTGTCCATATTTTCCTATACGTTTGAAAATTCTTTTTGCTCCCTGTATGAAACATTTCCTGTCTCTTAATTCAAATCATTTTTGAAGGCATGTCTTTCTCCTGAGGGCAAGAAATGGTCAATCTTTGTAAGCAGGTCATGACCACTGTGCAAACTAATAAATGTAAAACAAAAAGTGAGATGAATTGGTAGGATATGGAGAAGCTTAGGTTTTGTCTCTAAAAAATGCAATTTCTTCAGTTAAAGTATATTTGCCTTTAAAGAACCTGTGCAATAAATAGGAGGCATTGCAAAATATTCTTCTATTCACATTCCTGTGAACAAGTGCATGTGAATGTCTACACTTATTTTGGAAAATACTTTCACTTGTTTACTTCATATTAGAGGAATTTTTAGTGGTTGGAAGAATTTAGCTTTGCTTTTCCAGTGCAGGGAAGGAGGCAATGAATCTTGTCTGACATATGATTCGATTCTGGTAATGAATTCTGTTTTAAGGCTGACTTGGTGCACTGTCCCTTATTTGCATGAATATGTTTGCAGAACATGGAAAGAGCTCAGTGCTGCCTAAGTCCTGTGAAGAGTTCTTGGTTACTTGAGCAACTTGTAGTTAAAAATTTTGTTTAGTTGCCTCCCTATCAATTTAGGAGCTTGATTTTAAGTGCTGAAGTGAGAAAACCTGCCTCTAAATTGTGACTAAATTAGGAATAGGGAAGGAGTAGTCTTAGGAGAATCTGATATGAATTTGAAATGTCTTTGCCCTTAAAATGAAGGAGACAAAAGGACATTGGAAATTAAGTTGGTCTATTTATCTCCCTAAGGCATATTTTTTTATACCCAAATTATTTCTGATAAATGCGTCTGTTTTGAAAGATCTTCCAATTTTAAAAGACTCTCCAAGATAAGGTCAGCAATTTTTTCAATCAATATCCCAGTATTTTAAGTAAATAGTCAATCTTTAGCACACGCAGGTCTTTTCTGGTTTCAAACCTGAATCTTTCCCAATTCAGATATCTTACTGTTTGCAGTACTGATCATTTTAGACTGTCTGCAATATGTGACCAAAAGAAACTATTTCAATCTGTATCAAATTTTGAATTATAACTAATTATGCATGTAGTTCTTAATACAAAACACATGCATATTTTTCTTTTAAATTGAAAGCTATTGTTATTTCCCTGTAGTCTCTCCTCCTGTAAGCTAATCCCATTTCTTTTCTTTTCTCCTCTTTTTATACTCTGGCAATCGTTTGCTTTGTTCTTCACCAGACCTCCTCCAGCCCTTCCTCCCCTGTCTGATGCTGCTCCTTAGGCATTTCTGAGGCTGAGCAGAAGGATCAAGCACTTTCCTGGCCTGGCTGCTTCTTCTCTGTGCTATATGTGTCAATGGAAAATATTAATAAGAACTGACTGAAACTGAGCTGTACTGTATAATTTTTTGTTGTTAGCACCTTATTCATTTCAGTTATCAATAAGTTCCAGGACTGGGAAATACTACTTCACACTGATGCAACATAAGAAAAGTGCAGTATGTGGTTACATATAATAACTTTCAATTTTTATCTGTCTTTATCAAGGGAATTATGACAAATTCAGTGTTATGTAAGAGGTTTCCATGTTGAAGCAGCTTCATAGGACAGTATCTGATCAATAGCAGTAACTAATGGCCCCTAATTCTCCACTGGTGACAAGCAAGGCTGGTCATGGTTGGAAGGCATGTGTTAGATATTAACATTTAAGATGGAGTTTTACCACTTCAAATTGTAATATAGAGTAATTACTATCCCCTTTAGTATGTCAGGATGGTAAATTTCTTTCAGGAAAATATAAGGTCAGCTTTTAAGTGCCAAATGTTTCTTTAGAGTCTGTAAATATCAGGTACTTAGGGAAATCGTTCTAACAGAAATATGTTCACAAAAATATTATATCCTTACAAGAATTTAGGGAATCTTTTGTCATAGTCAGTAATTTTGCAAATTTTCATTAAATTTAAACTTGCAAATGGACCCAACCTAGCCTCTGTCAAAACTATTTTACATTTTTCTCATGATTTTATTGGGCAGGACGCTAAAACATTAGTTTTTATCATATAGTTGGTCCTAGCTTAAAATAAAATATTTTTGAATTTCAGCTGAGCTGAATTTATCGAGCAATAAGAATATAATTTCCCTGGTCCTTGCTTGGGGGACCTTCTGCTGTTCTATCCATCGCTCTGACCAGTCTGCTCCAAGTTACCTTTGGATTTTACATTTTATCACGTAGAAAGTATGAGGTATATGAAAACACTCTGGTTTCAATAGGTGGAGCTGTGAGAATGTATAGAAAGAGAAGAGTATATTGGTTTTGTCCAGGAAATGGAATGTACACTGGAAGGAACTGGTACTTAAAATAATTACCTGTATATGTTCAAGGCCAGGCTGGATGGGGCTGTGAGCAACCTGGTCTGGTGGAAGGTGTCCCTGCCCATGGCAGGGTGGTTGGAAACAGATGATCCTTAAGAGCATTTCCAGCCCAAATCATTACATGATCCTTGGTTAGACTGACCTAAAAATCCCCAGAACAAAACAAACAAAAAACCCAAAAAACAAATTCACCAAAACAAACATAAAAAAAATCAAGCAACCCCCCTCCCGCCCCCCCCAAAAAAAACCCAAAAAACAAAAAACAAAGAAAACCCCCAAGAAGCAAAAAGGATTTTAATCAATCAGATAATGCCGACTAGGCACTAGATTGATTAATACCATATTGAGAGGATATATGTAAGGAGCTGTGTTCTTTTAAAACTGGGAGAGAATCATATTTTCACAAGGTTTCCTTCTAGTTCTTACACATTTTAATATCATTTCTGCTGAAAAGCATGTTGATGCTCCTTAAAATAAATAGTTCTATAAAATGTAGAAATATATAATGAAGATACTAATTTTACAGGAGTTTATGTGACTTAGCAACAGAAACATCTCTTACTCAAAAAGAAGAATGTGCGTGCATTAAAATGCAAAGTACCACAGACAAAACGAAAATAATTTTTTTGTCTTTACCTTCAATATTAGCCAGCCCTGAAGTAAGATTCTTAAAGAAACTTGATTGTTGTTGTTGTTGTGCAATAAACTGGCTGAAGTGCCACTGAGCTGGCAGTTTTGAAATATTTCCATCTCATTTTTACAGTTGGAGGAAACAGTATTTCTGATTATCGGTTTAAATTTTCAGAAATTTCTCTTCATTAGATGCAAGTTCATGACACTGTGGAAATTCCCTGTCACTGACTAGTACCTCTGGAACTTTCAGCAATTTTGGAAATGACCTCTTGATAGGCTGTTCCTTTATTTCAGTCTCCTTTTTAAAACGTTCTTTACATCAGTTTCACATCTGGCAATTGTTACTCTTAGAAAATGTCTTTCTTGGTAGCTTGGAATCATCCCTATCTCACCATTTATGGCCAGAAAGATGTCCCCCAGAATATCTTTCTACTATAAAATCATACTTGTTTGGAAGATGTTTAGAATGATCTTAGAATGAGTTTAATTTAGAATTACTGTACTAAATGAGCTCAATTAAAGTTTCACATAAATATCTCTATTTTTATGCCCCACTGATGTTTTTATTTCTGCGTATACTCTTTTTTCATACAATCTGATTCATCACATGTTAAAAAATATTATTTTGATTGCATTTGTTTTCCTTTTTATACTGAAGTTCATGCTAACTAGTCATAACAGTTCCACTGGATTTAGTATTTACAGCACCATAACTGATGGTCTCATCATTGGTTATATCTCTTTTTGCTAACAAGTGGTATTTCTCATTCTTGATGTTTGTTTTTTCCTTTTTTTTTTCTCTTTTTGTTTTCCCCCCAATTAATTCAAAGCTTAGAAAAAGACAGCCTTGCCTGAGAATAAATCTTATTGGCAATTAAAGGTTTAAAGACAGATTTTTTTTTTTTTTTAAAATATCAACTATTTACGTGTCCTCATCATCATGTCCCATTCCTTTTTTAAAAATGTGGATAAAAAAATGGTTTCATAAAGTAGTTTATGCCTCTTGTCAAAAAGGTAAATACTCAATTATGACTCAGGACAATACCCAATCATCTTAATGTATTTCATAGAAGGAGTCAGCACAATTCCCGCCAATAGGTGGTAATTAATGTGCTCATGAACATCCATTCATGTACATTATAGGTTCTTTTACTGCTCCCTGTTGCTAGCTTCCAGCTATCTAATTAATTTGGTAATGTAAGACTTGACAGGTGGTTTTAATTTTCTGGACCACTGAGAGGGAGACATGAGATTACAGTCAGGGAATACAAATATCACCACCATATTTATTTTAATGTGATTGTTTTGGTTGGTTTTCTTGCAAATGTGTAAGGGTATTTTACTGGCTGGGAATAAATGGGAACAAGGGCTTTAGGCTGTTCATAGGGTCAGGCTGTCTGGTTAGTAAGACAAGAATGTGATTTCCAAAAAATAATTTTCCTGCGCACTTACTTGTCTTATAATTTTTGATGTGATAACATTTTTAGTGGACAAATATCATGCTGTATTGCTTTCTGATGCAATATCAAGAGTTTTGCAAGTTGGAGATTTTATTTTAGTAGACATTTCTCTGGAAAGGGTGCTTAAGGACTTTAAAAATGATACCTAAGTAGTACAACAGTAACAGAAATGCTAACAGCTGGTTAAAAAAAAAAAGCTATTCTCTTTCCTGTCCATGATAGTGTCATAATTTTTGCCTAAATGCTTTTGAATGTGTTACAGTGATGGAATGAATAACTGGATAGTTCTACCTGTTTTGCTCTCTCTGCAATAGTGGATTGCTTTGCAATTCTGGATAAATTGTAACTAAAATGTGTGTGAGAGGCAAGGAAAGATTTCTTACTCGCTTATGGAAAATTGAGACATGGCATAGATCAAGGGACATTCTTACAAAATGTAAATGCTGAGGGTAATAGAGGCAGTTTCAGGTGAAAGGCTGTTAAAATTGGCTCTCTTGATTTCTGATGTATTTCACTATTCACTAAACCCCCTTTCTGCAGTGTATTTCTACTTTTAAGGCAGAACTGGAGAACAATAGATTTTATTCCATTTCATATTACTCACAGAAGCCTAGATTCAGAATTACTTGATATGCGAATGTTTCTGAATCAGTCTTATCTATATTCCAGTGTTCTGTGTGGCAAACTATGCAGCTTGTGAATAAAGTAAAAAGAATTAGGAGAGATACACTACTTGCACAAAGCAGCAATGTCTTAAAAAGGAAATTAATGACAGAAACATTCATATAAGGTTTAACAGTCTTGTCCCTTGGTTTGTGACCTGATTGCTTACCTGCTCCTTATAGTAATTTGAGAATTCCAGTCTCAGATAAACTCGGTTACTCTTGGCCAGTCCTACAACTGAAAGAGAGGGAGGCAACAGTCCTGGAGCAAATTATTTCTTATGAACGCTTAAGGCCTCAGTCACGTAGAGGAGAAGGGCCTTGCTAAGCGCTGCCCGGAGAAAATACAGCGGAAGTTCATTCTCAAAATTTCAGTTTCTCTGTAGAGAAATAGGCTGGGAATATAAAAGATTATTTAGAGACTAATCTTCAGAGAATATTCATCTTTATTCTGAGGGGTTCCTTAAAAGGAAGTTCCAGATCCTTTAGCTGACTTGTAGTGAAAGGACTACTATGCAATGGTGACCCCTGGAAGTCCAGAGATAGTTGCATTGGGATCAAGACACCACCCTTCATGAATGACTGAAACATCTGAGCAAGAAAATTATGTTTAAAGTGATCATAAAATCCTCTAGAATCATAGAATCATTTATGTTGTACAAGACTCCTAAGATCATCAAGTACAACCATTAACCTAACATTGCTGAGCCCACCACTAAAAGATGTACCTCAGCACCACAACTACAGGTCTTTTAAGTATCTCCAGGGGTGGTGATTCAACCACTTCACTGGGCAGCCTTTTCCAATGCCTGACTACCCTTTCCATGAATAATTTTTTCCTAATATCCAGTCTAAACCTCTGGTGATGTAACTTGAGGCTAATTCCTTTTGCCCCATTGCTTTTGCTTATTTCTGGTGAAAAGAGACCAACCCCCACCTTACTACAACATCCTTTCAGGTGGTTGTGGACAAGTGATAAGGTCACCCCTCCTTTCCAAATTAAAGAATCCTAGTTCTGTCAACCACTCAGACCTTTTCTGTAGTTCCTTCACCAGCTTTGTTGCTCTTCTTTGGACACATTCCAGCACCCAGTGTCTTTCTTGTAGTGAGGAGACCAAAACTGAACACGGGATTCAAGGTTCACTGTTACATCTGTTGTAGTTCAGCTAAAGAGACAAGGAAAGGCTTTTTTCCATTCACTTACATTCAATACTAGTGGTGGTAAAATGCTGCTCCTGTGCTTCCATTCTTATCTGATACCATATTAAATCTGGTATGACCATACTGACCTAAGCTGTTTTCCCAAATTAAAAATTCCTTGCTTCTTCCTTATGTGTTTGCTTTAATTATGGAATAGCTCTACCAGCACAAAGCTGTGAGCAGCACAGTGAGAGATTCACCTAGGAAAGAGTTAAGGTGAACACTTAGAGCAAGTGACTGTGAGTTACAAAGAGGATATGATGAAGGAAAAAAACTACACTAAGAAATCAGTCAAAAACTTCTTCAAGCAAGTCCTATGAATATTCTGTCAGTTTGGTGTTGTTGCTTGGGTGCTCATAGCCTCTGGATGTTTCATCTTTTTCTTACCAAATAACTCTCAAGTCTCTTGTTTATGTCTCTATAGAGGTAATATGCTAGGAATTATCTTCTTGTACCATTCAAAATGGAATTCAGAGGGGTTTAAGCCTACAAAAGGCAGTGTTTTCTTGGAAATAGTTTTTTGCACACTGAAACTTATTTGGGTATTAGATACTAGAATTCCTATATAGGGTAATATAGCTAGAATAATATCTAATATTAGTTTGGCAAATGAAAGCAAAATGAATGCAGAAAACAAACTGGGACATAGATAAATGAAGAACTTTTCCAAGGTATGAAAAACAAATATGTTCAAACATTGTTTTGCTTTTGGAGGAAAAAAAACTTTTTGTAATGAAATACTAACTCATTAAAGTCAAACCTTTGTTTGGGTAACTTTAATTGAAATAACTGTTTTCAGTTTAGAACATGGCTATTCTGATAATTTTAGAGCTGTTCCCAAGTCATTATTCAATTTAAATTCCGGTTTCACTTCACAATAGACAACTAAAAAAATCTAGAAATCAAAACAAACCACTTCAGAATGGCCACTAGTAAATACTTGTATTACCCTGAGTAATTTCCCACTTCTAATTTTTATTCTTAGTAATTTTTGATATTTCATCTTTTTCCCACCTTCTTTGGTAGGGAAAAAGAAAATTAAACTCAGTGAGCTTGTGAAAAAAATGTGTCTTTCAATTCTGTCTTTATATTTTAAAAATATTTCAGTATAAGCTTGGGGGGGCCTCAGTAGGTTTTTTTCTCAGTATTGTGAAATTATTTCTTATAGCTAAAGCTGTGAAGGCTTTGTATCTTGTAAAATCACATTCTGTCTGGAGTGTCTAATTGCTTTTAATGAATTAGAATGAAATTAATGAAATAATGAATTGAAGTCTAGGTGGTCAGATTTTAAAATTGCCTGCACACTGAGTAAATGGGTAAGCATTTTCGCCACAAGGTGCAAAAAAGGAAAAAGAATATAAAAGAATGAAGTACATTAGATATTTATTGAGACCTCCATTTCATCGTACAAGTTCTCTGTTTCATGAGTTTGTCATAGACTAAAAAAACCAAAATCTTAATAAAAAATATTACCAGCACATAAAGCCATAATCAGCATTTTACTGTGCTCAGGCAGGACAGAACTGCTACTTCATTATTTGTGACTTTACCCTGTATTTGAATTCCAGCAACACACACAAAATGGTAGAGGGACCCAGGAACTCATCTGCAAGATAAGAGAAAGTATCCTGTTTCTATAATACAAGTTTTTAAATGGACATGATTCTGTTTGTCACATTACTTAATGCTGTATGTGTTTTGCTTAAATATTAATCTATTATTAAATATTAATCCAGAGCAAAATTACATACTGAATCATACATTTGATCAGTGATCTGCATATACAGCCATTTAATCATGTTTGAATGCATGTTCAGCTTTTAACAGTCCAGCTTTGTGTCCGTTCTCACCCCATATCATTCCCCTGTATTTTCTAAAGAAGTGGCTTTGTGAAATTACTTGATGAGGGTCTTACTTTTTAAACTCCTGCCTTATCTTAATTTATAGTCTTAGGTATTTTGACTTTCTGTCTCAAGAACTTGGACAAGATTCCAGTCACTGTTTTTCAGTGGCATAACTCTGCAATGTCAGATCTGAATTAATCCCTTTAATGAAGTGTTCTTTAGGAGCAGCTAAATGGCTGTCCTTATAAGCTGAAGGCTCTGTGTCTTTCTAACCTTAAAAATCTTAGAATAACTAAATTGCCTGAAAGTTAGAGAGAAATGGTTTTCCACAGAGGACATGACTGAGAATGTCCGACCTGCAAGTAAGTAGAAGGGAAATGGCCTCAGGAATTTCAAGAGATTAAGGTGATCTAGTTCAGAAATAAAAAGCTAAGGAAAATCAGTATGTCCTGGAGCTCTTCCTTTCTGAGCTATAGTGAGTAGCAGATAAAACACTTAGAGACATGCAAGATTAGGCAGCTGCCTGTAAAAAGGGCTGCATGCATAAACTGCAGCAGATATTTCTATACTGGAACAAGCTTGGATAGAAATAAAAATTTCCTTTCTTCCATTGAGAGGCAGCAGTGAAAGTACATGGAAAATAAAACTAGTAAAGAGCTCTGAAATTTCCTAAATGTATACCTGGCAAAAGAAGTCAATGGAGTCATATTTGTTTGGGCCATCTGCTCTTGGACAAATAAAAATTGTTAATTAGAAATCAGCACTGGATAATTGTTGCAAATGCCATCTCAAGTAAGATTCTGACTCCCCTAACTTTTCTAAAGGCAGAGATTCTTAGGGAAAATTATGTCATACACCTTTCCAGGGTAAAAGTCTGGTGGTTCTTTTGTCTTCAGAGTATCTACACTGCTATAGTATGTGAACATTAATAGTAAAAAAAAAAATAAAATAAAAATGTATAAACAGTACCAACTATAACTTGACAATTCTGCCAAATAGCAGGTTTGGCAAGTAAACAGAATGTGATTAATCAATATAATTTCTTGACATGAACATTAAATGGATTTTCATATTGCACAAATCTTATTAGTAGACTGGCAAAAGATCTCTTTGCAATACAGGCCTACCTTAAGTGGAAAAAATAATGCCAAGAATGCAGAGCTAGAAGAGTGCATGGGGCACTAGAGAGTAAGGAAAATTTACAATGTCTTCTATTCAGAAATGAAAATGTTTGATATATAATATAAATTAAGGATGTTCAATATGGTAATATAAGCTAGGGATAACTGGGAAAAAAATGCAGTTATTGCAAACCAAGTATTGGAAAAAATAAGTAATAGTTTCTGATATTAATGTAGCTCACAGTTGATGTATTCTCCGCTTGGGAGAGGTTCCTTTACTTCCATCCACAGAGCAATGATGAGGAATTTCTGTAGGGCTCTACTTGTCTATCCAAAAGTGAAAAGAGAACAAATAAACAGAAGATTGCTTACATACCACCATTCCCTGTCTCCCCCTCAAATGACGAGGCAGTATAGTCATGTGGTGTAGAGCAAAGCAGTCTGTGAGAAGCTTTCTTTTGGAGACACTAGGCTCCTTCACTGCAGCTTATCCCTGTGTCTGTTTTCCATAGGTATCAACTTCTTCTCCACCACCCTAAAGGGTTAGAAAAGAGAAGCTAAGATGAAAATTAACTAACAGAGTCATATCTGAGCAGTGTGTTATTCCTGCTTTTGAAAATGGGTATGTGGTAAAATGGCTCACATGTCTGGTTCAAGTGTGGGCAGTAGGGCACCAAGGAGTCCTGGAGTGACTGTGAAAAGAGCATGGGAGGGGACACCCCTGCCACTGATCAGCTTTATAGTAGAACTTCTTGAAATGCTTTTTATATTTTATTTTTAATTTTTTTTGTTTTCATTTCATAAACCCAAGGGATTTAGTGCTTTTAATGACTACTTTTCTTGTTTGAAATCTTCTTTCACTTAGTCTGCATTGTGTGTTTCCTAGTCATAAGTTTCTCCTATGAAAAGAACGAAAGTTTCTTTACGCTGTATTATCTCATGTTGCAAGAAGGACAGAGGCAATTAAGTCCCACCTATTCTTTCTTTTTGTCCTGTCTCCTCCTAAGACCTCCCAATGCAGCAGGAGTGGACCTCTAATCATTCCACTCCTATGGCCAGATCAATAAAAAATGGTTCAATATGGGTGTATTTGCAGTTTGAATTATCTCTACCTCTGCAACGAGTCATGCCCTTTTATCTCAGGGATAAGGAGACAAATGCACACTTTTCTCTAAACAGACACATTCATTTTGCAGTTTTCTAATTAGGATAACCTTCTTGGTAATGTTGGGTGTTGTCTGCTTTTACTGTATCAATAATGTCCCCCTTGAAAATTTTAAAATGTCAGTAAGTTGTCATATTGGGAAAGACTAGCATTCTATTCCTAGCATGACTAAAGGCTGTATAAGGGATCTTTCTCCAGTGGTTTTATAAGTGTCACTCAGCAAATCTGCAGATTCAGATCTGATACTCCTGGGTGGATCGTGCAATACATGGCAGCACATGCATCTTGCTCAGAATAGTGTAGCAGGTACTGATGTTAGTCTTGTAGGTACAAGGTGCGTGCTGTGGCTTCTTGTTTCACTGTTGCCATTCCTCACAAGCTGGAAGAATTCTGAAAGTGAATTAAGTGCCTGTTTTTCTGTGGTGATGTATGAGAAATTAGCTCATGGTACTCTGTCCAGACACAGCTTGATTTTTCTGGAAAATAAAAAGATCGTAATGTAGAGAGGTCAAATATGCTGAGAGGACAGAATAGCTGTGCTTCAAAAGCAGCCTTGAGGAGACATGAGAAATTCATATCCATACTAGTATGTCTCCAAGGATCACTGTATGATGTTCTAATGCATGAGATATGACTGAGCCAGGTAATCTCCTTCTTCTAGTCATTGATTCCTCCTACTCACTTTTTTTCCTGGCGTCTTTGACTCTCACTGTCTATTCTGTGGTTACAGGTAAATCAACACCTTTGTTTTGTAATGCTATGTATATGGAAGCTTGAAACAGTATGGAAGATAAAGGTTCTAATTCTCAATTTTACAGTGAGAAGTAAATGAACACTAGGAAAAGGAGTAAGGAAAACTAGAAAAAAAAAAAAAGAAATTACAAGGAATTCATATGTTGAAATGTCCAGGCTGTCTTTTAAGTGTCATCTAGTGCACCATTTCTGTTGGTAAACAAATATAAGAGAGGAAATAGTTGCAGCAATTTAAAATATTTAATAACTATGTAAATCCTTTTGCATGAGGAATATGATTAATTAGCATTAATTATAAAAGTATATTTATTTTTAATTAATTAATAAGTATATAAATAATATTTTAATTTTTGAGACAGTATTGACAAAATAAACCCTCTCTTTACAAACTTAAGTTCTAAAATGGATACATATTACAGAAAGAGGATTTTCACTGAACTCTTACTTTATTTCATCTATTAATGGAGTAGTAGTTAATTAAGCAGTCTTGAAAAGGCCTCTTTAAATCTAAAAATATTGAAAAAGGAGTACTTAATATATTTATAAAGATAAATAGTAGTAGATGATACCTTCCATTGAGTTCTAAAAAAACCCCCTATTTAAAATATGCCTTTGTTTCATAGATACTTCTAAACTGGATGACATCCAATTAAAGAGACCTGAATTACAAAGAAACAAAATAAAACTATAAAAGAACAGTCTAATTGGGTTATAAATTTGCTTAAAGGCTGGTTGGTCTTTCCTTGCCCTATCTCCAACAAAAAACCCAGACACTTATTTTCCCAGTGATGTGTATATACAAAGAATCAACAAAGCTAAAACTATTCAGTCTGGTTTCATCTGTTACTTGATATGGATGTTAATAGATACATTATCTTAATGGTTCACCTAATCAAAATAATGTGAATTTCTGATTTTGCCTGATGACAATCCATTCATGTCTTTTGTGAGACAATTACACTGAGGATGTCAGGGCAACATCTTTAATTTGAATTGTGTGTATGTGGCTTAACAACATAAAGCAAAATTGCAGTGTATGATAGTGAAAGTTGTCAAATAAAACAATCTTATTAAAGCAGCCTCCTATCTTCAAGTAAGCAGCCCCAAACTGAAACAGGACTACTCCTTTACCTTCACATAAAATGGAAAAAATGCAAAAATTCTCCATTTTTGCATTTGCAACGGGAAGATTTGAGGAGTTTGTTCTCCTTCTGCCTTTCTTTTGAAGCAAGTACTCAGAAAGTCTGAAGTTTTGGTTCAGGAAATATTTTCTGCTGTCTGAATTTCTGTAAGAATATTGTATATTGAGGTTTATCTGTAGAATCAGGAAAGTCATGCTGGGTGGCTTTCATCAATAGCTCTGACAGTGTTGTATAAAGGACATCAGGGTTGTTTTTCACAAAGTGAGGCACAGAGAAAAGGAGGTTACCAGGGAGGCCAGAAGCAGAAACAAAATTGAATTGAAGGTCCTGGTTCTTTTTACTGCTTTTTGTTCACTTGAAAATCCAGAAACAGATAAAGCCCCGCATTTGGGTTTCCACTTGCTCTCTACCTGCATTGACTGATCACAGTAACAGGCTTTCCAAACTGCCTCTGTTGTGGAGTTGGCTCTTTTGCCACCTGGAATGGCAGATATTTTGTGTTGCAGGTGTGGTGAGGCAGCTCTGTGAGAATAGGAATAAAAGAGGTTGGAGCAGAAATATTAACTTCTGCTAGACAAGTGCATATTAATAGTGCAACAAACCAGATGCCGTGCAGTGACTTCTTCGTATCTGAAACAGAAGCAGCCAATGTGAAGTGAAATCCAGTTTTTCTGTCGCTACCCAGATTTGTTGGCTTCTAGAATAGCTCCAAGATACCATCCTCAGTGGGTAATTTTAAGTAGATTTAGCTTGAACAGTTAGCAAACATAACAACCTTTCCTGCTGTGTTAATTCCCTAGTCGACCCTAACCTCCAGCAATAAGCTGCAGCTCTCCCATGGGAATGGAGGCAGGGGATGAAGGAGATCCATGGTCAGGCCTCCTGCCGCAGGGAGCTGTAGTGCTGCTGGAAGGCATGCCTGGCAGCAGGCGCTTGGAGGTATGCCAAAGCCCTGGAATGTCTTGGGTCTTATTTCATAATTATCCTTTGCAGGAGGACACAAATCCACCTGCAAGGCAGGGTGCACCTGCTAGATGCTGTGTTGGCAGACTCCCTGTGATTTCAGAGAGAAGCTATAGTGGGCCAGGGAGCAGAAACTGGAGTTTCTGTCCGGTGCCTCTGTGTTTACAGCTTCTCATTTCTGCAGGGTGCACAGGCTATGCCTGCCATACTTCAGCATGTGACATTCTGCTCTCTCTAAAATAGCAAATCAAAGTGCATTTTTGAATGCCTTGCTACAGGCTTTCAGCACCACTTCAAATGGCCTGACATATTTTTTCTGACCTACAGATGGTTTCTCCTAAAGGGTACAGGTCTCTTGTAGGTTCTCTATGACGACTACAAGCCCTGTGTGGATGTCTTGAAGGCTTGAGGATGTGTTTGATGTCATTCAACATTTATATTTATACATCAGAATTGTTCTGTGTCCATATTGCTAAGGGATCATTTGCTTATTTGGATTTTATCTTCCTCTACCAACTATATTTCAGTAAAGCAAAACAATTCAGTTCAAATGTGAACCCACTACTGCGCGGTTTATTTAAGAGCATTGAACCAGGGCTCTTAAGCAATCACCCCTGCACAGGGTACCACCTGGTAAGAACTAAATGGTTTTGTGGGTGATTATGCACGTTCATCCTGAGTGAACTAAGAGACAGTTTCTATTTTTACAGGCAGTAGTTATGAAATTTGGAGGTTAATAAAATTCTTTGCAAACCAATATAGCTTAGAAGGTCAGTCTGTTTCCCTTTGTATGGGTTTCTTATTCTTGTAGATATGAGTGCTGAAAAAAAATTGAGACAAATTTGATTCTACAGTTTACCTGTGGGTTGACTTATGGAGGTTATTTGCTCTTTCTTAATTGGGTTTTGTGCTTGGTTACCTAATTTACATGTCAATAAATTTATTGGCAACAGAAGCCTCTCCAACAGCAGACTAATCACTTGCAAGTGTTGCCTGGCTCACAGTGGATTCTAAATAATGTATACACCTGACTGTGCATAAATAGCCTTGTTACATGTAAATCAGAATTGTGGCAGGAGAAATGATTGCTCTCCAAATGTTTGTGCAAACAAAAAGGAATCTACAATTTGGAAATGGAAGACGCAGCACTCCTGCTGTGTCTGCCTGACACTGGCCACTTGGCGTGTTTTCTACTCATTCTGGACAGCTGCTGCTTTTCATTACTTTGGGCTGCCTATACATTTCTGGCTGTGTTTTTCTTTCTCTTTTTGCTTTCACTGGCTATCTTGAAATAGTTTTATTACCTGGTTGTCTTCCAGCTATCTTATTTCAGTTTTGAAAGTACTCTTGTACTATTTGATGGGTACTAAAGAAGTGTTATATCTAAGAACCAGTACACTGCTGTCTGCATGTAACCATTCATTTTGCCTTACATCTGAACCCAGTATAAATTAGATTTCAGTTGACTTGCTCGTAATTTATACTGGTGTAATTGAGGGGGGAAAAAAAGTGTAATTGTAATATGTCAGTGTGTAAATCCTCCAAACAAATATTTGGTCTGAGCCAAAAATATTGGAATTTTTGGAGGAGTTTGGATCGGTTTTTCTTATTTCTTATCTGAGGTTCAGTAGGATCTGTGCATCAAGAGCTACACTCTTGATGCATCAAGAGTGCATCAAGAGCTACACTCTGTTCTCTGAAAATTCATATACAAACATTCAAGGTAGATTTCTGATCCCCTGGAGCAGATGGCATTAGTATTAGCCAGAAATTCACCATGAGTGCAGCCCACAACACAAATGAATACACTTGCACACACATTTGTTATTATTAATTATCCTTTCAGACCAGATAGCTAACCCTAACTAGCAGATTGTTCTAAGAAATTTTCAAGCCTCTGCTGGTGCCTGTTCCTCTATACTTTTCTGATCATGACTGGAAGAAAAGGTTACAGAAGAGTGAGACTTCCTTGGGAGCATTAGCTCCCTAGAGTAAGTACGTACAGAGGAAGACACAGAGAAAAAACATCAGCACCAATGTGATGCTGATACCTCTCAGATGCAACTTATGCTGCCTGTGACAGCAGCTCTCGTCCACGAGTCCAGTACACAGAAAGACAAGTCAGCTTAAATCTCCTGTGGCCTGACTAGCTTGAAGCTGAAAAGATGTATCAGTAATCTCAGCTAGAAGGTCACAAACACTGCGCTTTGGTGGAACTTAGTGCCCATAGGTGGATGGAGGAATGTGAGTATTCATTCCCTAAGACAACTCTGTGAAAGTCAACTCCTCTGTTTTCCTGCAAACTGGAGCAGTAAAGTAGATTCCACATAGTCCATGCTGCTGTCAGGCGAGGAATTGCAGCTGTCTCAGCAAGCCATTTGGCTGTAATACCTCAGTTTTAGTGTACTTTCTAATTTGTATACAGCAGTGGGGGTGAAATCATTGCCTGAGCCAGCATTTTGGGCTTGAGCCCAATTCAGACATATAAACATACCCAGAAAATTGAACTATAAATGCATAGATTTGCTCAACAGATCTGTGTGTCAAAAAATGAAGAGTAATCCTAAACAGATACTCTCAAAATTAGTTGCCGCTTTTTTGCCCAAATGATATGATTTCAATAAGATTACCAGAGTTAAAAGTTTCTACTGAACTTTGAAAGATCAGTGCTGCAATATTTGTTGTTCATTCGACATACTCCTTTTTGATTTGTTTCCCTTCAGCTTCAGTATATACAAAAAATTGTCAGAAATAATGTTTCCTGTGCTATTCCTTTGCACTGCAATTTTTTTTCACTCTGTCTTGAGATATTAAAAGTACCTTTCATCGAAAATCAGTACCAACTTTTAAATGTGAACCAAATCCTAGGAAAAGGCTTAAAATTATCTGTGGACTCTCCTCTCTCCATGAAAAATAAAGGTGACACTGAGGTCTTTTCCTTTGAAATTCCATTAGGGATTAGCATAATGAGTGGTAGCATTGCAGACTGTAAAAATGTGTTAGTTTTGACTGGAGAAACAGCATGGAAAAACAGATTAATCAACAAAGGTAATAATCGCTGAAGTCATGCACTGGAAATTCCCACTTATCAAATATGTTTCATTTTTGTTTACCTAATTAATTATAATAAACTAGCAGTGTCTTTATTTAAATGCAATAATAACAATAATAATAACAACAACAACCACGATTATTCTGTGGCTCTACCTAGTATATTCTTAGACGAGTCCAAGGACAGGATTGGACTACACCTGAAAGATATTCTAATGGGGTTAATAATCTGAATGGAAGATCTTCAAACTGAGCTCCTTCAAACATCAGGGCTGAATTGGCAGACACCTCCCCCAGGATAAGTGTGGATCTTTCAGGAGACTCAGGAGGTGATGGGTCTCAACTTTATTTTGATTGCAGATTGACACGCTGAACCAAGTGTACTCTTAAATAACTTCTAAAATGGAAAGGCATTTTAGCATTTCTTTCTGTGTTCTTTTAATCTGTTCTAAACAAAATCCAGTTCAAAGGCCTTTCAAAGTTGTTGCTCCACCTGAGTTCAGCTATGTGAGAATTCATTAGATCTCTGTGCTCCCCTCTGCTGAAAGCCTTCTCCCCTTGGCAGATTCTTGATGGGCAATTGCCTGTGGTGCTCAATCATGGAGAAGTACCAAGATCAAATGAGCAGACAAGCAGCAGAAAGAAATGAAATAAGTGAGTTTTGACTACAGAAAGTATTTAGCTGAGTATTTCTGTGAATATTAAGCTTTAGTTTAGATTAAAATTCACTATTTCCGGGAAAATTATTATTTCTGTATAATGTAGGCATTTTAATTCCAGAGCCCCTGCCATGGGCACAGACACCTTCCATTCCACCAGGTTGCTCAGGGGCCTCTCCAACCTGGCCTTAAACACTTCGAGGGATATGACATTTACAATTTCTCTGGGCAACCTATTCCAGTGTCTCATCACTCTCCCAATAAAGAATTTCTTTTTAATATCTAATCTAAACCTCTTTCAGTTTAAAGCCATTTCCTCTTGTCCTATCACAACATGCCCTAGAAAAGTGCATTTCTAGCTCTCTTGCAGGCCCCTTCTACATATTGGAAGGTGCTATAATGTCTACCCTGGAGCATTCTCTTCTCCTTGCTAAACAACTCCAGCTCTCTCAGCCTGTCTTCATAGGAGAGGTGTTCCAATACTCTGATTATCTTCATGGCCTTTCTCCTGACTCAATCTAACAATTCCACATCTTTCCTATGCTGCGGCCCCAGAGCTGGATGCAGTATTCCAGGTGGGGTCTCAAAAGAGCAGAGCAGAGGACCAGAATCACCTCCCTTGACCTGCTGGCCACGCTGCTTTTGACGCAGCCCAGGACATGGTTGGCTTTCTGGTTTGCAGGTGCTTTCTGGGTTAGGAACTGGCTGGATGGCCAGACCCAAAGTGCTGGTGAACAGTGCTGCATCCAGTTGGCAGCTCGTCACTAGTGGTCCTGCAGGGATCAGTGTTGGGCCCTGTTTAACATCTTTATTGATGATCTGGATGAGGGCATCAAGTCTACCTTCAGCAAATTTGCAGATGACACCAAGTTGTGGGGGGAGTGTTGTTCTGCTGGAGAGGCAGGAGGGCTCTTGCAGAGGGACCTGGACAGGCTGGATAGATGGGCCATATCCAATGGTATGGGATTCAACAAGGCCAAGTCCTGGGTTCTGCACTTTGGCCGCAACAACTCCCTGCAGCATTACAGGCTGGGGACAGAGTGGCTGGAGAGTGGCCAGGCAAAAAGAGACCTGGGGGTTCTGACTGGCAGGAAGCTGAACAGGAGCCAGCAGAGTGCCCACGTGGTCAAGAAGGCCAATGGCATCCTGGCCTGTATCAGAAATAGTGATTCAGGAAGGAGCTGGAGCATGTCCAAAGGGCAACAAGGCTGGTGACGGAACTGGAGCACAAGTCTTATGAGGAGCAGATGAAGTTGCTGGGGTTGTTCAGCCTGGAGAAGAGGAGGCTCAGGATAGACTTCATTGCTCTCTATAACTACCTGAAAGGAGGTTGTAGCAGGGTGAGTATTGGACTCAGCCCAGGCAACGATCAGTAGGAGGAGAGGGCACAGTCTTCAACTGTGCCAGGGACGGTTTGGGTTAGTCAACTGGGTATTGGAATGGGCTGCCCAGGGAGGTGGTGGAGTTACCATCCCTGAAGATGTTTAAGAAGAGACTGGATGTGGCACTTACTGCCATGGTCTAATTGACAAGGTGGTGTTGGGTCAAAGGTTGGACTCAATTACCTCAGAGGTCTTTTCCAACCTAGTTGATTCTGTAATTCTGTGATTGCTGGCTCATGTTGAGCTTCTTGTCCACCCCTCCCCGCCCCCCTCCTCCCCCCACCAAGTCCTTCTACCCAGGGTTTCTCTAAATCCATTCTCTGCCCAGTCTGTATTTGTGTTTGAGATTGCCCAGACCCAGGTGCACGAGCTGGTGGTTGGCCTTGTTGAACTTCATGAGGTTTGCACAACCTCACCTCTTGGACCTGTTATGTCCCTCTGGATGACATCCCTTTCCTCTAGCATGTAAACTGCACCACCCATAAAACTTGCTGATGGTGCACTCAGTCCTACTGTCCATGTCATAAACACAGATGTTGAACAGTAACAGTCCTGATACCAATCCCTAAAGAACGTGACTTGTCACTGCTCTCTGCTTGGACATCAAGCCAAGCTGTTGCCATCAAGGACAACTCTGAGTGTAACCATCCAGCCATTCCTTATGCACTGAGTGGTCTGTCCATCAAACCCATGTATCTGCAGTTTACAGAGAAGGATGTTATATGGGACAGTTTCAAATGCTTTGCACAAGTCCAGATAGACAGGTGGGAACAGAAAAACAATGACTTTTTCTGTCACATTCTTATAAAGTGTCTCAGGTTCAAACATACATTGGTAATAATTAATAACCAGTGGGCTTTTCCTTATGCAAGAAAATCTTTCTAGGTATCAGTCAGAACAGCTGAGCTGCTTTGCAGGAGCAGAGAAATGAAGAGGAGCCTTAACACTGCATGTCTTGCTATTGTTATTATCTTCCTGAGAGAAATGGAAAAGATCTTGACATAAATAACTCCATCGCATTTTTCCTGAACTACAATAAATATAGGCTGTGTCAGGGGCGTATAATGGTTCTGCCCTCAGGGCATTGGAGTTGAGAAATCAAATGCAGACGCTGGGATGGTTATGATACAAGGGAGTTTTCTTCTGTCTGCCCTTTTCTAGTCTATAACTGATGGCAAATAAGAGCAACTTTGTTAGCCCCGTGCCTCCTTCATCACATTATAATGGCTCCTTCAGCAAAGAGATCCCTTAAAGATAGTGGGGCTGCAGTACTGGGGAGTAGGAAAGGGTGGATTTTTTCTAGTGTTTGGCAACTCTCCTAAGCAAGTACATGTTGAGCATGGACAGAGGCTAAAGACAGCCAGGAAACTGGCAAGATACTAGTGCTGTAAAGAGGGTTTTTTAATTTTCATTACAATATTTTAACAAAAAACAGAAGTAAGACATTGCTAAAGCAGTGGAAGTCAGGAAAGGGAAGGGAAAGGCAAATGAGACAATGCCATTAACCTTCATCAAATTCCATCATCACCCTGGATGAGGCTGTGTCTCCTGATGTTTACAGTAAGCCAATAAATATTTTGAGGAATGGAGAGCAGAATGATCAGTTCAGTACAGCATGAGTATGAGGAAGACCAGTAGTCTAATGTTCTCTTGTTTATAAAGGCAGGTACCACTTCTGTTTTCCCAAAATTGTGCGTATTTGCTATGGGTGCAAAAATGCTCTGCTAAGATCTAGCATGGAACTCAAAGGCAAGGAGAAAATAAGATACCATTTTTGTCTTATCCATCACCTGACTTTGCACACAACTTTTGGCAATGACAGAATATGAATTATCCTCCAATTGTGGTCTTTAGCTCAGAAAAGCTTGATAGTTAAGGATTTATTTGAAAACCAGCTTATCAAAATCATGCTTATTTTTTAGTTGTCTTTAGGTCAATATCAGTCAGTGAGAGGTTAAAGGAAGAGCAATGAGGAAAGTTAAGAAACCTAGAGGAGGGCTTGGGGATCTCAAAGTGAGAATGGGAGACTCTAAAAGTAGACAGAAGAATATGATTTTGACTCCTTTAGACACATCTTGCCCTTCCTGTATCTTCTTCAACTTCCTTTGTTTCCATTAGTGGAGTTCCTACGAGCACTGTCCTTTGGGAGAGGCAGCTCATTTTGTCTGGTTTTCTCCAGTGCAGCTGTGAAGGGCATTGACCTATTGTTTCCTTACATACTTACCAACTTTCTTACAGTCTAATGGGAAATCTTCATAAAAGATTTGAAGCATGGAAAAAGCGGTCTTCTTTTTCTTCTCTTTAAAACTGAGTAAGAAGGTGAGGGGTAACAAAGAGTGCACTTAATGCTGTAGGCTCTTTGAAATGTATTTCTGGGGTGACATTGTCATGAAAATTAAGTCTTGTACATTTGTTTGACTGATCAGATAACTTTAAGATCAAATATGTTTAATATATACATATGCAAATATTGCTAAAGTAAAAATATTTTACAAAAGATTTTTTTCCTAGAAGTTGTAAAATCAGTAAGGATTTTAGTTTTCTCCAGATTGTGCTGTGATGATGATTACTGTATAATTATTTTTACTTGGAAATTATTTTACATGTTAATCATGATTTACCTCCAGTTACATATGCAACTACCAGTGTACATATGAATTCACCATATACTTTAAGGTAATTTATCATTTAATTGGCAACTCTGGAAAAGAAGTAGCAATAGCTTTTTTGTGAACTTTATTTTGAGAGAAAATTTTCTGTTTATTTAGCTAAAACTAGAAGTTTTAAAGCTAGGTGTTATCTGAATATTAATTTATCATTTTCAGATTTTTCATACAGTGGAGTCCAGACCTGAACTTTAGCTTATTAAATGTTTAATGTCTTAGATATCTTATTCACAAATACTAACTTTTGGCATATGAATGAATATTTTAGTCACCCAGGTCCTATGGAGAGGAAGAAAAGTAACCCTGCCTTTAATGACAAAGTTTCAGCAAAAGCCATGTGCAACATTCAAAAGGTTTTTAGTCCTACCCATGGTCTGGACCTCTTTCTGTGTACAGTTTATCTCTGGGAGCCAGAATCCACAACATGTTAAAGTAAAACATTTTCAAAGCATTGGAAGTGGTTGTGCGTCAGTAATTTTGCTTGATATGGAAAACTGTTCACATTCAGCAATTCAATATCTCAAAAATTCATTAACTGTTAATTAATTCAAGCTTTCTACTTTTGATAACCTACAGTGCTTGATACAATAAAACAAAGAAAATGCTGTTAATCATTGAAATGTCCTATAAATTTATACAATTACATTCAGCATAGCAACTACATTGACTTTGTAAATGTCTGCTATAGCCTTTCGTTACGGAAATCCTAGACTGTCTATGTATTTGAATGAACTATTGATTTCAGAGTTATAGAAAACTTCTGTATACTCACTATTTGTGCATATATTTTTCTCACAAACTCCAAAAAGCATTGCTGAAACAGGAGAATTTTGTCATGCAACACAATACTTAGCTCAGTAAAACAACATGAGCTAGAAGGTTCTGGCAAATGGTCAGTATATGACTCCTGTTTTACTTCTAGATTCGTTGGAAGGGCTTACCTGGATGAGTGTCTGCCTTTTTTTGACTGATAGATGGTTCCAGTACACTGATAAGGGTGTTTTGTAGAGAGGCTTTGGTGGTCTGCATAGAACTGGGTTTTGATGGACAAGATGGTCTGTACATCAACTACTCCACTTAGATAGAAATATTCATATTTACAGGAGACATTCCTTATAAAACATTATTTGCTCAAAATGATTTATCTCTGGATGTTTTCTGTTGCAAGATTTTGTGTGCAGTCGGTAAGTATTACCTAAGTTCATGAAAAAACTCTTTTATTTTGGCTAAGTGTACTTTAAATCACACAACCTCAGTGTTTTTAACTTTTGGAAAAAAAACCCCACACACAAAAACAAAACCAAAAAAACAAAATGCAAAACAACTTTCATAGATGTTTTTGAAAGTATTTCCATCCACAATACTTTTTCATAGTTAAATCCTTCTTAGATATTAAAGCATTCCACACTCAGATAAAATTACATCTGTCTCTGCAAAAGCCTCACACGCTTTAATTGCTGTGTTTGGATGCTCTCCTGTGTTGTCTCAAGAGAAATATGAGTTTTCTGTGTGTTTATTAGTATTCTTACAGTCTACTGTGGAATTGTAATGAATAAAAAAAGTAAATGGCAGTCTGGCTGTTGCTCACATTTGCCATATTCAGAATGCCATAGAGTCCCAGCTCATACTGCTATTTAATGAGAGCTGAAGGTAGCTCCTACCTTGAGGGAAGTTCTGCTCCAGGGCAAAACTAAAACATTGCTGTAAATCCACTCTGAGAGCTCTGTTTAGTGATTTTCCAATTCTAATAAGGAAGCAAGACCAATTAAGTGGAAAAAGCCAGACAATTATGCTATGGAAGATTTAAAACTGAATATTTTGAAAGGGGCTTAGGCAGATGAGTGCCTAAGCACCCTTACTAGAACTACCATGGTTCTCAGGATATTGCACGCACCACCATGTATGAAGCAGAGAGTGCCCTATCTGTTTGACACAACTTTAGTTTTCCTACTGAAATATGAAAATGTAGGTTCTATTTCCAAGGATGCAGTAGCTATTTTCCTTCAAATACATCAGAGTAGAGGATTGCAGAGTTGTGTAACAACTGTAGCAAAACCTCAAGTAGTTATGTTGCTTGTCTCTGGAGTTATTAAGGCTGGATGAATTCCATTTCCAAAGCAGAGGCAGTTAGCTGCAAGGAAGTGCAACTCTTAGCCATGAGCAGGACTGTAGGAGACTGTTCACTACCATGACCTTAATTGTTTGGGCTGGGTTTTGGTGGTGTTCTTTTGTTGTTGTTAATTTTTGTTTGTTTATTTGGGGGTTTTGTGTGTGTGGGGTGTGTGTGTGGTTTCTTTTGTTTGTTGATTTGGTTTGATTTTTAATAACAGGAACATTTTGATTCATTATAACCCTCTTACTGGATAATTTATTTCACGATGAAGTTCATGGGAAACTACAATTCTGTCTTTAAAAAATTTTCATAAGAACACAGACATATGTATGGATTATATGGTTTCATGAAATCTAAAAAATACTGTGAACAAATGTACAAGGCACATGTATTTTCCTTTGCAATTTTTCAGCAGAAGATATCTATTAAATACGATAATGGTATTAAGGAAAGAACTCAGTTTGCTTGACACTTTTTAGTTAGTTGAAACAAATAAGCAAACAAATAAAGCCCTAAGCAAAAAAGAAAGAAAAGCTTAATGCTGCTAACATTTCCTTAAAAAAACCCCACCAAACTAATCAATGAAAAAAACCCAAAAAACTTACAATATCTGTAATCTTTGCTTTGTCTCATTAAAAAATAGACATAGGAGAAAGGAAAGAGCAGAAATAGAAATGAGAGATTTCTGTTTAGTTTGGAGAAGGTGCAAGTGAAAGCTGCAAGTGAATTTTCAAATATTAGAAGCACTAGTGCTAGACTTAATTAAATAGTTAATATTTAGTATTGGGACTTTCATGAAAAAAAATCAAATTAAAATTTTCCATGCACCAGTATTTGAAACACTTATTGCTTTGAGTAAGAGTAGTAGTCAAGAGAAATTCTAACTTTAGAAGTCAAAACACAATGTATATGTAACCTGTTGCACAACATTTTAATTAAAAGCTACATTTCTCTTCTGGTGTAATACTGTTCAAAACTGGTAAATACTTGTGTCTGTTTTGAGGTTTTACTTTCCTAATTTCATTGACATATTTCTTTTAATTATGTGAAGCTTTTAACAACAACTGAATTGATGTTTGAAACTAAGACGTTCTGGTTTTGCCAACAAATGAGTATGCAGTCTTTCAAGGGATTAGTATTATTGGTGTTTAATGTCAGGTTAGTTCCTTGACAATGACAATGCATTTCAGATGTAGATCTAGCTTTATTTCAGGCAGTACATGTTAGTGCAGATAATTGTTTTTGGCCAACAGTCACTCTCAAAGTGCTTCAAATCTTGTATATCTCCATATATCTTAACTCTTGCTCAGAAATATTAAAGAATTTCAACAGGCTGCTTGCAATGCCATTCAAATCACAACTCCCAGACACCTGGGAGCAAAATGATTTCTTACCACTACTAACTGCAGCAATGTACTGGTTTGTATTGGTAGATACAATACCAGCAGGGAAATTTAATTCAGTGGTCCTTTTTTTCATGCAAAAGTCTGTATTTTCAAAAGTCAACCTGGTACACTGAGTCAGTGTGCAGGAAATGCTATATTTCTGTTATTAATGTTCGATGAAAAATTAGACTTCACAGTCCCTTCTTATGTTAGAATATGATTCCTCTAGGTGAGGCAGGAGTTCAGTGATCTCTGTCTTTTAAGTATGATATATTTTAATACATTTTTAAAGCTATATCTAGATATTGGAATCTAGTTAGGCACATTCCGTTTTTCACTTGGACTTTGTTTTGGTTTTTTTCTTCTCCTTTTTTTGCCTTCTTGGCAGCAAGGTAACTAAAGCAAGACCTTGAATAACCTCTTTTCATGGCCAGACCATACTCTGTGTAATTCAGACTGCTAAAAACTTCAGTAAAGCTTGTTGGAGAGTTTGTAGGAACTTGACATATTCTGCTAGGGAAAAGCAGGAGTAGTGCTTTATTTAGACCTTTGCACATTCTTCCACCACTTCTAGTTCCCTTGGCTTCATTTAAGGGCCCTGTGAGGGAGCTATAGGATAGAACCAAATAGCTGTTTCTGGGGCTAAAGAATTACTGATGGAATTAGTCTAAGCTGTAAATTTGCATATGGCATCTGTGGTTAAGCTTCTCTTGAACACATCCAGCTTCATGTGATTGAGTGACAAAGACCCAAGGCAGCCAAAATTAACCACTTATTTATTTATTTATTTTTACCGATATGAAAAATCAGCAATTCAGTAAAAATGGCCAAAATGCCAAACCAAAAGTAAACTCAAAGGAATCTCTAAGGAAAATCTGAAAAGGTTAGTTAAATCTAGTAGTATAATGCTAAGCTAGATTCCGTTTTTTTCACAGTACTTGACTGTCCTTGTGTATGGGGAGAATTTGGTGTCTTAAAAAGGATGAGTATTCCCTTTCTCCATTATCATTATGTAAGGTAGAAGGGTTCACTGCTCACAGCAGTGTGGTGGAACCAGCAGACCTTTAAGGTCCCTTCCAACCTAAACCATTCTGTGATTCTATGATTCTATGAAGATTGAAAGACTGGAAAACTGGATAGGCCAGGGTGTGTCTCACCTGCAACATTTGCTGCCAAGGACAGTAAAATGGCTCTAAACTAAAACATTGCTTGAGTGTGCCTGGCAAACAGTACAAATCCAAACAGAGAAGAACTAGGTAGAAAACAAATGTATTGTACTCAGTTGGATGTCATTATATTTCATTGAGTCCGCTGAGGCTGTATTAAAACAATTAGTACTAGACATACTAATTCAAACAACTTTGTATTCCAGTGCCCCAAGGGCTGGTGTCGATGGGGAGGGAAGTGTTGAAGGAAGTAAATCGGGCTTTTTCTTCACTAATGGCTAGGCTGAAATGTTTGTATCAAATATCTGCAGGGATGAATTTGCATCACTGCACCATTTACCTTATTGCAAGGCATTGGGGATAGATATACTTCCATCCTGACAAGATTTCTGCTATTATCAACACTTAGTTATTCTTTCCTCCTAAATTCACCAGCAAACACAACTTGTTATAGAAAATGCAGTTTATTCTTGAAGAAGTTGTTTGTTCCTTTTTTTATTTTGTTGTTGTTGTTGTTGTTTTGTTTGGGATTTTTTTCAGCCCTTTTACCTTCTGTCTTTAAGACAGTGCCGATAGTAGCATCATCAAACTGAAATCTAAATCCAAAGCTGTCTAAAACTGTATTAAAAACAGATCAATGCCCACAAACCTTTCTGCTATATTTGTGACCTTTCATATACATTCATATGCAAGCAGAAAAATGCTGTTTTTTCATGCTGTGTGCAAAAAGGGGGCAAAAATTGACTGAAAGAAAAAGTAGGTAAAACAGTGAGTCAATCATCTGATCAACAAACAGGTCACAAAACAAGACTAAGGGTTTAGGTATTAAGAAGATGTTTGCTAATTGATACTAACCTTTGCAGTGTTATGCAAGTCTGGAAGCATGTTTATTTGCACTTACCTTTATGATGAAGGAATTATGCAAATCTGTCTGTCTTGGAATTTGCACGACCAATTTTGCCATCAAAATACTTTTTATAGAATATAGAGTTTTAAAGGTAAATTTTTTTAATGTGTTGTCATCTTAATTTTGTGTTTAAAATTTTACTCACATACAGCATGTTTTCATGCCTGTTTTCTTCCCTGCAAACCCCCCTGTTTCTCTGGCTGCTGTTTTTGCCTTCTGCTTTGAACTGCCTTTGCAAATAAACCTACAGAGGTTCTCCCTGGGCCACTGCAAAACAGGCAGTCGCAGCCACAATTAACCACAACTAACTGCCTTTCTCAGAAATCCTTGGGCTGTGTTAGCCCTTTGCCTAGCTATGGATTTTTCATTTACAAGTATATTCTTTTAATAGAACTTCTGCTATATATATTAGGAAATTATTCGTTAATAATGAGTTCTAAAGTCCAACACAAATAGAGCAGTCTGGACAATATTTGTGACAAGATAATCTATGAATCTATATAAATGAAAAAACCTTGGCATACAGAATTTAAGAAGGCATAAATTCAAGTTTCATATTTTCAAATGTTTCACAGGTATTACCTTAGATTAAGAAAATAAAAAAAAAAATAATAAAGAAAACCCCAAACAAACAAAAAAAACCCACAAAAATCCCCCAAACAAATGACAATAAAATGTTTGGGTTTTTTTCATAACTGATAATAGTAGTATTGATTTTATATCCCACACAGCTCTCAAAATTGCATCTTTGTATTTTCTAAGAAACAGAATGGTTATAGCATTGTCTGCTATGCAGGCTATTTTGAAACTTAACAAGTTATATATACTTTCTTCTGTGTCTTACTTACATTGTTTTTGCCTCTTTTATTTGAAATTCACAGTGGGTTTCTGATTGAGACTTCTCATCCTAAACATCCACAGGTCAACAGATGTTTCAAAGTGATCTTTCTAAACAATATCTAGAATAGAAAACCCCATAATAATATCTTATGTCTGCACTTATTTAATGTTTCTAGTTCCTTTTCTGAGATTCAGATTTATCTTCAAATTGATTTTTTTCTTGATTTATTCCTCTGATTTCTGGACACATGGCAAGACTCCTCTGTAAAGCACCAGAGCAGAAAAGTATCCAGAAAGAGTCCAGCAATTTTGTTGAGTAGCACCTTCGGTCAGACTCTGAGACTTAGGAGCAAGTCTCATCCTTCTTGATCATGCTTCCATTGTCTTCCCTTGCTTTGATTTTTCTCTTGAATGACAGACACATTTCCTTATTTTTTCTCTCCTTTTTTTTTTAATTTTTTTTTTTATTTTTTTAAGGAGAACCTGTGAAGAGAATCAGGTGTTTCCTTTTATCTCTGAAGGCGTCTCAAAGTCATGTGGAGGAAAGATTTTTTTTTCCCTGTGGATGAGTATATTTACCATTACTAAATAAAATTTTCTAGTAGAGTCCTGCTTGGTACAGTGTGTTCAGTAAGGGCAAAGGAAGTACAAGAATAAAGAGTAAAAAAACCCAAACAACTATGCTGGATTGGAATTGTACCCATTTTCCCACAGTTCTGAGCCAAATATTTCAGTGGCTGATTCACCACTTCCTGGAGCAGGTAATTGCTTTTCCCAAAAGTTATGCACTTTTAGGAGTACTACTGGCTGCTTCTCTGGAAAAGGCTCAGAAAGGCAAACATCACAAGAGGAATAAGAAAAGAAGGTCTGCCTTCCTTCTAGCAAAATTCTGAATTCATCTTATGAATTTTTACTTGGTTGATATTAAGAGTTTATTTGACCTGTGTGTTCTTTAGTTCTTTTATTCCTCATTGCTTCCACCATGATGTGCAACTCCTCCCTTTCTTCTCCCTTACTCAGTCTCAATGGACACTTAAATGCTTTGTGTAGCTTTGGGGAAAAAAGTCCTGTCTGGAAGCAAGAATCCTCATAATTTATGACAACTGTCAAAACTTCAGGCACAGTGGTTTCAAAAGTCTTTGCTGATAAAAAACTCCCACTTATAATAAGGTCTGACCTGTGTGAGTGGTACAGTGCATTTTTTGAGCTTTGCTTCCATGCCTGAAAGGTACTGCAAATCAGAGGCCTCTGAGCATTGAAAGACAATGATGACTTGTGCCAAGGGACTAAGCTTGTGCTGGTTTTGGATAATATTCAGCTTTTTGTAAAATGTCAAAACTCATAAAATGCCAGACAGAAAATATTTTGATGAAGTTAATTGACATGCTAAGAAACTGAATGCTTTTTTTGAATAGCTTTTTTTTTATTTGTTTGTTTTTCTTTCTCGATAAGAACTTACTTTTTTGAAACTACTTGTGTCTGTCTTAAGATGTTTGGGAGGGCATGTACTGAGATATCTGTGGTCAAAGTCAGAAGTGCTCATTTCGGACTGATGAGATGATGGGAAAAGGCTGATGGTAATTCCTCATTGCTTTATGCTCTTTGCAATTTCTTGCTTACTTGAGCCAGAGTGCTGTAGTGGAACTTGACTGCTACAGCCACTGCTATTGAGGACTATGAGGTGGAGAAGAATTCTTCATAATTCATATGAAGTAGCACTTCCTCATAATAAATAAAGCATAACGGGCCAAAAAAAAAAAAAAATAAATCTTGCTGTACTTCCAGTGGGGGTATGTTGGTAACTTAATGATGGACTGTGCTTCAAGTTACCTGTAAGTGGGCCCAAACATACATGCAGGGAACTTAGTACACTTTTTTTGTTCAAATTGAAACCCTCTATTTCTTGTATTCATATATTTCACAATTCCAGCCCACAGGCCCTAGGATCTCTGGAATTAGGAGTGGATACCTTCACATCTTTGGTGTAGTTCTAATTATTCTTTCCCTAATTAATCTGTAAACAATTTGTACTATTTTAGTGTAATGTATTTTTCTGCCAGGGTCTTCAGATCTAATCTTAAAAGCTTCTTTTTCATATTGACATTGTACAGATGTTATTGTAGTGGTAATTCTGATACAGTTAGCTACAATTTCTCTGGTCCTATTTATGTTCCAATATATGGCTAAATTCCACAGTTTTTAAATATGGTTCTGTAATTTTTGTCTCAATTCCAGAAGCCATTAAAAGTGAAAGATACATGCAGTGAATTAGATATCAGACCTCAAAACATAAACTTCAAAAGCTGTCTGATCTCTTGGTGTTTGGATGTAAAGGTCAAGGCTAAGAAATCCCCCAGAAAAGCAGTATTGTTTCTCACTAAAGTATGACTCAGGACTTTCACTGAGAGTCATGAGATGGTGTGGTGGTTTGACCCTGGATAAACACCTGGTGTACAGCAAAACTCTTTCAAGGCCTTTCTTCCCACTCCTCCCCCCCACCCTCCCTTTTTGCCTTCCACAGGGAAGGAAAAAAAAAAACAGCTCTGAATTTACAGCTAGAGATAACAACCAAAGAGGAGCTTTGATTAATACCACGGGCAAAGCAGAACTTAGAATAGTGCTTAAATGTATTACTAACAAACTAAAAACTAAAAATAAGAAATAGAAACAGGTTAGAAACACCTTTCCACCCCCACCCCTCAGTCTGTCCATGCCCCATCCTTCTCACAATGGTGCAGGGGACAGGGAAATGGAAGGATTACAGTCAGTTGTTGCTGGGTCAGCCATTCACAGATGTAAGTCCAAAACTTAAGCAGCAGTCTCTGTCTCAGGGGCTTTCCTGTGGGCTGCA
>JAWWEE010000074.1:82877435-82954105 GCA_035221455.1 Xenops minutus | reverse complement strand
TCTAGCTCCTTCTAGCTAGCCCCTATAAAACCCTTTTACCCTGTTGAATAAATGGCCATTTCACCTTATCCCACGTTCCGTGTGGAGTGGTCCGTCCCGTTTTTCCCCTACAGGTCTGTGTCACCCAGCCTCTTCAGTGGTAGCATGTGGTGAGAGAGAGAAAAGGTCTTGACTCTGTGTAAGCCCTGCTCAGCAGTAAGGAAAACATCTTTAAATTATCAACACCGTTTCTGGAACAAATACAAAACTTGTCCCCATACCAGCTACCGGGAAGAATATAACTCTAACCCAGCCAAAATCAGCACAAAACTGAATAACTTATGCAATTGCACCCTTAAATTTGGAGGAAGTGTTGCACATATCTTTGTCTCATCTCATATAAGGCAGATATATGCCATCACCTTCAAATGATGGAAAGGAGTCTTGTGAGGAATTGTTTAAAAAGTCGCCACTGCTGTATTGTCTTATTCCCAAGACAGATGGAACAGGAGACAGTCTCTCCCCTCTGCCACAGTGATAATGTTAGAAGGATGATAATGGCTTTTAGATCAGCTCTTCTGGGGCATGATCACATTCCCCATGACTATCCTATGCTGTGCACCACACTTAGGGCAATAAGAGGAAATGGTCATTCTGACCTGGGTTCACCCATTGCTGTCAAAATTAATAAAGAAGCTGAAGTTCATCTCTTGTTATTGCTTTATCTTTGAACAGACTTTGCCTCTTAGACGCACTGTGATTTGGGTTGAATTTAAAGAAGATGGGCCAAGTTAATGAATAAAATTCAAGAATTTGGCTTAATTACAAACCTGTCGTCAATCTGGGTGCTCTGCTAGAGTGTACTTCCCCGGGTGACTTTATCTTTGTGCAAGGCGCTCACATTACATGCCTTAGATTGCATGATCTGACTACCTCTTCAAATGTGCTATAAGAAGAGCTGAGCATAACTGAAGATAGATACACCCTGCATGGGTTAAAAAGATATTTATTTCTGTTTCTTTTTAGCTCTTAATCCATCTCTTCATAGTTCTCTGAGACTGTGAGCTGCCTCATGCCAAATAGTTGCTATGGTACTATAAATAGCAAGGAACAGTTGCTGCCAAAAGATTACAAAATTGTTATCATTATTCCTGAAAAGTTGTGGTTTGGGAAAATCAAAGGCCAATGGAAGTATAATACATAGATATTGATCATTTTATTCATTGTTATGAACTTTGTTTCAGTCAGGGACAGTGATCTGAAAGCTGCAAAACTGGTGAAATAGTAGTGTCTTGCTGTGTTTCCAGATTCATGTTTATATATGAGCAGCATTGATTTATACCAAGAATTTCAGCCAGCTTCAGTCATGTTGTATACTCTTTTTGTCACTCAGTAATGACTTTCTTATCACAGAGGACCAGAAGAGCTCTTGTCAGTATTTTCAGATTTCAATAGCTTCTGGTATGGTAGGTCAGCAGCCAGCACTGCTTCTTCTGGCTGTTCTGCTGTCAGCTTGGATCTTTTGGAGTGTTTCTCATCAAAGCGGGTTGGAGCTGCCTAAATCCATTATGGAGCTCTCATGGGACCCCACTCCAGTTATGGGCAGAGACCTTTAGGGTCACTGATAGCCTCAATGCACTTAATTTTTATCTTAGTGTTGCCATTTAAAGATGTCTTGCTAAAATTTTGTCCCTGATGTGGCTGATAATAGGCAGTGATGTTCTTCTCATTCTCTTTGCAACAGGAGCATGAGTGACATGTTACAGAGCAGTTCACTTGTGTTGTCAAAATTTAGGTCACTCAGAGATGGCAGGTCTGGCCAGTAGAAAGGCTGAGGAGATAATTTGAAGGAATTAATTTTCTGTATAATGCTCAATATAGGACAGTAACATAGATAAAGATACATAATCAAGGTATAATGTAAAAAGAAATTATTTTACTTTGTATTTGAAAATGTATTCAGAAACCCATATCTACTTAATGCATCGATATTTATTGCACCCTGTTATATTTTAAAGGACTTCTACAAGAGTTGTTCAGCAATCTGTGCTGTTGTACACATGCCTGGATTGGCAATGAAGTTGAGCGAGGCAGGTGCCTCCTTGATTGACTGCTCACCTCCAAGTGATTTCTGCAGAGCAGAAGATCTACTATCCAATCTACAGGAGAAATCTAGATTATTTCTTGAGTAGATGATGTTATGTAGAACACAGAGGAAAAAAAAACAAAACCCAAACTGATAGTTTCAAAAGGGACAAGATTTAATCTCAGTGAGCTTGGTGTTTATATCTGACATTTCCCCTCTCAAGAAGGCTGCTTTGCCTTCACTTACCATGTTATGTGTTCATTGGATGGTCACTAAGCTTAAGGCCAGAGTGCAACAACATGGTTTTGTTGAACTACTTGAGTATTTGGCCAGCTTGTCCAAAATGCAGTAATTATTATAGAATAGATTCATAGAATCATGACATTGTAATTAGGCTGCCTGAGAAGGGAATATGAGACTCTGCTCTAGATTCACTTCATTCTGCTGGGTTCACTTCTTTCGCTGTCAGTACAATTCTTCATCACATTAGACCTTCCATGTGGATCAAGGAGTTTAGTTGCAGCTTGGTTCTAATGCTGTGCACTCATATTTACAGTTGTCATGGCTTTTGTCAAGTTCAAAGAACAGATATTTAGGATTAGACATGGGAGATCTTCTATTTCTGCCTTTGGCACTGCCTTGGAGACTGAAATTATGGAACTAACCTTCTGTCTCTCCGGTTTCCTTTCCCTCCCATCTCTAACTCTAACCTGTAACATGGCTTTTTACTCTTTGCAGTGGCCACATCTGATTAGGACAGGAGGGTCTGCATTCATTAACGCAGGAAAAGGACCTCTGAACGTGAGTGTGTGAGATGCCTCGGCTCAGGTGAAAGGCTTGTGGGGTGTGGCAGGAATGGCTGCTCCCCCAGCATGGGGCTTGTGCTGTGCCTCTCACCACGTGTTAGTTCAATGGAGATTTGATCCTGACTGGTCTCACCTCCTAGACACTAAGGTAATGTAAATAACAATCACAGGGTCTTTTCCTCTGAGATCTTAAAAATGTGTTGCTTTAACACTGCAAAAGCTGAGAAGAGTGTCTGTATCTTCGTTTTTGTGGCTTTGGTGTGTTGGATGAGATTTTCACCTGGGACTGACAAGATGCTTGAAAAAGGTTCTTTCAGGGAGTTAGTTGTATAAGATTATTTTAATTATAGCGCAGCTTTTAAGGCACACTGGTTGTATTTAGTATTTTGAATCATATTTAATGCTTTTCGTTTTCTTCTTTGCATACTTACCTTTATCATGAACTTTGCTCTGTATTTAAATTGCCTGGGATGTTTTGACAGACAGGTACTAGATAATTTAATAAGCTGCAGCAGGGCAGCAAATAGAAAAGTCTCTATTTTTATATTATCTTTTTAATTGTTCCTGTTGTCAGGATTTACTGTTAAAGGGGAAAGGTAGAGTGGAAAGAACTTCCATGTGTGAGAGAGAAACTGCCACCCTTTTCTACATGCTCACTGAAAGAATATTTCCCTGCAGGCATTAAAATAGGTGCAGTAGGTTATATTTTAGGATTACATCCAACCTTTCTCTTCCTGTCTCTTGCAACACTGTGGAAAGGGTAAAGAGCAACAGCTAAATGTTTGGCTAATAGGAGAGGCTTCAGGACTCTGGTGAGACCAGTTTAGTGATGGCAATGTAGCCATGCAGGAAAGCATTTTGGGCTGCACTCAAAATATTTGTCATGTGTGTATAAGCAGAAGCATTTCCACTCTGTCATGCATTAAACACCTGAATCAAACAATTCTGCAGGGTCAGAAATGTTCTGTTAGCTGATACTCTCTGGTTATTTGTTATTGCTGCAAATGTCTGTACCTCCAAGAGCAAGCTGATCTTGAAAGAAAAAGTATCAAAGTATGGGGGGTTTGAAACTAGGTTATGTCCCTTCCAACCTAAGCCATTCTATGATTCGGTGATTCTATGAATACTTAATAGGTGAGAAGAAAAAATTCATGAAGTCCTATTTCCAGCTGGAATGCCAGAAATCTCTTGAGAAATACTGTTTTTCTGTGATTTCCTGCTGTAAGTAGAAAGTTATAGTGGCACAGAGCTGCAGGTGGCAGACTGCAGCAGCAGCAAGCAGGGTAGCCAGACCCTGGGCTGTCCTGGGGTTGACTCAGCTCTGCAGTGTCTGGCAGTGCTGGTGCACCTTCAGCCAGCCAATTCACTGCTGTCTGCTCTTTCTCTTTTTGGGTCAGCGACTGATTCTGAGCCTGTGTTTTTATCAGTGTGTGACAGAAAGTAAACAAAATCTCACCTGATGTCTCAGCTCAACCAGAATTCAAATAATCACTTGGATGTTTAACTATTTTGAATTATAACCATGGAGATTCTTATTTCTGGAGACAATCTCTGATTCCTAGTTTTAGTTTCTGACTTGGTCTGGGATCCTTTTTGACTTACAGTGCCATAATCAGAGCAGATCCTGATACTGTGGGCACAGCATTTCTATTTTGTAGAGTGTAAAAATGAAAAACTAGACAGGGTGACTTAAGTCTTATCAAAATCTATGTCACTGGATATTGCATTTTGAAAAATAGTCAATTTTTTACGCACAGTTTCTTGTGTAGTAAAATGTGCATATAAGCACATCTACACAGCAATTCTCTACTACAGGAAAAGGTATTTTATTTCAACTGGAACTCTTTCCTTGCAGCTTTAGTTGTAGCCTTTCTTCTGTTTTTTTCTTTAGTCATCAGAATTTTTACGTTAATTTAGTAATATTTATTGTGTAAAAGGTGCCTAAGGCATTTTGTTGTTGTTGCAAACTCAGATATATATTTTCACCAGAGAACAAGATTTCTTTTACTTGCTTGAAGGTAGACTCCATCTTGGAGATATTCTCTTGCAGAAAGAAGTCAGCCCACCTGCCTATTGGGCGTGGTCTGGATGACCCAAGGGAGTAAAATGCATTTAATGTTAATGCTGGGACCAGCAGTGATATACCCTAGTTTTCTCCCAGCACTGGAGCCTGGTTTCCTTAATGTAGCTTACATTAACATTTCAGAAACATGGGAGAAAGGTAGGAAATACATGGTCTCACAGGAGTTTGTCATATGGCTGGGAACTGGGACAGTTTTTAGTAAAATTTACTAGTAGCCTGAATGAAGGGTAGAATTCAGCATTTGAATAGCACAGTCTTACACTACAAAGTTTGGTTTGTGAAGTACAGGATTTTGGTAGTTGGTTAAAACATTGGGTTTAGTCATGTTGTTTGTTTTGTTTTCCTTAAGTTTAGAAAATATAGGAAGACTGAATGTTTTTTATCTCTATTACAAACATTCTTTTAGAGATACAAAATTTCTTTGAGCTCTACATCTTTGGAACTAATTGTTTGCATTATATTTCTGCCTACATACATTTAAAACAAATAATAGTTTAACTCTTCTTGCTGTCCAAACAAGCTGGATATGATACACCTCAGTTATCAAAATATTTGTATCTCTGCAGTGTCCTATTGTTGGCTAGAGAAGCTGTCCAAACACAGAATAAAAAATGGTCATAACTCTGAGATTGCATTGAGCTGTAAGCTACAACTGGGAAAGGCAGGCAGATGGAAAATGCAAGTGATTATATTAGCTAAGATGATAGTCAGGACCCTCAGCACAGCAGAAGTTTAACTATTGTTGTGTTATACAGACATCAGAAAAGGCAGTGCTCTAAGGGGATTTGGAATAAAGCAATAAAACAGGTTGCAGATGTTTCTGAGATGCTGGAAAGGGGAATGGGATGGAGCACAAAGGTGATTGGTTTAAAATTGAACAAGAGTTCAGTGGGGGCTAGCAGAAGTTCAGTACTGCCCAGCCATCCTATTCATTTTTGATGATGCAAAATGGGAGACACTTGTTATCCAAAGGACCAGTTGCTATTCTCTCTCCTTCTGCAGACTTCAAATTTTGTCTGAGTTGTGCCACTTTATTACAAAAATCTGTAGGACATATAAATGGTCTTGCTACCTGTAGGAGAGGTAGAAATAGAGAAAAAAAGACAGTAAAAAAACAGGTTAGCAAAAGAAAAACGTAATCTTCAAAATATGGTAGGGGACAGAGGTGGAGAAGGCAGTGGGGAAGCAGCAGAAATGAAAAGGAAAGTTGTTGCTACAGGCCTATGATGTATCTAGCTAAGTAAGCTTAATACACATAATTTGCTTCCTGCAGTTTCTAGGACTCCCTTGACTGTGTTTTATGAAAAACGGCTGTCTTGTAGCAGCACAGCATCTTATGAATCATCCCTGTGCCATCCTCTCTGGCACAAAAGTTTAGCTTTGACTCATCTTTCTATTTTATTTTTCTCCTAATCAAAATTAAAAGTCATTCACTTTGAAAGGATGGCCTTATTCCTGTGAGTAGAAAAAACAATGTTGTATGTTACACCTTTCCTTAGGCACCTGTACACACAAGGCTTATCTGGCATCGGTACCTTATTCAGCATGTCACAGGGATGAATGGTTACCTCCAGATAACAACCTGCTGTGTTCTTATGACAAATGGTATTGTTTCATGGAAGCTTTGGAAGCCAAATTTAGCAGCATTCTGGGCAATGTTTTATGAAATGTAACTATAGCAACTGAACCTTCATCTCCAAATGATAACAAAATCTTTGTTTTAAGAAAGACCAAAAAAACCCATAAACCATCTTCTGTTCTTGGTCCCAAACCTGCACATGCTACACAGTATATGATCTGCTATTGTCTTACCTATGTTATTAGACATTTAACTTTTCTTAAAACACTGTACAAGGCAAATAGGTGCAGTTAATTAAAAAATAAAAAAAGTTTTATGCCTTTTCATAATAACTTTGCCTCACGAGCCTTGTCTGTGTCACTGCAGTTGCTGTTCGTGTTGCTTGTTCTTTATTTCCCGTGTGCCACACGGTGGTGCTCCTGGCTCCGCATTGCTCAGAGCCCTGAGCCGGCTGAGAGCAATTAATTACAGATGCTGTGCGTGTACCAAAGCTGGCTTGGGAGGGAGGGCTGGCACACAGCAATGAAACGAGGTGAACCATGCTGTCCGATAGGGGATGTACTTTTCTCCCAGGACTCAGCTACCAAATCAGATATGGGAACAACAAGCTACATAATGTCAGCCAATAAAGATTTTCAGTATTGTGCATGTATATAAACATATATGTATATGCAACCTCTTCTGCTCTTGATTGCGATGTGAATTCTGCATGCTGGCTTTGTTTTGGTAGCTACCACGCCTTCCCTCTATCTGATTTCTCAGGTTCACAGCCTGGTGGCAGCAAGGATGGCATCCTTTTCTCTAGGTCTGTGATAAAAATGCAGAGAAGCAAGGCAGAGAGGGGGGAGATGTGGCTCCTTTTCCATCTAAGGGGGGGCCAGTACAGAATCAGGAGCTGCCTTGGTGCCCCCCAGGGAGGCCAGTGGTGCTGCTGGCCTGGTGCCAATTGACAGATTCCTTTTCTTCATCAGAAAAGCTCTGCATCTAAGTGGACATTCTGCTCTGTGTCAAACGTACAGCTCAGTGGAATCGACAGGAATTATTTCATTGACTTGAATGCACTTTGAATGTGGTCCTGTGATCTGTAGCAATCTGTCAGGTACAGTTTAGCTCTGTGCATTTAGGAGTTCACCTCCCACTGGGAGTTTCTGATAGCTTTACTAAAACTTGGATCAGGCATTTAGATATTTATGTGTGTCTAGCTTTTAAATTGTGTGAAGTCACCTTTTTAATTAATCCTTATAAGAACAATTGAATGCATGACCTACAGGGATAATTACTTGTGTTCTGCTTTGATTATTTTGTAAGTTTCATTAGATTTGTATTCTGTACTGCACTGATAGTGATCTAAAAAAGGAACTCTAACAAGGTCTTTGTACATACTACTTTATGAACTTTGTGGGACTGGCAGTCATGTTATCTACATAGGCACTGTATTCTGCAATGTCTTATTAGGATAAATCTTTAAATGCTTATCTTTTCTGTCTTTGCATATCTTTGGATTATTTATACATATGTCTTCCATAAAGCCAAAACCTGGCTGTTGGAAAAAAAATCTTAAGTTAGTGTTCAGTTTATGGACAAATTTAATAGCCTTATGTGATGGGATTCCCTGAATCTGAGGAAACACAATTACTTTCTGACGTTACTATTTCCATAGTTATCTTTTGTGTGAAGTCTCTATAAAAAACTAATATTAACCAGAATTCTTTACTATTATTAAATATTACTGTAAACATTTCTCCAACATGAGTAAGTGAAGGTTGCAGATGGAAGCTAGTTTGGTGGAAACTAAGACATGACTAGACATCACCAGGAGGCAGCTCTTTGCATTGCATAAATGGACTAAGGGACCGAGGCATGTAGTACTAACCTTGCCCGTGTCTACCAGTGAAAATTTTTCACTTCAAGTGCAGCATTATATATCACAGACAAATGCTGAAAACAATAAAATTTCATTAATATGGAAACTACAATTTGATATTTTGAGTGAGTTCTTTTCAAGAAGGAAGAAGTAACCCAGGGTGTCGCTGCAATGAATAGTGTCTGTGATGAGTGGTGGGTATGGACAAGAAGTAAATCCACCTATGCAGAGATGGTGCCTATGGGACAAGGCTGCTTGTTTTCTAACAGGCTTAAAAATTATCTTGCCAGTTAGCCTTGTTTCTTATCTTTATTAACTGAACAACCCATACAGAAAAAGTTGATGCTAAAGCAGTGATACAAGGGGGAGATATTGCAATATTTATTCAATTATTTCATTGCATCATTTTCCAAACAGAAGTGCAAGCTGATTCTGTCAAAGCAGAACCAGCTACTTATGTCATCACAGACTGATATTTTGCTATTGATGATATTTTGTGAAATGCTGAATTGAATTTGTGCTCACTGGCAAGAAATGCTAAGAGAAATTTTCTCCTTAAGATGAAATGAAATGGAATCACCCAGACCAATCAAGAGAACTCTCTGTTGTCTTTATTCAATAATCATATAAACTAAAAATTATGAACTAGTCCCCAAAATATGAATTCCAAAAGTCATTAAGGAATAACTGGAATGCAAATTTAAAAAAAAACCCAGAACATAAAACCACTCCTGCCAACATGTTCTGCTGCAACCAGGATTGTTTTCTGCACTGGCTCACAGCTGGTTTTCAGTGCCATTTTAAGATCCCAATGCAAATTGTTACCCAGATCTTTGGTGTCTTCCCCTCTCAGGCAAGAGCTACATATTCATGCCTTCTTGAAAGGACTCCTAAGAACACCAGGATCAACACTTCCTCCTTCTAGCCTAGCAGGGCACACCTTTAGCTCATCCTGGAGCACAGATAGTTCTGTTTACCCATATCGCTTTATGCTCATCTCCTGCTGCCAAGGGGTCAGCACATCCAAAAGTTTGCTGATTTCACCACATTCTCTGGCAAGAGACAGTTTGAACAATAAAACATACAGATTGTTTTGCTTACATGAAGATAAAAGGTTGAAAACAAAAGGTTACATATAAAACAATTTTAGTACTTTTTTTTCCGCTCTATGCCCTCTGCGTTGTTCTGACATATTTCACTGGGAATGCAGTTCTTGGGGTTCACAGTTGGAGGTCTGGCCATCCAGGTTTCTCTCATATATTTTGTTCTCTGAGTACTGCATAACAGTTCTCTCTTTTCTTGACTAGATATACTACACTCAGTTTCTCTTTGATTCACTGCAAATGGAGTATTGAAGGCTGGAAGAGAGAGGAGGCAAAGGGGTAATGGTCAGAAGGAGATATGTTGTCCTGGTTGTTTTCAGTTTTTCACTTTGCTGTCTTGATGCACCCGCCTTGCTGGAGATCTTTGTCCTTTGTCCTTATGATTTTTTTCATGCCTAGATGGTCTTGCATACTGTACTTTTTTCCTTTTTTTATTTTTTTAAGGTTTATGATGTTGAAATAGAAATGTGGAAAATAACTGTTCTTCACAACACCTGTCAAGTTGATGGTCTCCCATCCATACTAGTTTTATAGGATGTTCATGTGTTTTTTAGGGAATCTATTTAGAACAGACAGGGGACATTGAATTAATTTGATAAATTCATGTTAGTAAAAGCCACATGTCTTTGTCCTCTATGTATGCTTGGTGTTTGTGGCCTAAAGCAGTGTTTTTTTCCTTTGGTCCCTTACTCTTGTTTTCTAAACAGGGAATATAATATAATTGCATGATAATTGCAAATATTTTGTGCTTGTGTGTGTGATAATAACTTTAAAATTGTGACAATACAAGAAGGAATAAAATTTCTTCTGCATTCAATTGTTGCCTGAAATTCTAGGGAAAAGCTTTTCAACACAGCGTTATCTGGGTAAGGTAGGGAGGAGTTCTTTACTTACAGGATTTTAGGGGTACCAGGTATAGAAAGCATACAGAGTCATGCACCCTTCCCCCAATACTGTCCTCATGTTCTACAAGCAGGACTTGAGGTTCTTCATCACTTGCCAAGGGGGTAAGGGGGAAGCCCTCCTCCTAGTACATGGATACACGCTGCAGACCAGCCAATGAGCACCAGACCAGCTGAGCTGAGCTCTCCTGAATTTAGCTTAGCATAGGGGGCTTACCAGTTTTATAACACTACTTAATTATCCTATCTAAAGGTTACATCCATTTTAATAATTGTCCATCCCGAGAAACTCCCCAGCTCCATCCCCCCAACACACCTTCTCTGAAAATTATTTGGAGGTCTCAGGACCCCTTGTACTTCATCATCTTGACCATCTTTGCATTACGTCTTCATTTTGAAGCTTCTCCAAGGTTTCTGGGCTTTCTTTCTTGTTTTGACTAAAATACTAAAATGATATCTTACTATCCTAGTTTTGGCACATGAGTTTCAGGCAAGATGTTCTAGTTGTTATTTTCCCCATGACACAAAGATCAAGAAATGTGTCACAGAGGTTAGAAGGTGTTAGCTACTACTTCAGAATGTTGGGAATTATATAGTTACATAAAAATCTATAAATAGATGAAATCCTAAGGCAACAGAATGAGGTATTGTCACATAGTTCACAGACAACATTTATTTAAGTTATGGCATAGCTAAACTTATCACATCCTGTCTCCCTGCTTTTCTGAGAAAAAATTAAGTAAATTCCTATAAATTACTTAAAGCAGGAGCATTTAGAAAAGATAACTGTAAATCCTCTGGCCACTTGGAGCATCCAGAACATTCCTCTGTTCTGTTGTCTAATGGAGATGTTTTCTGGATTCTGCATATGACTCACAGGATCATATACAGGCAGCACACAGGAAACTTCAATTAAACTGTAGATGTTAACTTAGAAGGTGATTCACTTCAGTGACTCAACCAAAAACTGCAAACAAGGAGACCTGTGAGTTCTGTGGGTAGCGGGTCCTACTCTAGGACCCCATGTGGTGAAGAAGTCACCAGTAGATAAATCATTAATCATCAGACAATACACTGTGAGATGCTTGTTTTAAGATCTAGAAAGTATGAATTACTTCCTTTTTTTGTTATAGCAGTAGTACTGTTAACAACTTCAGAAGTCTTTTTTTCCACAAAAATGGAGTTTGAAAGGAAGCTAACCATGCACACCTAACCTCTGGGAAAAGTGTGGAAACTGAATGACTAAACTGGGGCTTTGAAGGCACACAAATGTACTTAGCTATCTCATTTGGGATCTCCAGGATTTTAATGTTTAGCCTATGTGACTACTGTATGAACCAGATAAGTACAGTACCAAGGGAAGTAAATAATGCAATCTGTCCCCAAACCACAATACTAAGCAACTTTAGCTACAAGAACACATTTATTGTTTTCAGTGATAGAATTAGTGTATGTGCTCCTTGCAAAGCAGTTACGTATTCCAAACACTTTAAAATCTGGTGATTCTGCAGCAAGCTGAATAAATTTTTAAATGTTTCATCCTCATATATGCACATGTGTATGTGCATTATAAATACGTCTTTCTGTATGACAAATTGAAAAAAAGTCTGCCTGTGTGTGTTTCTATATGTAGATGCACAGATCCAGACAAATGGACATTTAAATGTCTTGGTCAATGAAGTGCATTTTTTTATCCTTCTTGATGAACTTTTAGTCTGGGAACTAATAGTTGTGTTTTAGATTTGAATTGCCTTAAATTTATTCTTTTCAGATGGAGGAGTTTATTACTCTGTAAGAAGGCTGTGCCTCCAGCTCTCAAGTATCTTGATAGCTTCAATTTGCAATGGGATGTCATTCACAATCATATTGTCTTTTCTGGTTTGAAGTTCAGCATTACTGTTTGGTCATGTGTAAACAAAGCTTCAAGTTTCATCTTTCATTAATTATGTTGAAACGAGTTAATGTAAAACAAAGTGAGAAACCCAGAACCAGCCAATATTAATTCTTTTTTTATTGCTTCTGGAGTTGGAAAGAATGAAAATGTCCATTATCATCAATTTGATTTGGTTCCTTACTTTCCCCTGGGACAGTTAATTTTAATCCAATAATTTGTTTAACATTGAAAATGTCTATAGTTAGTACAAAAATACATGAAAAGGTAGTCAGATTTAGGAGGTTATAAGCATAATGTGTTATCTTCTTTCCAAGGAAAATGCAAAGTCACCTAGTAATGAGAAGCTAGGTCAAGAAGACTACATTAATATGATGCTGTTTAACATTCCTGGTTTTAAAACAAACACTAGTTTCTACAGGTTTAATGCTAAATGTTCACTACCATTTAATATTCATGGCAGTTTATAAGAATGCTTGAAATATATTGAGCCCCCTAATGGTAAAACATACGTCAGTCTGGCTTCGGCTGCGATGATTTTGTTAAAAAGATTATCCTGAGTTCCTTATTTATCTTAGTACCAACCTTAAACCATGCACAGTCCTTTTTTCTCTGCAAGTTCAGTAATGACCTTAAGTCCCCCTTGAGAGAAGCCTTCACTAGCACATTGTGACAGGCTGGTCTGACCTGGCCTTCTGGGAGGAATTCAAGTGTTGTGCTGCTGCTTTTGCAAAATGGTTGCAATGTAGTGTCCTGCTCCTTTAGAACAGGGCACCTATCCCATCACACACAGGCTTAATTAATACCTGATGTAAAGGCTCATTGCAATCCAGATGCTTGCCAATAACTGAGCTGTAAACCTTTTTCACTCCATCCAGTTAAAGGGAAGTGAAATTACTGCAGTTCGATGTAGGAGGCTGTTTGTACTTTGTATAGCCCTATCAGTTTGGGTAAGGTTTTGCAAAGACAAAATGAGAGATGAACAGGATCTTGTCTTCATTTCATTCAAGCACAGAAGTTCAGAGATGAATAAGAGGAAGAAGGAAAATCAAATAAAGCTGTTCAACTTTTGACTTAGTCTGAGTTATGGCCTTTACACAATTGAATTGTAATAATTTGCTGTGGCAAGATTAAAAATGGTGTTATTCTGTGAGAATTTGAGAGAAAACACATATTTTAGAAAAGTTGTTTAATCTCCTTGCATCTCTCCCTCTCCAATAATACTGTAACCTTGAAGATATTTCACTGGCATCTGCACTTTACAAATAAATCTTTTTGCTCATTCTTATTCTTATGGTGGTCAGCTCAGTGTCAGTCTTTGGAGTCCCCACCATGAATCCTGACCAGATTTCTGCCTATCTTTTAATTCTGCTGGTTTGGGGATCACAGAAGCATCAATATATTTTAGGGGCTTTTAATAAATAAATTATTGTTTCAAGCTGTATACTTTATATGCAGATTGGGCACCCTTTCAAAAAAAAACCCCAAGAAGCAGTGAGTGGAGAATTCAAAAATATTTGAGATGAATGTCTCTGAAATGAATGCCTTGCCTAATGGCAGAATGATATATTTGGGACAGAGTAGCTAGTTTTATGTGAATGCAGGAGAATAAATGATCTGCTTATACTAGTGCTATCTTTCTGGCAGAAACATATGTCATACCTAGTTTATAGAAACACCTCCAACATATTTCACTCCAGGGTTGTTTGTGTCAGATAGCAGTAGTCAGAAAGCCTAGCTTTGGAGGAGCATGTGAAGAGCTGCCTGCGAGGCTGAGAGTTTTTGGAGGTATGAAAGCTGACGCATATGGCACAAGCATGTGCAATGGAAAATAAACCAGTTACTCCTCATATGCAGACACAAGCAGTGTAAATTCTTGGTGTCACTGCTATATCTCACTTTTGTGAATAACTATAGGAGATGGTAATGCATGAAAAGGTTTTTGCTCATGGAATGATGGGAAGTATGTTCTGTGACCTTCAAGTGAAGGAAGAGGAGACACTGCACCTTTGAATGTTAGGGACATGAACAGTCCACTGAGGCAAAAGTCTGTCGAAAGATGGTTTAGAAACCTTTGTTCCTTTTTGTTGCCTGTAATGAAAGATTTTTTTTTTTCCTGAGATCCTTCAGTGTGAGTATTGGTGGAGTAGAGTTTGGGGGTGTTTCAGAGTCTGATATTTGAGGTTGAGAGACAAAAGCAAGACAATAGTATTAATAATCATAATCATCGTCATTATCATCATCGCTAGAAACAAAAAAACAAACCATCACAAAATGGATGAAATTTGAGATTACTTCCTTCTCTTTGTTAACCTCTGGTGATTAATACAGCAGCTAGGCAGAGCTCCCAGTAAACCTCCAGACTCCAACGCTCTCTTTAGCACGTCTCCAAATACCAGCTCTCATTTCTGAACTCCTCCTGTGCTGCTAAACAAACATGAGAAAACAATTTTCTTCATGATGTTCTTTATGACCTTCACCCCTATTGAACTTGGGGACTCTTAGTATGCTTTCAATATTAGGGACTACAGTCCCTAATTTGTTTCTGAAGTACTTGCAATAACTCCAGTAATGGCAAAGGACACTGGTGGAAACAACTATTTGGGGGTTTTGTATCTATCTTAACTTTGTGGAAAGCTTTTATCTTCAGATAAAACCCCATTGTTATGTTGCCAGTACTCAGACTGTATTTAGTAAAAAAACACTTTGTATGGTATTCCTGGAAACATGATTTCTGAAATTCCTTTTTTTTCCATTTAAAACATGTGAATGATGCTATAATCAAAAGCAGTTATTGCTGATGTTTGCTTTTGCTATCTGTGATGTGAGGGTCAGAGTTGCACTCAAAGAGTTGGTTTAGAATAACATTAAAGGGGTTCTTCTGAAACAAGCGTGAAAAACTAAACTTGTTCTTGCTGAAATACTCAGTCTCTTTTGCTTTAAGCTGAGATGGGCTACTACTCCCTTTCTTTGTTTAAACTGTTCTCATATTATAAAAATGCCAATACCACCCACCTGAAACTTGTCAGGAAAGAAAAAAAAAAAAGAATAATAATTTCAATGTAGTAGGAGTATTTTAAAGGTTACACATAAAGAAATAAACAAGCTTCAGAATATAGAACAATCTGCCAATTGTCTCTTATTGTTCAGAGCAGTCCCTATGGTTCTTTTAATAAAGGTAGATATAAGCAAGATTACTTCTGCATAGAAGCAACAGTATCAGATACAGATTTTTTTTTAGGTAGTTTATATGCATACTTGAGTTGTAGGACTATTTGAAAAATTAATTTATAGGAATTTTTTCCTTTTTATTTGGTGACAGAAAAATGAAGCGCAAATAAGGAAGAATGAACCATGCAGTAAGCTAAGAATGTTTTTTCTTACTTGCTTCTGTTTTTTTTTTTTTTTTCTGTCCTAGTTACAATAAATTATTCCACTTGGCTTCCAATATTAAGACAGTTAAACCAAAATGGTGTCTCTTAGACAGCTGATCAAGCTTGCAATACATGGTAAATAAAATTTTACAAGTGGCTGTAGAAAGAATATGCATAAAGTTTTTTAACAGAATAAATGAATTTAGAATTTTCTATTACATTAAAAAAAAAGAAAAATAGAAGAGAAAGAACATCAACTTCACCTACTGCAAAACATAAAGAAATTGTAGTTTAAGAATATTTGCTTCAATATGCAATTGGTGTAAATCAAATGTACGTCTTCATTTAGGATGGGATTTCTCAAGAGACCAGTTTTGCTCTAGATCAGGATATTGAGTAGATTTTGACTGAGAAACTCTAAGGACCTGCACATGTTTTGTTGTCATAGCCTAGTGAGGAATTCTGAACAAAATGTTTTTCCCATGTGTCTCTCCCACATACGCACAGTCTCCTTTGCAGTGGAACCTGATAAAATTAACTATCGTATTCCTAATGAAAAAAAGCAACCCTCAGAATAAAACAAAAAACAAGCCCCAAAACAAAACAAACAAAAACCCCAAAAAAATGACAAACCCTGGTGTTTATAACCAAAAGAAAAGGTAAACAATTAACATTGTAACAAAAATTAGTCCATTTTGCACCCCTAATTAGAGTATTCGAAGTTCTATTCCTTATATGTTTTTGGACTAGATACTAGGCTATTATAAATTACCACTAAATATTTGGAAGAGCTGCAGATCTACACTGTCACTGCTGGAAAAGAAATTGTCAAAAGTTACCAGGAAAGTGAATCAAGAAAGGGAGAAGAAATGAAGAGGAAAATTATAGACCTACAGCACAGTAAATTATATCCTCCCCAGGGCAAATGATCTGAAACTAAAATGAAAATGAAAATTGACCTTGTCTCAGATCTATACATGAAGCTATACATCACATGCAGAGACTCACCTAAGCTTTGCAAACCAGAAGTTCTTTGCATTTCAACTACATTCCACAGATGCTGATATTCCTTCCCCCTCCATTCACAAAGTATGTAGATAAATGATAGATAGGACTTGGCGTGCTGATATTGTAAAAGAGCTTAGAAGCTTTCTTAATGGAATTCATAATTCATACGCAATTCAAAAGACAAGAATTACAAAGATAGACAAGCACAAAAAGTAAGTTTCTATTAAATAACATAGATGGAGATAATAAAATATTGAGACCAATCAGTGGATTCTCAACTAGAGATAGCAAGCCCACTAAAAAAAACCCATAAATCATCCATGATCTAGATGATAACTGCTTCAAGACATCACCGTAAACTCCTTATACTTTTAGGTCAGACGTTTTCAAACACACTCTGTGTGCTCTATTGGATGGGGAGGGATCTGATGTGCCTGTATGATTTCAGTGTGATCTATGATGTAGTGTTTATGACTAATTTGTTGGCAGCATTAGAAAAAAATGAACCCTGGTAAGAAGTCCCATCCCACTTCACCCTTTCTGGGAGAGTCAGTGAATCTGACAAGTGCGTAGACAGGTAGGTTTGTCAGTTTGGTTTGAATCCCACTGGAAAGTAACTAGGCTGAAAAATGTGTCCTGACCATAGGCCTGTGAGATTTCAGAATAACATGAATTTTTGGTGAAGATATCATAGGAAAAATTGGTCAGCATAAACAAATTACCAATTCATAAAGTTATACATTTCATTTGTTTTTATATACTCTGCTTATAAATTTCAATGTGGAGTAAATCTCTTCATTTATATCTGCAACAACAACACAAGCACACAACATCTAACGAAGAAAACAAGGACATTAGCAGCTGCATGCTGGTGCTGTGGTATGATTGACTTGCCAGTAATAGCTCCTTTCCTGTCAGCCTCGTGTGGAGGGGAGAGCACCAAGAGCTCTGCAGGAGAGCCTAACAGTACTTGGTACTGATTGTAAAGTATGGCATATTCTCGAACTTTCAGATGTTCCGTGAAGGGTTAAGTTGCTAACATATATCTTTACTAAGAAATATGCTTCTGTGAAGAATGTATGTAAAATAATGGAGATATCTAGCGAGGACTTACTGTTTTCTGGGGAAGCCTGGAAAACAACATTACACGATAAGAGAATTTTTCAGAACCCTGGCAGGCACCTGCTTCATGCAGCATTTGTTTTCCATGCAGTACAGTCCTTTTTCCAACACAGGGTGTGACATATAATTAAGATGGTTTATGCCAGAGTTGCTCAAAGATGCAGTTTTTTACATTTCTTTCTCATTCAATTATATCAATGACAAAAATTAGACATAATTACATATAAGTTATTCATAGCCAATCTATTGCTTATACTAAGTAGTCTTTATTTCCTGTAGCTTTCACTACAGACTGTTTAATCATCTTACATTGTTTAGAGCATACACAGCAAGATTTACCACAATAACTTGATCGAGTTTTATATTAAATTTGAGCAGCTCCCCATCTTAGATGCTGTTTATATTCCCATTGTCTTGACTGGATGGGAATATTGCAATAAAAGAAATACAAATCTAATAATATTTTTCTTTTTGAAGCTGCTTGTAATAACCTTGCTTACTTAAGGCTCTCTTTCTCCACACCACCTTCAAGAATCTTACTGATATACAGATTTCTCCACTAGGAGAATCTACTGCAGTAGCTTTGGACATGGGTATAGCAGCAACTGGGAAAGGTCTCTGCTTTTAGTCAGATGTGACTGGAATTCATCACAGACACATGTTTACTATGAGAGAGAAAAATAGTCTCTGAACAAAAACAGGTTGGGTTTGTTTTTTTCTTAGCTTTCTCAGCACCACGCCAATACATGGTCACTTATGGGTATTGATTTTTTTTTTCCAGTTCAAAGCTCTCTTTTAACAATAAGACAAAATATTTCAGGAGCTTCAGCTATAGGAAATCAACTACTTGGAACATAAATGTGTATATTATCCACCTACAGTGAATAGAGAAGATTTCAATGCAAACCCAGTGCATTTAGTATGTACATAAACAGTTTGATACATAACTGATTGCATTAGTGTAACAATATCCCTCTCTTTAATTCATGAAGTAGGAATCTCAGTGTAGGATTGTTGTAATTAAGTCCCTGCTGGTTTAATAGTCAGTCAGTTCTCTGTGGGGCATATTGGAGATGCTTAAAGCTGCTAAGTCTGTGTTAGAACACGTGAAAAAAATGGTGTGGGGCTGCAGAGGACACCTGCTAGGGGTACAGTTCATTGCAAAATACCAGTACAGCAAAAGCATCCTGACATACCCTGAAATCATGTAGCAAAGCTCTCTGCAGTGCATAGATTCAAGTTAAACCTGACTAATGCACTCTCAGATTTATGAATTCTTTAAAGGTCTGGTAAGTTTGAACTCATTTGCAATTGAAATAAAGTGTTATTTGAAAGTCATTCTCTAAAAAGGGGAAAAAAATAGGAAATAAGAGCTTTTCTGCTGAAGAGACTCAGGCAATTAATTAAACCTCTTCAGGAAATAGCATAAGGGCTTACAAATAAATAGCAGGTATTATCGGGAACAAGAGCAACAGTGACAGGACAGCCACATTACTTTCCAGTGACAAATTATTTTTTTTTTAAATTTGTTCAAAGCATAATAATAGAACTAGATATTCTAATAAAGAAGAAACACAAATTGTTTCATTAGCAGAGTGTGGTTGCTACTGTACATTTACTCTTGCTCTTTTTAGCTTCTTGAATGGAAAGGCCAGCTCTCGCTCTAGTAGGAAGTAGAATTTTTCAGGGTTTCACTTTAAATGACTTTACAGGGAATTATTAAAAATGGATGCAGAACCTGTTTAACCTGCTTACTTGGGCAGTTTAGGATGTACTACAGATGGAAATATTTCTATCATTTTCTAATTTAAAAATGTGGGGAGGACAATTGGTAAGTAGCAGAATTGTTACGAGTTACATGGGCTATTGGTGGTGAGAGCACTGGAGAAGGAATGCTGAACTGATGGATTCTGTCACTGACTTTGAGTCCACTGTTTTAGCAGGTATTTAATCAGTGTTTTCTTAGCTTATCCACTTTTCAAAAATGATAGCATTGTGTAATTAAAACCCTCCCACTTTCTACGGTGACTGTGGATTATTTTTGTATTGCTCAATGCATGCCCTTTCAGTGCTTTAAATCAAGGCTGTCAGAAGTTCTATGTCACTGCAACCAGCTCACAGGATTCATTACACTTTATCTATCCAATAAGTTGGATGTCTAATCTAATTTATTTATCCCTGTGGTAAAAAGGAAATCTCTGTTAATTCCATACTGCCAATATTAGATATTTATGCAGGCACAGGAGGATAAAGTGCTGTGTGGAGGTGTCTCTTTCTTCCACTGTCTACATGTCCTAGTTACAGTGCCTGGAACCAGTTTATCACTCTGTGGGTGCAACCAAAACTGCATTCTACACCTTCTATGTCATTTCTCATGAATTGTTAATAATGAATCATTTGCAGCAGCACCAGGGCACATCTGGTCCCTCAGGCTACAAGCTGGGTGTTAAAGGACCCTGTGAGATAAGGAAGGGTTCCTGTCTTCACACTAAGGTCTCAGCAGTGATAACTCCCCTCCAGGGAGGCATTAGCACCTTCACACCCAACCTGAGGGATCATGTCTGCTAACAGGCCATCTGGTTCTAAAAGGTTCTAAAAATATCCCATCACTCGGAATTAAATCACCCATTGTGAAACTCCCCGCCATGTGGGAAGTAATGGGCATTCCCACCTGAACCTAAGCATATATAATCTTTGGGTTTTGTGACTTTGGGTGCCGTTTGTCAGATCCAAAGCAGGGCCAAAAGCTCGACAGGACTGCCACTCTAGGTAAGACTGCCATCATCATCCTCACCAACAGGTCTTCCTTTCCTTTTACTTTGCACTCAGGGGGACCACGTGGCACTCAGCACAGGGGCTAACAAACACTGTTCTCTTTGTGCCCCAGGGTGCTGGGTTATAAATCTGAGTGTTAAAACCAATTTTTTCTCTGTATCATTGTATTTATTGTAATCTTTTTATTAAATTGATAATAAAAATTTTTCAGTTGGGTTCATTTCTCCTGCCAGTTTACCTTTAAACTAGCACACTACAGAAAGTGCCTGGGTGATGAGCTTAGATTAAACATAATCTTTAAACTTCATGTGAGATGAATAGCATGCTAAATACAGGTGAAATAGCTCTGATGTCCTTAGTGGGTTTTTTTGTCAGTGCATTTGGAATTTATTTTGTTTTGTGGATGTAGGAAATGCTGTTCACTACAAACCAGAGCGGTAAATGTATATGTAAATCTCCTTACCTGGATTATTCACTAGATGTGAGATTTCACCATGTTGGGTTTGTTTTTTTTAAATGTTTTTGTGAGAGTGCACTGCAGTGGTATGGAGAATGGACCCCTGAAATGTAACAATGAAATAGGTTCTCTGTGGGACAAGAACTCTTTAGCTTATGAGTTTCCAGAGGCTGAGACCATTGTTAACTCCAGGATCATAATTAATTTGTACAAAATGGTTTTATATGTGAGATAAAACTTAGCAGCTTTTTTAGAACATCTGTCTGCTATGTCAGGATTTACGTAGCAGCTTTATAACTTTTACTTTCCTAATAATGTAGCTCTTAACACTGTCATTTCTGAGAAGACCAACATGTCTTTTAGATTTAGTCTTTATTAATGTGTTGGCCCCTGTTTTCATTATCTTATATTAATTTTTAGTACACTTCTTTCATTTTATTTTATTTAAACCTTAAATCAATAAAAAAAGCATAAAAGCTGTGTGGTTTAAATTGGAGGAGCTGTCCAATTTTAGTAGCCTCTTTGACGATATGATCTAGAACATAAGCTATTATCATCATTACAGCTATAAGAAAATTTTACTTTTTGTTTTTATGGTGTGGTGTGTTTCTTTATTTGGAGAACGTCTATTAAAAATTCAATATGGCAATGTGGATTGACAAGCTTCATTTTGCAGTATTAAATTTAATTATATAAAACTGAATTTGCCACATTAGAAGTCTAGGGATAACATGAAGTACTTTTAACTTTGATGTCTGCTGTAACTCTTGATGAAACATAAAAGTTAACAGTTTAAGTAGGCTTTTATTTCTTTAAAGAAATACTACAGCTTAGAAGAGTTTTGTGAGCTATTTGTATAAGCAGGACCAATTCTTGGTATTGCAGAAAAGAGACGATTTTTTTTTTCTATAAGAAAAGAGTCAGTGAGATATATGCTGTGCTTCAACAAATAGACTAATCCCCTTTTTTAAAAAAAAAAAAAAAAATTAAAGTCAATCAACAGCTGCTGGGAAAAAAAAAAGAAAAATAAAGATTGTGAAGCAGTTTATCAAACAAAACTACTGACATCACTTGACATTTTTTCACTGTTTTGCTCTTCAGGTGTATTCGAATGTTGGGAAATATTAATGAGAAATTCAGTCAGTCAGGAAACAGAAACAGGTATTCAGCAAATTTTTCACAATCACATAGCATGGAAAACACCTCTCACAATATCTAATGTTTCTGAGGAAATTTGCAGACAATTCTTTGGTGAAAAACAGGAGAGGAATGGGGAAACAATAAGCACTTTGGTGTCTCTAAGGCACTGTGTTGTGTTTGTCTTAAACCATATCATTAAATAACTTTTGGGAATGTAGAGTTGGATTTTGATTGCAAAACTCCAATCTGGACTTGAACTAGAGCATTGGACAAGCTATGAAGTATTTCAGGTAGCGATTTATATCCAGTTAGTGTCAGGAAGCAGAGTAGGACTGAATACCATTTAAATCTTCCTCATTTTGGGTCTACTGACGCCTGAATTTTATTTGCAGTCTGTCTGGATTGGACAGGTATTAAGGTAAATGTTTTCCAAGCACAACAGGCACAGCCAAATGACAGACTGCACGTCTAAGCTGAAAAGGCTATGCATATCTCCTAATTTTATCATGGAGCCTACTATAAGGATAACACTCAAAGTGATGCACTACTGTCTCTGACTATTTCTGCTGAAAAAATGTATGCAAGTTATTTAATAATTCGGGAATGTTTTCTAAAAAGCACATTATATTTTGCATACCTTTGGATAATTTTGGGGACCATTTCTCTAAATAATTAAATTCTGAAAGGCCTTTGATCATCAGCAGTTAACAAAAGCTGACAGAGAGCAATACAGTGTAGTGGAAAAACTTCCTAAGATCTGCTTGCTCTGTTCATTCTCTCCAGCTTTGCCACTCAACAGTCATCATCATGAGCAAGGCACTGATTTACATATGCAGGGAGGTAAAAAGTATTTTTTAGGGCAGAATATTCCTGTTGATTTCAATCTTCTATGAGTAATAATCCCTAAAAATAGCTGTGTACTTGGTAAAATTCCCCATGATAAGCAACTCTGTCACTCCAAGCTTTGCTTAGATTGGCAGTTATTTTTTATTTTACTTATGAAGCAGCAAAATATTTACTTTATCCTATGTGTTTTAAGTATCTTTATGCTAAAGTTTTACTTGCCTGAAATTCAGATTATGTTTAATCCCTTCTTGTAGAGAACAAGTTACTTACCATGTCTACCTATGCCCCCTACACAGTGCGGGATAAAATACTACTTTAAAAAACTTCTTGGAAAAAAAAGAAAAAGAAAAAAATTAGATTTGAGAGGGAGGAAATACTTTCTAACCAGGTCTAACCACATCTATATGTATATAATTTGTTCTTGTTACTTAGTGATCCATAGTTAAAGGGGAAAATCTGCTTGGCATGCCCTGTGAAAAATGCATGTGTATATGCAAGGTAAAGAGAAGTTTTCAGATCTGTGACCAGCCTTCTTTGTCGTCTTCCCAGCTAAAGTGGGCTCACTGGCTTGTGCACACTTGCTGTTGCTTTTTTGGAGTATTGTCATGCTGATCTTCATTTGACAACAAAATTTAGAGTTTTCATGCAAGCCAGGCAAGCTAGATAATGTGGCTGCTTCTCAGTTCCATATCCTCATAAACTGCTCATAAGTTCCTGTCTATTCCCAGCTGAGAATATTGGCACAGTACTATTGCGAGTGTGAGCACACCAGCACAGTGACATTACAAATACCAGCAAGAGCTGCTTGAGTGGCCTTTTGCCCTGTGTCGTGATTGGAATCCAGCCTTGAGCAAGACAGCTCAGTATGAGAGCTTTCCTGATAGGGTCTTAGACACTCACTTGAAGGAACTAAGTGTGTTGAAGGTCTGATTTAAAAACATTTGTCATTCTGTTTGGTTTTTGTTTTGTTTTTTTAATGTTGAAAATTGTATTCAGGCATCAACAGTGCTACGGAGATAGTATTGATGGTTACATATAAATGCCTGAGGTTTATTTGGTTGACAGTTATGATTCTCTATGTTATCCTTTAAATGATGATCCTACTCTGCAATCACAAAATATGCCAAGAGCATGGCATACATGAATCCTCAGCCTTGAGTTTTACTACATTGTCTGTTATAAATACCTTTCTTTCCCACATGAGAAATTAATATTTTTGTAGTAAAATACTGATCCCAGCAAATGGTGAATATAATCTCCATAATAATGATACTAATACTTATAGGAAGGAAAAAGAAGGGTCATAGATTATCAAATTAATTCTTACGGTTTAATTCTTGTTGAACAGATTGTATTCTTAATAGTAAAATGAGTTAATGGCTGCTGATTACTATCTTAACTCTTTTTGGATACGGTAAGACTAAATGAGAATGGATTTGCATACTCCTAAAATAAGTATTTCAGGTTGTCTTGGATTAAGAAATGAATGCATAACTCTTTCTATTCACTTTTCCATATAAAATATATTAAAAAAAGAAATAGTTCTACACTAAGGTTTATGCCGTTTTAGAGCTAGGCTGTAGTTCACTGTGAGAAATGAATGTTGCATTGAGACACTGAAGGCGAACCCCTCAGATCATGTACACTGAGGTCAGATGTTTATACCAAGTTGCGGTCAGCCACTTGAACACCCATGGGATTTGAGACAGTTTTTTCATAGTAAATTGCACCTTTGCATAATGGATGCAAGACAATGTTTCTGAACCAGTAAAGGGGCAAAGGAGGCCTCCTTTCCAGGAATTTCAATGCAGGTGTCCTCAATCTGTCCCCACAATTCAGCCTTGCTAATCCTCTGTCTCCAGTCCCCCAGGGTTATCATTTTCTCACAGACAATTCTGCTTTTCCACTGCAGTTCCTCAGAATAAATGCCGTAGAACTAAATGCCTCACACCTTTGCAGACATCTGAAGAGGTGACCTGCTCATTATCTTCCTCTCCCATATGCAGCTGCTTTGCTGTACTGAAGGAGATTTTGTAAACTTTGCATTACAGGAACCTCTGGAAAAAAAAGCGTTTACCCTTGAGCTTGAGGTGCTTTGCTGTGGTTGAAACCTGTGAAAATGTAGCCAAGCTAAGTTTAAATTTTCATAATATTTACTTTTAATTTATGTGCATTTTCTGAGATGTGAGTTCTTGCACCCAGCAGAGGTGCATTTATTCAGATTCTTATGTGGTGATGGAGGAGAGATCGCAATGTGATGACAGTGTGGTCCAAGGAAGGCAGTGTGTGGCCTCCTGGCAAAACACTGTCTGTTTTATGTGTGTGTAGCAGCAAAATGTGCAGGGCATGGAGCCGTCCCCTGCAGCCCTGGGTACCACAGGGAGGACCTGGGGCAGATCCTGCCTCGTCGATTCAGAGTTCAGAAATGTGATTTTACTGGGGGCCACACACTGGTTACCTGTAACTTTCTCCTTGTGGCACCTGCTATGTATGATTTCATTGTTATTCATCTTTTTGTTTGAATAGAGTGGAGGAATTCAGAGGACCTGTGTGGAAGGAGAGGTTGTTTTTTGTTTTTTTTTTTTTCTTGGGGGCAGAGGGAGAGACTAAAAGTCTCAGCAGAGAGACCTACAGGTCAAGTGCTGAGCCTGGGAGTACAAGGAGGTCTTGGTAATGGGAATGGCCCAGGGACTGGTGGGATGGAGCAGAACTTGTTACAGCTCAGAAAATGTTTGAAGTCACTAAAATGAAGAGTGGGAGCAATGCCTTGAAGGACAGTGGAAAAAGGAACAATGTGGCCATCATTTACATCTATTCAGTCTTTCCATTACTTTGAACTTTCTCTGCTTAAGAAGTTAGCTATTCTAGTTCATATTCACATAAAATCTAGGGGTTTTTTTTAAGTTTCAAAGTCTTCTGATCTTTGAGGATCTCACTGATTTGAGCTCCTGTCATTCTGCTCTGTGACATGAACATAAAATTTCAGGTGTGGTATTTTCAGCTAAGAATATTATTACCATCGGCAGCTGTATAGCACCAGAAAGTAGTTGTTCCAAAATGTAGCAAATAAGGGGTAGAAATATTTTTGCTATGTTGCTAATCTTTACTGTACATTAGAAGTACACAGATGAGGGGGACAGAGTTGTAATTCTGTTTTGTAAATATCCAACACAGGGAGTAAATGGAAATAAATAAGAACATATCGTTAAATTGCTAATCAGATTAAAGGATTTGAAAATATTGACCAATTTTATTCATTTACTTCTGGAATCTGTATTATGATATTACACTCAAGTGAGATATCATTGCTAGGCAGTGAAGAAATAAAGTCAAATGATAAGCTGAACAGCTGGCAAAGAGAACATACCTTTCTGGATTCTTGATGATGGAAGTGCAATATAATCATTACTAACTGTATTGCCAGCCTGAATCAAACGACGTTGGAGGTGGAATCTGAGGGTCAAAACAGCAGTTTCCCTGACCTCAACTAGAAGAATAGTGTACAAGTAGGAAGGTGAAAGACCTGTCTATGAAGCACTTCATGTGTTAAGAAACTGAAAAAGCACTTAGCAGCAGTTTGCTTAAAAAGAAACACATGGACTTATGTCCTAGGTTTTTCTCTCCTCTGCATTTCAATGAATATGGAAAAAAAAAATATTTGTGAAGCTTTTACTGGATTATTGCATGGAAGGGTTTCTAAAGTATTTTCTAATATATGACCTGCCATTTAGAGTGATTGCTTTCCTGTGTATGAATGTATATATAATACATATGAATTTTAAAATTTATAAAGGAAATAAAAAAATATGTCTAACCTATTTGTTTGAGAGATAAGAATAAAAAAGCCCATTGTGTGTATGCATAGATAAGGCCATGCATTCTCTTCTACTCTAGTTTTTGATATGCTTTTAGGTGATGTCAGGCAGAATATTTCCCTGTGAGATATGACTCTCTGAACTGTGATTAAAGATGAAGTCCACTAGTGTATCTTTTAATGTGTGAATGAGAAGACAGTCAAATATGTATTATGCAACATCTAGGGATCTTTCTTCTGAAGTTTGCTTTTTGACAACTGCTAGAACAGCAGCTACTGACAATAATGTTATAAAAGAATAAATATACCTTTTGGTGTTTATCTGGGGTTAGCGTATGAATATTCATAAAGGAAAGGACATAGACAAATGCTTCTAGAAGCATGCACAGCATACAGAAGCAAGGAAAGCTTGCTCTGTCATTGTTGCTATGGGAGGAAGGAGACATGTTCCTGTTCTGTTGTGTGGTCTGCTGCTAACACATAACAGAGCTGGCACACAGACTCATGTGAGTCAGACCAAGAGAGAGTTTCAAAATCTGTTGCTCACTGCGACAGAGCTTTTCATGTCCTGCCCTCAGGACTACATTCTTTCTTTCTTTAACTATGCGTGACTCAAAAAAGGTGACCTTTGTAGAATAAACAGATAGAAAAAGCCAAAAAGAATGCCCTCTTTGCAGAGGAACTTTCCAGAAACATACAGATTGCAGGCAGACTGAAACAAGGGGAACCTCGTGGTAAGTGGACTCAACACTTCGATCCGTTAGAGAGTTAATGTCAGTGACATAAGTTACAGTGCCCCAGTGGAGCTCTAGTTTTGTTTGGGATGATGACCCTGAAGACGAGACCATGTCTTTCCTCTGCATGTTTAAATGGAAAATGTTTGGATTTGGAATCTCCCTTGTTTAAAAAAGTCTGTTATTTATTTACCTTCACCTTGGATCTCTGTAGATTTTCATTTTTTGAGCTACTGAGGCAAGGCTTTGGTTCTAATGCCTTTTGGGACATTTAACTCACTTAGATGAAAATGTCACCAAGATGGAAAATAAAGAACGAATAAAATTCACTCTCTTTTTATTTTTCTTCTGGAAAGTATTTAGCTCATTACAAATAGCTGCAGAAAGATTTTATTGTAGATGCTTTGAGAAATACAATTATTGCTTGCAATTTACTATTTGTTAATTATTTCATCCAGACTTCTCTAATTAAAAGCTTCTGTCCTTTTGCACGTCTAGTGATTCAGATAAAACAGATAACAATAAAATAAGTTTTAATGGAATGTATAGAATCCAATAAGTCAAGTGTACTTTACCACTAAAACAATGTGATAAAGACTAGCTGAGATAAACATTTTCTGTGTTATCATTATGGTATGCCCAGAAGGAAAAAAAAAGATGAAACAACACCATCTGTTTATAGCTGAATTTTCTATTATTAGAAAAGAATTGTGGTGACCTCAAGGTCACAATAAAAAGAGGTAACAAAAAAATATTACAATTTCCTCTTCTACTACTTCAGCCTTGGCTCCTTCAGAACCTATAAAAAAGTGTTCCTTATTTGTAGCCTCTTACAGTGTAAACCTTACCCAGAGGACTGCAGTGATAATTTGCAGTGTTGTAGAATGGAAAATCCTCATTCTATCCCTTAAAATACACCAGTCAATTGAGTGCTCGTATAGCCCACTAAATCACAATGCATTCTCTCACTCTCTTCTCCACCTACGCCCTCTTTTAGTAAGATATAAACATGTAAGGAGCTCTGAAACTACATAGGGATTCTTTATAAAGGTTCAGGAATCAGGACTTCTTATGCTCAGCCTATAACCCAGTGCTTGGTGTCTGTTTTCCTGTTGCTTTTTGTTTTTTGTATTGACTAATAATAAACTCATCAATTAGTGACTTAGAACATAATTCCAATGGTGTAAATGGAACTGGCAGGTATTCCTAATGTAAAAATGTGTGAGTGCCTGTAAAATCAAAAGCTGAAGCTTTGCAGTCACACATTTTCATTCTTAATCTGAAGAGTGTATTAACCTCCCTTTGAATCAAGGTCTGGCCAAGGTTCTAGTGGTAGAGAGAACACAGAACAAAAAATAACAGTGAGATTTACATGTGTCTTGAAGCATCTGCTGCTGCCAAAGAAAACAATTGGAGAGTTGCCCTTTTTGACTTTTTCATTTAGGTAGCTGTTTCAGAACTAGTGAAGTTATGTTCCACTTTGAGGAGAGTTTTTGTATTCCCCGATTACAGCTTTCTTTGAGAACTGGATATATTTGGTGTTTTAGTATCTTTCTTACCCTATTCTAAACATGAATTTACCTTTCAGAATGGGACCTACCAGCTAAACCACTCTATCAGGAATATGTAGTGTTTTTCTGGTTTGTTTTTTTTGGCTGTCCACCCCCCCCCCAAAAAAAAAAAAAAAAAAAAAAAAAAGGAAACAGTATGAAAGCTCAATCAGCAATTCAAAGTATGTAATTGTACTGGACTTGGCTGGAATAGTGTTAACTTTCTTCATAGCAGCCCCTATGGTGCTGTTTTAGATTTGTGACTAAAGCAGTTGATAATAACACATCAATATTTTAACTGATGCTGAGCAGTACTTCCACAGAATTTTCTCTTTTCCGCACTCTTTCGCACAGAAATTAGGGTGATGGAAGGCAAGAAGTAGGGAGGGAATATAGCAGTGACAGGTGATGTAAACTGACCAAAGGGATATTCCAACCATACGATCCGTGCTCAGCCATAAAAGTTCAGTGAAAGGAAGAGGTAGAAGGGACATCTCTGGTTATGGCATTTCTTTTCCAAGCAACAGTTAGAAGTGATGAAGCCTTCCTTCCTGGGAAGTGACTAAAGAGAGTTTTATGCAGTATCCCATTGGGAAGTAGTGCATAAATATTTTTCTTTGCTTTGTTTGTGAGCACAGCTTTTGCCTTAGCTATTGAACTGCCTTTATTTCAACCCACAAGTTTCCTCACTTTTACCCTCCTGATTCTTTATTCCAGCCCACTGTGGGGAAGTGAACAAATGAGTGAGTAACTAGTTGTTAGCTGGGCTCAACCCACCACAGTAGTACATATATGATACGTAACAACCTCTGCTGGCACAATGAAATGTTTCTATTAAAGTCAATTAGAAGAAACAATAGGCAAACTACCATTCACAAAATATCTTAAAATATCAAATTTAAAGAACAAAGCCAACAAAGGATTTTGATGGTATAGAACTATCTAGGTGGAATTGATAAGCCTATAATACAGAACTACAGTCCAGCACTTATCTTGCACTCATATCCTGCTGACCTTGCAGACATCTCTGAGACATTACCAACAATTTCTGGGGTGCCTAGGGTGGAATCTGCTCCTGCTCTGAGCAATTGAATTCAATCTACCACCTAAATCAGGACTCAGAAGTGTACCTTCAGAGCTCTGGCAGTTGCCTGCTTTGGTAGGAAGACATAAATTAAATGCGAAGAAACTACAGAATAGTTGTAGAATCAGTCCTTTTCAGTTTACATTCTTTTTTGAAAACCAAGAAGATGACTGCCAAGCAAACAAAGGGGTGGGTTTTAATAGGTCTTTTCCTGCAAATCCTAGAATAATTGAGCAGGAAATGAGGTACCTCAGTTCAAATACCACTTTGGCCTGAAGGAAGTTAAGCCTATATTTCTCACCTTTCCCAAAAGTGCTAATTTAGCTATAATTTAGTCTAGATTGAAATGAGAGATTGTGCAGTGGAGAACATTTTCTTGGTGTTCAGGAAGTAATTTTGCCTTTAATATTTCCTGTCTCTTGGTAGTACTGTAGCTGCTTTTCTGATCTCTTATTTACATTCAGTGGCCCTTGGTCTATAGTTATTTCTACTCTCAACATATTATTGAGAGAATTTCCATTTTCGAGTGCCTGAGTACTAAAGAATCAGTTCTTTTTATGTGCAATGCTGTCCTGAGACTTGCCTCACTGGAACAGTTTGAGTGTGCTTAGAAGAGAGGTGAAGGCTTCAGCCCTGGAGTCTGACACACCTGAGGGATTGTTTGATGTAAGAACCTGTTTCTCTCTCTTTCATGGTTTGAGATACCTTGAAAACTGGAGTGTGAGTGACTTGCTTGATAGTCTCCCTTCATTTTGATTGAGCTCAGGTCTTAGCTGCTTTATATTCCTGATGAGGAGCTGATCTTTATTGCCCACCTTGCTCACGTTCTCATGGCACACATCTGTGCTCATGTACTGAATATCCTTTGAAGGACTGACAGTAAATTTTAAAAGTCTTCACTAGTGGTTTATGTTTCAGTTTTCTGTCCTTGAGTGACCTTGTCAACCGCTCTGCAGATGTACACCATTATAGTACACTTTTTTTTTCAAAATGGGCCCCCATTGCTCAAGTCATGCTGATTCAAAACGTTCTGACTGTCCCTGTCCCATGAGCAAAGTTCCAGGCCCCCTCTCTGTCATTTAAAGATATATTTATATGCCATTCATGTAAAACTATCTTAGACTTGGATAAGGGGTTATCAACACCTTGGTGCTTACAGGGCTGCTGTATCATGACCAGCTTGTTACACCCACACTATGTGGATGAAGTCCAGTAGTCATGGAGAGTTTTAATATATATCTGAGGCATTTGTTTTAAATCAGATTACGTCATTTGATGGCCTTTTTTAATCTCTGAACTAACTGAAGTAAGGTCACCTCTTGTATTGGTTTTATTGTTTCTGAAGTTTAGTCAGGGTATTTTGGAAATTAACAAATATGTCCTAGTTGGTAAAGGCAGCTAATCTTAATTTCAGATAGTTCTTAATTTTTATGGAATTTTATATTAATTTTCCAGGTTCATTTTTCTGTTAGTCTCAGATTAGAAGTTCATATAGCCTTTTTTCTTAGTTGTGTAAACAGTTTAGTATAGAATCAATTCAAATTGCAAAAATTAATCACAGTGACACGCTGAAGAATCTCTTTTATTCTACAAACTGGACTTTCCAAGAATGCAGTTCTTGAACATAAAAGATAAATATCAGTTGTGGGATTAGTATCCAGAATAGCATTTTCTGTAACAGTAATTATAGAATTAAATTTAGCACTATCTATCACTTCTATAGGAAAAAAACCCAAAAAATAAACAAACAAACCAAAACAAAACAAAACAACAAACAAAACCTAAAACTATAAATCTCTATACAGGCAGGAATATATTATAATTAACTTAGAAATCCTTGAGTTTGTTTCTCCCAAGTACTGTTGTCACATCCACAGAAATAATAGGATGACTGTGGAGGCTTTTTTGACCATTATTTTTTTTCTATTTTCATCCAAAATCAGTTTAAATCAAGAAAATGATTGACAGAGACATGGCAAGGGATGTACTGGAGGTGGTGAAAAGACTACTATCTTCCTTACAGTGAATCTCCATAAATGTCTGTCTGGTGAAATTAGCTTAAAGAGTTTTTTTCAGATGATTCTTGGCCTGATGTTTATGATACATAAGAGAAATACCTTATTAAGCCTAGAGAAACCTATTTTGTTTGGGTTTTGGTTTGCATTTAGTTATGCTCAAAGAGGGAACGCTATGGTTATGTTTATACACTATTCCCATTGAACTGTGTTTCAAAGGACTTGAATTCCAGGTTCAGATCCTCTGTTCATATCTAACAGATGGGAAGTATAACACTAACCTTTTCATTAAATGCTTTGTGATCAGATGATTAAAGGAACAAGCCAATATTAAAATCAAACATTACTTGCTGTGATGGGGCCACTGACAAACATGACAGTAGCAAAGGGACTGGGAAGTAATGTAGAATAGAAACTGCAGTAAAGAAGAAAAGCCTAAAACAGAAGACACACAAGAAAGACCTTTAAAAATGTCCCTGACGACTTCAAAAATCTTCCTTGATTGTTTGGCGATTCTGTTGTGAATGCTGAGCAGTGCAGGAATTATTGTGGTGATTGGTGACCAGGTAGAGTCTTGCAGGCACTTTAACCCTATAGCTGCAGGATTCATCTGGGTGGAAAAGGCTGTGCTTCAGGGGGAGCCAGTGGGAAAGGGAATTTCTAAGGGGAATGTATTCCCTAACCTCCAGAGAGCAGGCTGCTATCCCATGTCCAGAAAGGATCGCTGCTGTGCTCTGCCTGAGTATTTTGTCTTGTCTATTCTGTGGGGACTTTGTGCCTGAGCTGTGCTCCTACTGTGTTGAGCAGATGACAAGTATGCCTGAGGGTTGTGCACCAGTTTGTACTATGAAGGAAATTTTGGGATTCTTTTGAGAAGGGAGTTGTAGAGTTTGTGTAACTAGAAAAATAAGCAAATCATATATTCTTTGGCACTCTTAATTCTGGTATAACCCCAACAAATTGTTTCATCACACAATTAATTGTTACTTTGGAGTCTTCTGCAAAATTTGTAACTTTATTTAAACTCATTCCTGTTAAGTACAAATAATTTCTCTAGTACTTAGGAATTCGTAATCGGGAAAACCCAATGACAGCCAAGTATCATCTTATGCATCTCTGCTGAAGTGGCTACTACATGCAAAAAGATCAAATGGAACAGAATCACTGGTTATGCAAAGTCAACTGCCTTAGTATTTTTCCCTTTGTAAGATTAAGAAATAGGTTTTCAGAATTTTCCTGCTTTGTGTTATGGACTGAATGGTTTGTAACAACAAAACTAATTTCATTAGAGGTAACAGCTCTGATCAGAAAGAGAAAACTCCTAGTATAGTGTGCTGATGCATTAGTATCAGGAAAGCTACTGATGTCAACACCACAAGGAACGTGTGGGTTATAAGCTTTCTCCTGAGATCATCTCTCAGGAAAGATACAGCTGTACAAGTTAAAAAACAAAGCCAGTTTATCCCTTTCTGACTCCTTGTCTCATTCCTGCACCCAAATCCTTCTCTTCAACTTACCTTTTACTACACAGAGTAGCAGAACAGATAGGTCTTCTTGTATAGATTAAAATGGGATAATAAGGATTTCTGGCTTCTTTTCACTCTGAGTGCAACCAGAATCTTCTCTCCTGGCTCAGAATGCTTAAAAAAACCCCAGTATCCCACCCCACTCCTGCTTTATTCCCCCAGCCCCTTTTGCCCAAAGCACTCCTTTCCCTTTTCTGAGTCACAAAGCAGTACTGTTGTTTGGGACTTTTCTGTTGTGCCTTGAAAACATGTGACTTCTAAGAGGAAAATGATGTAAAATTATACAAGCCGACACAACATCTAAATGATAAGTAGCCTTGAAAACTTCTAACTCAGATAAATGCTGATAAAGGCCTCAATAAAAGTTAATGCTCCTGGTTGATTCTGATGGGAAAAAATAGTAAAATGTCAGCCTTGTAATAAATGCACCAAAGGGTGAATGCCACATTTAAATAAATAAAGCCTTATGTCTTAAAAGCGAGAACACTAAAATACATGAGTGCATAATAAGAATGTATTAACCTGATGGGCCTCATCTGCTCGCTCAGAGTACTGTGAAACAGGAGTAAATCTGAAGAACTGGAGAGACTTACACATGCATGAAATAATGAAGTGAAATGACATGTAGGAGCTACAAGTTACTTGGATATCAGCAACTGCTTTTTTCTTTTTTCCAGCTGGAAATACCTCTGTATAACAACATTTCTTTCCTTATTTTCTGGTCTGTTTGAACATATGTAGGGGGATATTTTTTCAGCATTTAGATTTTCAGTATAGCTATAACTTTTGCTAAGGTATGTGCAATCAGCTGAAGATGTAGAAAGTAGTGCATGTTAAAAGTTTGTATAGCTATTTTGTACAGGGGAGTCACAATCTAGTTTCAGAAATCACTTTGTGATAACAGTTGTAAGGTTCATACATTTAGACTGATAAATAATCAAACAGCATGACAAATATCACAAGTATATTTTGAGACTGTATCTCAAGATTTTGGCATTTGAAAATGTCCTCTTTCTGTTCATTATGTGTTGCTTCCCATTAGTCAATGTAAATATCACCCTGCTGTGGTGTATTTATTGTACAATCTCATCAGTTTGTAACAGTTTGATAACAATTATTAATACTTTTTTCTGGCTGTAGACTTAAATTCATTTACTCTTATGACTACTAACAGTATTTACTAAAAAAACCCTGAGGCATGAGAATGTGGTAACAGAGATGTATTTTCCAGTCCTATAGAGGAAATCATAATTTCCTCCTCTGATCAGTGGAAATGCTGCTGCCACCATTTGGTGTGCCTTGGTGGCATAGCTGGTGTCCAGTGGAGCTGGAAGTAAGAGCCCCTCTTTCAGATCCTCAGAACCTGCTGCAAGACCTCCCATGCTCACTTAGCTAATGTGAAAGGACTTGCCTTGCGACTTTGCCCTTCAGCACTGAGAGTGGCTCTTACTTATCTTTAGTTTTATATGAGATATAGAGTGGGTAATAGACTTCCAGAGTAATTTATTTCTGGAATAACACTTGCTGCAGTTATTCTCAAATGCTCTTTTCCCCCACAAGTGACCTGGCTCAGTGTATGAGAGACGCCTCTCTCTCCCTCCTCCATAATCCTTGTTTCTTCCTGTTCTCCACCAAACCATTAAAAAATAAGCCTTTATGGAGATGGTGTGATTCCTTTTGAGAAAAATCAGCGCAGAGTTGTATGGAAAGCAATAAAGTCACATAATACAATATGTGAAAACATAGTAGCATTGAAGTTTTTGGAGAGTTTGTGTTTTGATAAGGATCCAGCAATAAAACAGAAGGTGGAGAAAGAGTGTGACTCATGGTTTTTTAGAGTTTGAGTACCGTCTTAGCTGCTTTTCCCTCAGTAGCAACATGTACTCACCTGGCCTGTGTGCTGTGTCAGGCATTTCTGCTTTTCTGAGTGAAAGAAACTTGGACACTTTAGAGATTACCCTGCTGCCTCCTCTCGCTCCCTTACTTAACTTCTAATCTGAGTTTTACCGCATTTGTTGATTTTCAACCTGTTGATATGGTGCTGATGCTCATAAGGTAGATAAGATTTATTATATTGCAATGTGATTTGTTGAGATGTGATTTTTCTTTCTATCAGGAGGTTACTTTATTGAGATCATAAAATGAAAATCAGTTTTTCATTTCAACCTCCCACTTGTGCCCTCTTAATTTATTGAACCAATTCTGCAAAGAGTAAAAGAAATTAACTTCCAGTATTTTTTAAAACAGGAGAGCAGTTCTAAGGATAAGAAAAAGTGTTTTGCAATGGAGATGTAAGAAAAGTTGAGAAAATGAGAAATTGAATGCCCTCACAGTGTTTTATTGAATATGTTCAACTTTGATGAAGCACAAAGGCATTGTCACATATTTGAAGTTGTCAGGTAATACATTTTGAGGGACAAAAGAAAATACAGATTAGTTACTTTTCCCCTCTCTGTTCTGTTGATGAGAGAAACATAGAGTGGATGTCATTAAAAAAACCCTGGACATTATCTATTCATAGTAATTAAATCAACCAGGGTGTTTATCTTGTGTCTTAGACTTGGAAATAAGAGTAGGAGTGCAGCAAAAAGCAATGGTTAATGGTGCTATTTTGTGCCTAAACAAAGAGACTAAACTGCAGCTAGAAATGCCAGCTAATTATTTAGCTATTATAGCTAATTCAATAAGCTATTAACTATGCAAATATGCTATCATTTGGTCACCTTCTTTGTAGTATAAAAGGTTTCTATTTGTCCTCTTTCTGATGTTTTGTGTTGACTTCTCTTGATAGGTGACATGACTTCTGTTGATAGGTGTCATGTCAGTGATCTCTCAGGGAGAATGTAGATGGAAATAATTTGGGTTCAAGGGCTGTCATTTTATTGTGTTTGCATGATGTCTAATGTAATGAGGCAATTATTTTGACTGGAGGTACTGCTATAGCTATCATAATACTATTCAAAGGAGTGACCTACAATCTTCTGTGTGTGTAGACAAATTAAGTGACAAAAAGTACATTGGGGAATTAAGCAAGTCTTTCAATTTTTGGAAGTTAAATTAAAGAATTGTTCTAGATAGAAGGCAAAGTGTCAAAGGAAAACTCAGATGGCTACTAAAGTTGTTGTTAGAAAAATATCTCCAAGAGATTTTGAAATGGAAACATTTCTGAAAGCATAGCCAGATGGAAAGAGCTGCATGATGTTGATGTCTGCAGGACCTGAAGGAAACAGATGGTCATCAACTTAAAATGTTGAATACTTTCAAATATCCATGGGACTAAAAAGAAAGAGAATAAGAATCCAGTGGAAATATTACCCTTGATGATCATAAGTCTTCAACTTATTTGAAGTGTGTGAGCCACTTGAAAGCCCTCCCATTCAAACTAAAAACTTTTATGAGAGGACACAAGACTCACTAAACACAAAAGATTAAGTGGAAGCTCATCTGCTGGTGATAAAACTGTATATGGGTAGGTGAAGATGACAAGTTAAAACAGAATTTTAATGGGATCATACATCAGAGACAGATGAAAACCTATTAACTGTAGATGGCCTGACCCTAGAGAAGGAAAATAGAAGAGAACAAATGCACAGGATGCCTTACGAGCTAATGAAAATACTAAAAAAAGCCAGTGAGAAAAACAAGCATCTGGATATTCACAAACATGAACATAAGTGACATAAATGCTAAGTCAATGATCTCAGACTCTGGTAAGGATGACAAAGTAGGAACATAGAAAAGTTGAAGAAATATCTATAGTGAATATGAGTTACATGACTTAAATCCAAAACATGTGATGTACGACATGTCTAAAAATACGTGCCTAGGAACAGTGGCTTTTTATTTAATTGTGCACATCTGATAACTACAAGATCTCATGAGCAAGGGAGTATATACCAATGATAAAAAATAATCTGGTAATTAAACTTGGGGCATCAAAACTCTGCTTGACTTTGGTATAAGCCATAGAAATTGAGGTACCTGGTGCAGTCAGAGTGAAGTCTAAGACAGACAAAATGATCCTGAGTATTTTGTTTCAGTCATTTATAATGATTATATCATTATATGGATGCCACTCATGGTCATGATATCTAAGGATTTTAATGTGTATTTTGTAGATTTTCATAGAGTTATATAAGTTGAATAAGTTCTCCTAAGCTTCTCACATTTCAGGTGACGTTTAGAAGTTACTGAGCACTTTCTCACATGTTCCTGAACTTCTGTTAGACACACATTATCAGGGACATGCTGTTTTGAAGAACACCTACAGGAACTCCAACTGAGACAGTAAGATAGCTTGTAGTCAAAACAGGAGAGTCAGTTCAGAGCCCTTGGAGGGGCTCCAAGGGGCAGTTCTGAGGAGTTCTGAGTGTGGGCACCAATGGAAAATGGTACCACAGGTTGGCTATAGATATCAATTATGGTAATTAGTGAAAGTTATAAAAAACGTAACATCTGGCTGAAGTGTGCGTGTGTACTTTTGTTGTGCATATTGGAAGCTTTCAATAAAGGGGTTACTCTATCTATCTGTCTGTCTGTCTGTGTCTGTCTGTCTGTCTATCTATCTATCCATCCATCCATCCATCTATCCATCCATCCAATCTATCTATCTCCACTAATGTTGTTTTGAAAGTCTTTTGCAGGAATTTAGGCAACAGTCAGATTACTGAGATGGAAAACATTAGCTCAGTGAATGGTAATGGAAGCACAGCCTCAAACAAGTCAGAACAATTTTGTTGTTCTAGATAGCGACCAGGAGTTCAACCAGCAATTTTGCAGGCCAAGTCATAACTAAAGATTAATCACAATCACTAGACTAAATTCAAAGTTTCCAAATCATTGACTTTGAAAATCATCTCTAGCTGTTTTTGAAAAGACTGGAGTTGATATATAGATCATGAGGATGCTCACTGCCTGTTTTTTCTTCTGCAGCAATTGAGATTAATGACATATACTTCCAGCCTCAGAGCCCAAAGAACAAATTTTACAAGGACTTCCTTCATATCATGACTATTGTAAGATTACCAGTCTATTATATTTAGTTTGCTTTGTGGTGACTGTTGTTCAGATCTTGACTGTCACATTTAAGAGATGCTATTTGTTCACATCAAATTCATGTCATCCCCACCACGAGTGAATTAATTTTAACAAGTAATACGTAATTCTTCATAGTGAGTGCCATGAAATTCAGGGGGTTTTAAGTCACATATCAAAAGAAGTTCATTCTCACTTGGAACCTTTTAAATCTATAGGCCAATTTCAACCAGAACTGGCAGAAGAGTCATGGAGGTTGATATCCTACAAATGCTGTGGATCTGAGAGAGACCCATTTAATAGAAAATTGATAATTCTTATGCAAACTTGGGCCTGAGACACAAATCCACAGTAAAATGAGATTGTAATTCTTCTGCTTGTTGAACTACTTGGAAGAACACATAAAAGACAGAATACCTAAGCTGTCAATTTGGTTCAAGGCAAAATCAGTCATTTTTTGTTGTGGGTAAAGCCAGCAGCTGTGGCAGGATTATTCTGACAAGTGAAAGAAGATCGGTGTTTGTTGGGTTTTGGTCTTTGGTTTGTTTTTTTGTTTGCCTTGGTTTTTTTTGTTTTTTTTTGTTTTTTTTTTCTTTTTAAACGTAGGTGCAGTTGCATTTTTAGGGCTGCATAGTGTTGTATAAAAAGAAGTCTTAAAAAGTTTGTGAAAACCTGTGCGTTCTGTTTTTTGTGTGTGGATTTTGTTGTTATTGATATTACTTTTTAAATTCCTTATAGAAAACTAAATGAAAACTGTGTTGACTTGATCTGTGGCAGTTTTAACATGCTAAAAATACTAGACCTTTGTCTGCTGAAATAGCCTCCAGGCTTAGCAACACTTTTCCCCCTAAATAAAAAATACAGAAAAAAAGTATATATTTTCTTTATGGAATTGTAGTAATTCAGACATCATAAAAAAAGTGTTTGTTTTTTTTTTAAAAAAAAGCAGATAGTCTAAAGATTCAGAAATTCAAATATCTTTGGGAAAAATTACCCCTTTTTAAGGAAATGAGCTTTTTGTTGTAAACAGATTGAAGGAATACTTACATTTTTATTTGTTTCTTTCCATATTTATTGCAAACTAAAAATGACACTGAAAAGTTTCACTTCAGAGATCTATCTAGCTCTAGCCCACAGAAAGGACATTGCTTAATCAGTTCAAAGGAAAGGATGTTATACTATATTTCATCAGTGCAATTTCCCACATTTTTGTTTTCTTTTAGTTTTTAATTTTTTTTTTCCTTCCACTTTCACTTTAGACATGCAATTTCGCTCTCATGCATTGCTGCATGGTGATGCTTCTACTTTTTTCACCGACTTCATTATTTCTTCACTGGGCTGAGGATGCCCTCCCTGTTGATTCCTTCCATGCAGAGAACTAAAGAAAATACAGATTTTTAGTTTTATAAAGTAACACTCAAACACAGAGATTAATGGTGGTCCTTGATATGTAGAATGATGTTGGTGTGGAGTGTGTGGGTTTAGTCCTGCTGCCTCAAAAGATGCTTAAGTTCATTTCTCTTTTGAGTGGTAGGTTTTTCTTTTCAGTTTTCCTGTGACAGGTACCAGATGACTGCTGGCACATATCATGTCCCCCTTTTTCAGTTCTGTCCTTTTTTTCTCATTTCCTTTGTTCTTCAGTTTTTTGCTTTACATTGGTATTTACCTCTTCCTTATTTAATCACTCCAGTTGAACTAACTTCCCACTGAAGTGTAAATACAAAATTATTTTGCTTTATGATTTGGGAGTTTTTTTGCATTAATGGTAACTATTATCTGTTGTCACTTGCTCTTTTTGCAGTGCATCATTAAAATCAGAAACTGCAAAATGAACCAGCATATTGTATATAAAAATGTATCCCAAAACTGTGTCATTCTGAAGAATTAAATTATCTTGGTTTTGTGCTTTGTTGTACTGAGAATATATATTTTATATTTTGTATTTTTTCTGACTTCTTCTTGAATCATTTTAGCAATGATATTTCTCTTCTTGATCATTACTTGGCCAACAGTGACAATTATGATTTTTCTCTGCCTCTTCTCCATTGATCAAAAGAGAGGTATGGGCAAAAGACAGCTGTTAGAGCTCCTGAGATGCTAAAATCATGGCTTATTTTGCAAGGATGGAAGGCAAAAACACTGGAGGGAGGAGGGTGGAAGTTTTTATTAGGAAAAAAATCCTGATGTTCAAAACATTAGGCACGTAAAGTAGTCTCATGATTTACAGATCAGGAGTACAGAATACTTTAAGGTTCCATTGTATGCAGTGAAGAATCTTAGAAAGTTTGTCCTTTGGTTGCATTTTAATTTTTTAAAGCGATATAACTTCTTCCCTTGTAAATTTAGGGTAAAAGGACTGCTTTATGGCATATTCTCCAAGTTACCAATGGACAAGCAAAAAAGAGCTACCCTAACGACTGGCATCTTTACTTTAGGTAGTAGATTTAAATAAATGATATAATATAAAAATATAAAACTATTAACACAACATAAAAAATTGAATTCTGAAAAGAAGGCGAATTTCTTCACACTTTCATTACATTAATTAATTACATTAATTTTTGGTCCAGCTATGTATTTGCATATCAATCAATATCGGAATGTATACATTCTTGTCTATTTTCACTGCTATACTATATATGAAATTTGTTCCTACTACTTTCTCCTAATTATGTTGAATGTATTGTTTGACTCTCTGCCTTGATTCACAAACTAGTAATATGGATTTCCTAGCCGTATGGTTCCTTTCTATATGTTCCTCCTATTTCTCATGCAGTGTTGATCTATCTGTACATTGTCATAATTTATTGTAATATGGGTTGAAAATTATCTATATTTGAAGCTAACCCAGATTGGCAGAGCAAATATCTTTTGAAGTCTAAGTCCTGAAAAAGAGTAATCTAGTACACAGGAACAGTTGAGTAGTGGTTGATTTTTTGGCATCTAAGGAAATCTAAGCTCACCTAACTTTAAGAGATTTATTAGACAATGCTGTGTCATGTGGCACTGTGATCAGGGCCAGTTTGCTGTCTGAGTTTTTCTTGCTAACTGCAATGGTAAGTAGGCTGTCCTTGCTTCAGAAAGGCTGAGACAATTTGTGTTGACTGTGATAAAGGCAGAGGAAAGAGATACTCCTTTTCTTTCCCTGCTTAAAAAAGTAGATCACTTTTCCTACAACTTTTCAGATCTTGTTCACTGGGAAAGAGGATTAATATACTTACAGTGGCAACAACTCTATTCTTCCAAATCTGCTAGTACAGTCTCAGTCAGAAAGACCAGCTTGGAGCCTACGTGTGAACCTCTGCAATCTAACAACGCTGAATGGTAGAGCAAATGTTAAGTTGGTTGTGTTACATTTTTTCCCCAAATATGTCTGCCACATGGGATTAGGATGGTTCTCTTTTACCTTCTAATGTATGTAGTTTCACATACTGTTCATGAAGAGACTTTGACTGTAAGCTTCATAAACTATAGGGTTTCTTTAGTACTTTTCCACAAGTCTCGGCAGAATGTTGTCTTCTGTAAACATCTATATAAATTTGATAACTTATTTTATTTTTCATGGTCTGTTGCTTTGACTAGTTTATTCCAGGGCATCTAGTGCACTCATGGGGACACCCCTTTTTTCACCTACAGGTACCAGTCATATGATGGCTTATGAGGAATCCAGATAGTTTTGAAAAAAGTGAGAATGGCTCACCAGCATATGATCAGTCATAAGATTCTTCATGCTTTCTTCTTTTTCTTGCTGATTAAACAAATCTCATTATTTTCAATTTTATCTGCACTATAGTATTACACTTCTGTGATTTAGTCTCACTGTTGAGTTCCTCTGAGTGTGAAAACATAAACCATTTCACAGCTTGTGCCCTCTATTGCTCATCTGTTCCCTTCACATACCAAGTGAGTTTTCTTTGTCCTATTTAGCAGAGCTTTAGCTTTATACTTCATCAATTAACATTTCTTTTGATGACTTGCCTTTGAAAATTACATAGTGATCAACAGCTACACGGACTCAAAGAGCCCAGAAGAGGTTTGTTTTGTTCTGTGCCTGAGCAATGGCATTTCCAAGTAAGTCTCAGACCTTGATGGGGACAGTATGACATAAACTTCTGCAGAACACAGAATGATCAGGCGACTCTATGCTTTAATAACTATGGCATGTCCTCAGCTTCTTTCTCAGTATTTCTGAATATTAGGGTGTTCTTAGTGAGCCACTTTGCAGCAGTTAATTAAAAAAAACTCAAAAAAACCAAAAAACCCAACCAACAACCAACCAACCAAAAAAACCCAAAGCCAAAACAACCCCCAAACTATTTGTGTTTTGTGTGTGTGAGTATCCCTCATGTCATGTATTAATGCACTTGTTTTGCCAGGGTAACTCCACATTATCTTAGGGAAAATTTTACTTGCTCATGGGATTCAGGAAGGACTTAGAATACATTCTTCAAAGAATGAAACATGCCTGACAGAAGCAGTGAGATGATTTCCATCGCATAGGAATTATTCCCTTTTTTCTCTTAATACAAAATAGAATAAGTATAGTTTGCAAGTGTGTATCTTGGTACATCCAGGAAAAAACTTTTTTTTTTTTTCTGCACAATTAATAAAACTTACATTAGGTTTATGCTCAAAGAAAAGCTTAACTATAACTTTATGCTCAGGTCAATTAATTTTAAGCCTACATTTGGAGTACCTGGTAAAAAGGCAAATAAAAACTTATAAGAAAAAGTGCTGAAGGTTAAAATGTGTCTGGCAGGTACCTCCTATTTGTGAAAGCCATGGGGCTTAGCATACATCAAAACCTTTTTGCTGCTCTAATTCCAAGTGTGCAAATACCTGAGGGAAGGCTAAAGTACTGAGCAGGGAACTGCAGATGGTGATATGATGTTAATTACAAGGGCCCCATGGACTTGTCTGCAAAGGATTCAGGAAGCCATGTAGTAGAAAATGTGATTTATACTGTAGCAAGGAAGGGGGTGTATGAAGGAAAAGTGTTATTTACACCAAAAACTACATTTCTGTTAAGTTAACCATACTTTTTTCCAGGACAAGAGACATTTTGATTCACCTAGAAGGCAGAAGTGGAATGACAGAGAACTGCAGGACTCACTTCTATGGAATGAACTGATACACTAATGATAAGTGTACCTCAGCACTGCTGTTGTATTTCGGAATTGCCCCTCTGCACATGCTTTCTCCTCTCTCTCTCCACACAGGCATTTGCATGGTTCTGTTTTCCTTTTAAGTGGCATTTTCTTCTTTGAGAACAGAATTTTCAGTATCTACTACTGGAATGGAGCTAGAGTCCATTGTCACAGTTGTGACTCAGCTACACAGACACAGTGTCAGCACTTATGAAATGAATCCAGAGAACACCCACCCTTTTTTGGTCAGGTCTTTCATATATTATATGATGTAATCAATGAGGAATGCAGTTTTTTAAGGAAAAGAAAAGGGTTGTGTTCAAGAATAACTTGTCTTGCCTGGTAGTAACCATTTTTGCCTAAGCTACTGTCCTTTCTGGATATATTTTTTAACCTCACACAGTGAATTTCAAGTCTCTGTAGAGCCATACTCTTACCAGCATTAAGCATTCCTTTCATTTTAATGTAAAAAAATGCCACTGTGGAATTTCATACTCAGTCCCTTAATGTTCTCCACTTCACAAATGTGGGCATATTTTATTTCCTCCAACAAAGTACATTCCTGCAATATTCTATGCTTCTAGTACAAATAATTTAGCCCAAATTATGCAGAAAATGCAGGATGGAGATAAAACCTGATGGAATCACCATGTTTACACAAGCCTCAAATTTGGAGATGTGCAATACAGACTGGACATTTGCAAGTGTCATTTTCCTCCATGGCCATTTCTGTATATCTCAGGCCTGATGCATGCCTGGTGAGGTAAATTGGTCAAAAGACCTCCATTTCCTTCTCTGTGTTATAAGTTGTGTTGCTCTACATGCAGCTGTATGTGCATGTATACAGATTTTAAAATCTTACATTTGTGATTTTAATTTGTCACTCTTACATTTGGGGGTTAAGAAGAAGTGTACTTCCCTTTAAGGAATGGCTTTATCACAAGGAGCATCCTACCCTTCACAGTAGCATTTTTAGCAACTCAGGATTATTGGCAAAATCTTTGTGAGAGATTAACAGAGTAAAGCTTCCCTTGACCTGTACCTTCATTCTCTTTCAATAGATGCTAAACTGCTTCATTTAGTTTTAAAATAAGTTTGAAGAATCCTATTACTTAATCTAATATTGGAAATGTGTGAAAGTCTTGCTTGGTATATGTCCAAAGTGGGCAATGTAATAGTTTACATTGGAAAGGAGAAAATAATACTTCATGTGACAAAATCAGAAGATGTAAGGAAGATTATCCAAGTTTGGGGACTTATGTGAGAATGTATGTCCCTCAAAAGAGGTGGTGTGAGGGGAAAAAGACATGGGTTTTAGAAGTATCAACAGCGAGAAGGAGAGATACAGACTGAACTTTGTGGGAACTTTATGCAGAGAGTGAGAAAGGAATAGGGTTGTGTGAACATTGAAATGAAGCTGGAGACAGGATAGGGAAGATGTGGATCTTGTGCTTCCTTACTATACCTGCAGTACCTGTGACTTTTAGGAAGCATAGTGAGTTTTGCTCAAGAGAAGTATGTAATAGTGGGTGTCAAGTCATGGAGAGAGAGGCTAGGGGACAAAAGCAGAATTCCAGCAAAGAAAGAATGGATTTATCATGGAAGATGTATATACAAGGGGAAAGAACATGACAAAGAGGTGTCAAGGCGGAACAGAAAATGGAAAAAGGGGAATAAGGGATCAAGGGGTGAATTTGAGAGGGGAGCTTTTGGTGGAATAATGAATGACTTTGAAAAGGAAGTAGTATTTGAGGAATGGATATCAGGGGGTTTTCAAGGCAGGGAAGAATTAGAGATAAAGAAAGGCACAAAACATGGAGGGTACAGGAATTTTACTGGAGAGTGGAAATATGAAAGAAGATACATTTTGAGAGAGGTTCAAGGGTTGTGGCAGGAGAAAGAATAGGAGCAATATAAAGGGAGGAGCAGCTTTCATTGACTCTTAGACTGTCAGTTTGGGAATGACTAAGGGTATCACTACTCTGTCACTCCATATTGCTCTGATATAACTGTATTTCACTCTCAGGGAGCGTGAGTTGTTTAGAGGCATTAGTTTTGTTTCACTGTAGAGCTAGTTCACTAGCTCAGGCTGATTATCACTAGTTCACTAGCTCTACAGTGCTGTGATAATACATGAACTTCCATGGTACATTGTTTTTTCTCTGAACTTGCTAAATTAAAGTGTGTAAGTATTTAAATTTTTTCTTAATTATGTTAGATGAGAAGAAAATAATAAAAATAATTTTATTTTTAATTACAACTCTGAAATGCATGAGTTAAAAAAGAAATTAACACACCCCCCATAATTTACAAGAATTACAGACTAATTTTAGCTTAGACTGTTATAGCTGATGAAACAAATCAAGTAATTTTAAATCCAAAGCATCTCATGCTTGTGTAAGAGTGCTGCTACTTTCTTCTTCAGAAGTAGTAGAGAAGGTCAGTTTGAGTTCACAGTGGCCTGAAGCTCTTTGTACAGTGAAAAGTGAGAGATACAGAAGAATGGAGATTCAAAGTATGGCCTTAATCCTCCATGTCTTTCCTCTCTGAAAAAAAAAAAGTCAATATTCAAGTTTGATTATTTCTTCTCAGAGGAACGTTGTGTTGTAATTTGCACAGCTCTGGGACAGAATCCTTAACAGGTATCCTCCTGCTCCGTGGAGAGTACTCTTCCTCATTATCTGTTTATTCTTGTAAATGCAACATAGTCTAGGCTGGAGTGGTTTTTTTTTTGTTTCATTGGGTTTTGTGGTTTTGTTGTTGCTGTTGTTTTGGGTTTTTTTTGTTTTGTTTTGTTTTATTATTATTATTTGGTTTGGTTTTGTTGTTTTTTTGTTGTTGTTGTTTGGATTTTTTGAGGGAGTGACGTTTGGGTTTTGTTTGTTTATTTGTTTTTGTTTTATTTTTCTCCAGAGGGAGAAAAATACATTCTCATAGTCTCAGGACTGTGAAATGCCATCATGGGGAAGGGTGATACTAAGATGATGATCCCTTTGAGCCATGTTCAGTGTATGAACCTTTCAAGTGCAGCTCATTGTGGGACTCACCTGGGACTGATGTAGCTGCCCTGAAGGTGCAGAATTCTGCAGTGTCTGGATTATACACCTGTTGTCAGATGCTGGGAATTACGCCTCTTGTTGTTCCTCTAGTTTGCTCTTCAATTAATATAATAAGTATTTTGTGACCTTTACCAAGTAAGAATTTGAATTCCAAATTCCAAAAGGTTGTAGCTGCTTCGACTGTTGTGTATTACTCTCTTACAAAACAAATAGTTGGGTTGTGTTCAAGGGTAGATGATTTGGACAACCAGACAGAATTCCTGGTCCAGATCTCTATCTTTGTATTCCTTCTTTCTTTACATGTTGAAGTAGATCAAGTAGATTTTAATCTGGTGCTTGTTTACACCTATACAACACAAGATGCTTGTATTCCCCCTATTGTATTCTACAATTTAGTGTGGAAAGAATTTGTTCTTCAGCTTAATACCTGCAGCTGTAGCTCTCTTTTTTTCTTTTATACTACTGGACTGTAGTCCTTACAGATATGAGTACCTTGTTTCTGGTTTTTCCTCTGTGGATTTTCTCAGATGCCTGAATGAACGCTGCTTGAAGAATTAAGTAAGTGATTATTTTTGTGAGGTTTTTTTTCTCTTAAAGCAACAAACTGGCCAAACTGAGCTTTATTCTGACTGTGTTAAGAAGTTCTACTTTTTACAGAGTCACTCTTTAATTTCACCGTGGGATGTTTTTGTCCCTTTGCCTTTTTCAAAAAAGGCATCATCTTGAAAGCAATAGAACATGGGCTCAGTTTTAATCCAATAACTTTTTAAAGTACTTTTTTTACAGTACTCTCACAAATTGTATTTTTGCCAGCTTCAGAATCATATTTACTTCATGAACTTGTTTAAAAGATTAGATCAGCGCTGCCAGTTTTATTGTTTTGTTGATTTCTTTTCTGTGGTAATGTAATTGACAGGAGCTGATAAGCCTGTAAACTCAAAAATAAATATTGAGTGTGCTTCCAAACTAATAGCCCATTCATCTTCATCTGCAGTGTTGTCTGTTGTCCCTGTGAAGAATTACTCTGAGCTAGTGCTGCTCTTACTCCTGATATGAACACTGTGCTTATTATACCTTTGCACTTCTACAGAATTATGTATACAATTGCTGTTGCATATTTTTCAAAATATGAACTTCCAAAACCATCATATTTTCATTGTCCACTTTACCAATATTCTGGTTCCTGATTTTTATGAGAGTGACTTTGACTTCTCCCAGCAGAATAGCACAATACTGTCTGCCTCTACTGCTTTTTTTTCATGGTTATTCTGTCATTACTACTTCATCAGTTTACCCTGTATTCCTCCTCTAAACTTTCTTTATAAGCTATTTACAGTGTCATAAGTTGTTATGAAAATAAAAATCTTTCAGTTCGACTCAGAGTAGAAAAGGTAGCCAACTTATTTTACCAAAAATTAAGTATATAATCCAGGACAGTGCTTCAAAGCTATATTCCATTCCATATTTCTTACTCTCATTCTTTGTTGATAAAGCAGAAAGTAATGTTTAAATTTATTTTAGTTACCACATATGTTCCCTAGGAATTTGAGGCTTGCAGTCTTAACTGAGCCTCTGTTTGACCCATCTTGAAAACCTAGGGTTCTGTAGGGGGACTCAGGCGCTGCCAACAAAGGTATGATTCTCCCTTCCTATTCATGAGCCCAACTTGTCCCAGTGTAGCAGCCTTCTCTCCAGCCGCCTGTGTGTGCCTTACTGAGGGTGGATCTCCTTCTCTGTTTGCTGTATTTCTTAAGTTATAGAAAGTGTGCCACAGATATCTGAGTCATTGGCAAATTTGATAGGAATCTATTTATCACTTTTTAAAGGTTTGATCTGTTTAAATTGTTTTCCTCATGCTGAGTCTAAATTAAACTAAAAACCATGAAAGAAAAACTGAATATTTCCCATAAGAAAATAAACAACTTCCAGTGATCAATAGTTCAGAATTTCAGAGTGGAGCTAAGAAAAGTTTGCAGTTGTCTCTTCACTGTGAAAGATACTCTTAGAGACTAAGCTGTTGGATAGTTGCTTTTAACTTTCCTCTTTTCACGTTGACAGTCTTAGGGGCATCACCCTAGAAGATTAACTACAATGTAAATATTTTAAACTACAGTAATGACTGTATTCTCACATATTGATTACCTGAAGATAGCTCCTAGAAAATTAGACTGAAAGTAATTCTAGTTTATGAAAGGACCTTCTCAGTGTTTATGTTATTGCACAGTTGCAACAGGCGGTTATCAATGTACTTCAAATATTCATCGTATTAAATGCAGAAAATAAATCATGCTGACTGCAGAAACACTAGTTTATAGCTATAAATTATTGGACTGTAAATTACCTTCATGGAAAACATACTTTTAGTCTGGAATTCTCTTAGAAGGAATGTTTATGATCTCATTAGTTTCCCCCTTTGCGGCAGAAATTTAAATAATTTACCTTTTTTATTACTAATTCATAGCAGAGTAATTTGAGAATGTTTGCATTTTATAAAGCTCACCCATTAAATTATTTATAATCTGGTATAATTTCAATAGGCATTTGTTGAATTTTTCATGCTTTACATACAATCCCATTAGCACAACAATATCCCACAGTGTGGGTACTGCAGAGAAGCTCCCTAATTCTAAGCAGGAAGATGCCAATGAATATTTTGAAACAAGATAATATAACTTTGCTTGTCCCTTCTATTTCCCGACATACCTTGTTTATAATATGTACTGTAACCCTGTACTACATTTGCCACTGCAAATTACTAGCAATATGGAAAGGGAATCAAATGTATAATACACTTGGCTAGAGGGATTTTATAGTGGCTACTTAATCTTGTTTGCAGCAGCAGAATTTGGCTTGTTTCTAGTGAAGTGCTTGGAGAATCAGTTTATTGGTGAAACAATTTAATGAGGCATCGCTGTGAACAACAAGGAAACTTGTTTCTTGTAGTTGAAAATGGGGCCAAGGGCGAAGGGTTGTATGTGTAAGATGGGGATTAGCACTTGTGTGGTGATGGAGGGCTGCATAGCCTTGTGTTGGGTAGGATGCGAGCACCAAGCCTAGAGCTTTTGTGAAAGTGTGGTGTGACTGATGGACAGCAACAAAATGTAATTTTGATTGCTTACTTATATATTGTACTGAGCAACATAGAATGCCTTTCTGTGGGCTTTTATTGGAATATAATTATTTAAATAGAATGTCATTCCCCTAATGCAAACTAAGAGAGTTTGTGTGGTGAGGTTCAGTACCAGCATGTATGTCAGAACTTGACCTGTGCTGATATTTGAGCTGACAATGTATTTCTGTTTTTCTTTCATTCATTAAACTCCATCTTTTAATATGCAAGTGATTAAAAATGCTTTATTGAATTTGAACCAAGGTCAAATAATATCTATAGGATTGCTTGTCTAAGATAACACTGCAATGCATATCATTATTACTTGATGGCAAATAATAGTATTAGTAATAATGCTACAGATAATTATGCCGCAGATTACTTCTACTTACTGCTTGAATCTAAGATTTTTTCAGGAAACTTATGGCTGTTGTACTCTACAGTATGGATTTGCAAATGTGCCAGTGTCATTATTTTATTGGTGAAATGTAGTCCTTAGTCTGTGTTCATTTGAGTAAATAGTAAATTTGTCCAATAACTCATTTTTTTGTTCATTTAAAGTAAATTTCCATGAATCATTTCTGTGAATTATTTTAGAGCATTTTTTTTTTTCCTTCTTTCAACTCATTAATATCTTATCAGCTTGGGCTACTAATATCCATCTCCCCTCCTGCTTTCAGGGAACCTAAGCAATATTAGGTCCATATAGTAACCCATGCTCGTGCTTTCAGTTATTTGATATACAATATAGAAGGGTGATTTTTTTTTTTTTTTTGTAGATACAGAGCAACCATAAAATGTTCAAAGTGACAGCAGTTTCTGCTGTTTTGTATAAAATTGGCTCAATGATATTTCAAGCGAGATGTATTACTTTGAAACTTATTTGGTGAAATTTCTGTCTCAAGCTTTTGTTTGCAACTTTTCTTGCAGCTGACTTACAGTCTTAAATTATATGCTAAATGAAGTAATTATTGTTCCTTGTAATTATTTTTAGTGGTTTATTGAAGGACAGTGGTATGTAGAGAAATGGAGAGGAATTTGTTGTTGGTCATATGCTAGATTGCGACTGCTATGATTTTTGTTTTTATTTGGATGCCTGATGCATGAAACACCACTTTTTTCTTCTTTTTCTTCTTTTTTTTTTTGTTTGTTTTCATTTTCTGCAATGAACCTTCTTCTAGTAAAGTAAATTCTTAACAAAAGTGTGAACAGTCTGCACAAACTTTTAGTGGAGTTCTTAGTGCTAGGTCATCTATTTGCAAGTTCAAAATTGTCTTTCTTTAAATATGATGTGGTCATTGATAAAACTTGCTCAGTCCATCAGTGTGCTTTCTAATACAGTGTTTTCATTATTTAATTTCCAGAAAGCCACTGAGAAATAATTCTAGATAGAAAAATCAAGAGGATTCAACTGTTTCACTTCAGACATACTTTCCCTGCTTTAATAGTGTTGCCATATACTTAATAATTTATACACATGTAATTTTGAGGGGAATTACATCTCAGTTTTTTAATTTGGCATGCTTCATTTCTGTGGATGAGATACAGAGATATGAAAGTGGTACTTTTCTACAACATTGTTTTAAAGCAAATGTTAAATAACTTTTTCTCAGCACAACAAAGAAATAAAAAAGAAAGGAAAGAAATCCAGACCATTAGATAGTTTTTGATACTTCACGTAGAACTGAATTGTGCTACAGGCAAAAGAAAGAAGTATAATTTCTGAGGGCTGTGTTTTAGTATCCATTTTATTTAGTGCTTTGGCAATCTTTTCATAAACCACTTTATTTTTCACATGAGTACTTCTGATATGTTTCTTCTTTCACATGCATAATAAAGGAGTTCTAGTTGTGGGTTGTTTTGTGTTGAAGAGGACTGCATAGAGGACAAAGATGATATGCTGTGGGCAGAGCTCTTTCAGTGCAGAGTCCTGATCTGAGAGAAGGCTCTGTAATGCCAGAGGTCAGCTCTGCTGATTGAGGACCACAGAAGGTATAAAGACCAAATTAATAAGTTTGGCTTTGGACTTGTCTGAGATAAGACAGTCAGAGGTTGCCAACTGATTGTGTGTTGGTTTATTTTTTTAAAAAGGACATGTGGAAGAACAAGGAGAGAAATCCAAAGCTGCCTTTCTGATGTCTGTCATGTCTGTCATTCCCCTCCACCAATAATAGCTTGATAGAATACCTATTTTGTAGCTACACATGTATTTTTCTCATTAGAAGAACAAAGTCATACGATAAATTACAGACCAGGAGGTATGAAATAAATAATCATCTCTAGTTCAACTGAAGAGGAAAAAAACATAGTTTGACATACACAAAAATGAAACCACTGTGAAAATATAGAAGGACCAGTGATAAGTGTGCAATAAGCTCTTTAAAAGTTGTATTCACTTTATGGGAATTTACTCCACTTTCAGTGGCACGCTAATGCAGATAGACTTTGGTGTGGGTCAGATTTCTGCATTTCAAAAGCAGGAAATTATAACTGTAGCTGTGCCGTAGTAATTTTCAGCTTATTTCTAAATAGGATAGCTGTACACATGTCCAGTGAGGTCATTGTGATAGACTGGGGGTAGCTTTGTTTATAATGAGAGATTCTGTATTTTAACAACTCTGACCACAGTCCTAACCCCTTATGTGTTCTACAAGTAATTTAAGAAAACATTAGAAAATCACAGTGAATTAAAAACTTGAAAATACTTCAAAACGTCTACAGAGTTCCTGAACTGGTAGATTAGTGATAAGGATTTTAGCATGTGAAGCCTGACAGATTATTCTTGCCTTTTGCTGCATAATGATGTCATATTGTAGGAAGACTCATTCCTTAATTAATTAAAAAAGCAAAGGTTGTGCCTTTTTAAAACATTCAATACTTTCCTTTTTAGAAGAATGAGTTGAATATAAAAATATTTTTGTTCTCATTACCATCAGTACTTTAGTGTCTATAAGGCTAGCTTTAACTGCTCTTATGAAGCATGCTATTCACAGCTGATCATGAAAGTTAAATCCTACTTGCATATGTTATGGCCTTTGTGGCTTAACAGCCTCATCTGAACAAGATCATTCTAGACTGAATCCTTTTCCTTCATTGCCCTGATGCATTCACTTGTTAAAAATGTATGTAATGGGAAAACATGCCACTGAACTAGTAATGCATTTGCAATTATAGGGAGACTGGAAAAAATATATAAAAAATGAAGTATTTTTCATCACATTTAACAGGAAGCAGTGTAGATGCTTTTCTACAGAACAATCATGATTATGTCATGAAGGGTTCCAGTTTTTAACTGAGCATTAATCCTGGGTGAAGGATATAAGTAGAGAAATTAGTTATTTGCAGGAAGTACATAGGCAGTGTTACTCTTTATGCAGCAGGGGGGAGAAACCTAGGGCTTTGCCAGTTTTCCAAGTATTTATTTAAAATTCTCAGGATGCACCTGGAATTTTTTGCTCAATCTTCAAAGATATTGAGGATGTTTTAAATGATACGTATACAAGTATGTGGGTCTGGACCTAAGACTTCCGTCTTGAAATATTTTCCTCTTCCTTGAACTTCATATTGTAGGAAAATGTTTGGAGCCGGATAATCTTATAAAATCAGGGTATAAGGAGGAAAATTGAGACTTCGCCATTGCCCTTAGTATTTTTATTCTTTAAACAACCACTAGGGTGCAGTGATGTTTGCCTCCAGCTTTTTAAACATACTGAGACCTGCATGTCATCTCTGCTTGTAACCACAGTTGAAATATTCACAGAAAGCAATAGATTAATACTTGCTTGCTTAGGAGAAGAAAAAAAAAAAAAAAAAAAAAAAAAAAAAAAAAACAACCAAACCCCAAAAACAAACTTATAATAAAAAAAAAAGGAAGTGTTTTAATCTTCCAGGCTATTGTAAAAATTTGTGATGGAAATCTGTCCACAAAGGTCAGCTGAGTCATTGATTTATTTACATAGATTTTGGACTTTTGCTGGTTTAGGTTTAAATGAGGCCAGTTTTTGCTCTCCCTGACAGCTGTATTATTTGTATGAGTAGGAAGAAGAGGATTGTTCTGTAAACTGAAGAAAATGATTGAGGAGACCTGTTTCTCTGTTTTAACGTGCAATTATCAAGTTGATCTTTCACAGAAGGATTTCTAACTAACATTGTCAAAAAAACCTTTATTTTTGAGAACACGTACTTTTAAGGTGTTAGTGGCCTGTGAGAATAGGTACAAGATAAAGAAAAAACCCTTGACAAATGATGTTTGTGTCAATTGCTTTCAATTAAAAATAAGAACTTCGGGAATAATTAAAAGCCAGAAAATCTTATTCTAAGGTAGATCAAAGCAAGATGAAGACATGAAAACTCAGATATGCCTACATTTTAAAGTGTTTGTTCTGTGTATATCCATACAAGTACCTTGTTTACTGATCTCTAGCCTCTCCAATTATTGAATCAAATTTTACATATGTACACAGAAATGTGTTGTCAGAGTATATATGTGTAAAAAAAAATCCGATATTTCTGTCTTGCCTGTTGAGAACAGTTTAAAAGGAGCTGTAGCATCACTACTGCCTACGCATATTTCCCTGACATTACAGGTAATTCATCTCAGTACCTATGCTGTGAGGACACTGTTCTCATAGTGCTTCTACTGCACTTGAAATGGCAAGTCTGACCTGTTTTCTGGACACTCACCAATCTTGCCTAGTGTGTGAGTGGCCCCTCTCTGAAAAGGCAATGCTTGCTCTTTTGCAATACTGTGGGTAATGATCTTTCAGACTACTATTTATTTGTTTCACCCTGAAAATAAAGGACTTGAATGCATCTCATTCTTGAAAACCTTGAAATGCAGCTCATATCTATGAAGATTGTCTCTGGGTGCAAAGTTGCTATTCTCTGTAGTGAATGAATTGTTTTCCAATGTCAGTCATGATCCAGAGTGCCTCTGGGATCTGTCCTCTTAGAGGACTGAGTCTTATCCCAGATAGGTTTTAGTACCTGTTTATTAGAGCTCCAGAGAGGAACATAACATTAAACATCTCTTGGGTTCAGGCTCCTGTATAACCAGCCTGGGTACTGAACAGTTAATTATGCTACAGTTTTAAACAGGGCAGTAGAAATCCTCCATGTTAGGATCTGTGTGCCATCTATCATCACAGCACAAATATTTAGCCTGTACTGAATGTAGTCCAGGTGATGGGTTAGAAGTCAGGATTGCTTTTTTTTTTTTTTTTTTTTAATTCCTTCCCTGCTCCCACCCTCAGCTGGTATTAATTGAAGTCCTTTGTGACCCTGCAGCTGTGGATGTATGTGATAGAAAGAATTCCTTTCTAGGGTCCCAGAGGAGAAAGCAGAGAATATATTCAATCTGACAGCCTACTGTGAGTGTCTTGGATTTGAAAGGCAGAGTGTGCTGATAATGAGTTGTAGTTCAGATCAGAAGTGTGTTTTTGAAGTTGACCTTCTGATAGTTCACACTTACTGAAATTTGTCCCAGGTTATGGAACTTTTCTCAGACTTTCTGAAACCAATTCCTTTGAGGACTCAAAAAGAGAAGATTTGCTCTTCTAATGAAACTTGATATTCTCCTTCTAGTGGATTCAGTGCATGCCACCAGATTTCACACAGTAAGTGCAAACCTCCTGAAATGTGTACTGTGCAGTTCTGGTTCTTCAGTAGCAACGCCCACTTCATTCTGCATCTGCTGCCATTGCTAGTATAGTCAGCAGGAGAGGACTAATTCTGCTAAAATAAAGGGCACAGGAGATTATTTTTCCTGTTTTACCCAGATGACCTGAGAGTTCTCCCTTACAAGAACTCATCTCATCTAGAGATGCTGCTATTGTTTTTGTAGGCTAAAGACAAATTGGTTTTACAGAGAGAAAGCCAGCAATGTGTTCAAGATCTGTATTAGATATTGGGTTAAACTGCTTTATTGGAAAGATGAAGCAGCGCTGTACCAGGATCTCATAGGATTTCTAGGTCTTGTTTAGACAGTGCCATGAATCTGGTGCTGGCACTCATCCTGCTTTGAGCAGGTGCTTTTCACAGTTTTCACACTGGGTTTGTATATAAGCTTGGGGGCTGAGGGGAAACATGAAAAGCTGTAGTAGTTCCAGCTAGGCTGACCAGGTTAGAAGAAAGCTAATCAGTTATACCTCTTATAAAACCAGTCTTCCATGATTTTAGCTTTATGCTTATTTTGTACCTATAGTCACATATTTGTTTGCCAAGAAAACATGAAGCTGTACGTGGTTTATACAGTTAATAGGAGTGTCTTTTATTCCAGAAAAAACTATATCTAAAACTGAAATAAATTACATAAATGAGTTTTCTGTATATTTCATTTTATCTGTATTTCATATAGATTCTGTACTTGGATCTCTTTTCAATGCTAGGAAACAATGCATCAATATATTTCAGACTGTGAGTAGTACTCAGACTTTACGTGAAGGCATAAATGCTATTCTTTAGGTTTGTTTCCTAAAGTTTTTCAGTGTAGCCATCCCATGAGTTTAAATTCAGCCCCCACCCCCCCCCAAACTTGCTAAAGTGTATTTATTTTTTTTTCTTTGTAACTTGAGTCATACCTTTTCAACACTTAGGTTTGTAAATAACTGCAACAAAAAGCAGTTTATGAACTCAGTATGTTTTAGAGTTATGGAAGCTTGCTAACAGTCTAAGTTGAAATTTTCTAAAGGATTAACTGTAAGATTTCTTCTTTCATTTACTGTTTTCATTGTAAATAAATAGTTTAAACCCTCTTCCATCAGCTTTGAGAAGGAAATAGTGAGATAAGATTGATTAAGAAGCTGTAATTTGTCCAAGCAATCCATGAAAAGCTGAAGGATGTTGTCTGCTTTCCATTGATGTCTCCTCTTCTTCATGGGTACATCCCTAGATGTAGTTATGTATTCATGCATGAGAGTCTGTTTTGCTACTTCCTTATTTATTTTAACTACATTTGAATAAAGATATAATAGACCAAGAGTTGGAACAGTGAAAATTTAGTACTGTAATGATAACCTGCTGTTGCAAGGTTGTTGAAGTCCTAAGCCTATTTATTTAGTGGGAAGAAAATGTGCAGTTGCTTTCCAAATTTGAATTATCATCTAGGACTAAAATAGTCTTACAACACACTTAAAATAAAAGCAGTTATTTAAATTAACAGTTCAGTGTTCTTTAATATGGCTTTCTTTTTTAAATTTCTTTTGGTAATTTTTCTTCTTTAGAGATATAGACAGAAATAAGCAGTTTGGAATTGTTCTGCTGACATGAGGTTTTTTGTTTTAATACTGAAAAATCTGCTGTTCACTCAGAGATAACTCATTTGGGTATGTATGCTCATGGTATAAATAAATGCACTATTAAATACATAAAACCCAATTTGATCTATCCAGCTGAATAAACTAAGTCCACTGATAACTATTTATAAAAGGCCTAAAAACTTACAGGTGTTTTTCATTGGTTTTTGAAGTGGTCAGAAGTGAAACTGTCCTTCATGTAAGACCCAATCTTCATAAAAAATAATCTGATTAATTCTCTTAACTATTATGTGAATAACCGGTAAAATTAAAAAAAAAAAAAAAAAACACACAAAAAAAACAGTCTCCAGGCCAACCCTCCATCCCTGCTTTACTTTCCTGTGACATTTTGTTGAATGAGTTGACAGACCTGAACAACCTTAAAATGCACAAGTATTTTAAGCTTCTCTGTATTTGATAATGATGATGCTTGATTGCTGAATGAGTGCAAGGTTATAATCATCTCCCTTGGCTTTTTTGTCATTCATAAACGGCTTGAGCTGCTCTCTGCTGGCTTATGACATTTCCAGGATCTCTCAAGTGGATTGTAACCTTGTGTGTGCTCACTGAATTCCAAGGACTGGTCCTTCTAAATGCTCTTTGATGAGATGAGCTTTTATTCCTCTGTTATTTAAAATAGGATTTCATGCCGTACAGCTTGATTTTCAACGTCCTAAAATGCTCACAAAACAAGGTTTCTGAATAGGAAATGAAAAGTAATTTAAAATGTCCAAGTCCTCTGTTTGCTGCCTAGAGATTTCATATCACTTCTTATATTTAATGATAACCAAGCAAATGTGGCTTTAAAAATAATTCTGGAAGCTTGACCTAAAATATCTGAACAATTTCATTATTTGTGATAACCTCTATTTTCAAACGGTATCCTGTTTTGTCATCGGAGTATTTTCTACAAAAAACAACACATATTGTACTAAGTAAGATTGTCTGAGCATATAATTTCTTAATTGTTATTGATTTTTTTTTTTTATTTTCACCTAGAAATCAATATAGTATTAATTGATGGAATACCACCATATAACCCTTAGGTATTAGAAAGATATTCAATACTTTCCTTAATATCATTATTACAACATACCAATTTTTCTTGTTAGCAATATGCAAGCCAACATTTTTAAGATAAAGGTAATGGATTTTGTAACAGACAGCCACACCAGAGAGGAGGTGTTACTGGACCTGTTGGTCACCAGCACAAATGAACTAATTGGGGATGTCAAGATTGTAGGCAGCCTGGGCTGCAGAGATCATGCACTGGTGGAGTTTGCAGTCATGAGGGTTATAGGTGATGTAAGAAGTCAATTTAGGCCCCTGAAATTTAGGAAAACTTCCAGGGAGATAGTTATTGGGATTCCCTGGGAGACGCCTCTTGGGGCCAGAGATGGCAGATCTTAAAGAAAATCTTCTACAGAGTACAAGAGCTAGCAATCCCCAAAAGCAAAAAATGGGGCAAGGAAGGCAAGAATCTGGCATGGCTGAGTAGGGACCTCGTGGTCAAACTAAAGGGAAAGAAACAAATACACAGACAGTGGAAACAAGGACAAGTAACCTGGGAAGAGTAAGTTGTGTAAGGCCACTTATGTAAAGATGGGGTGAGGAAGGCCAAGGTGAAACTGGAACTGAGTCTAGTGAGGAATGAAAAGAATAACAGGAAGGGCTTCTACAGGTATGATAACCAGAAAAGAAAGGTCAAAGAAAATCTGATAAACAGTTCTGGAAAACTGGTAACACTGGATGAGGAGACTCAACTGAGATACTCCACAACTTTTTTGCCTCAGTCTTCAATGACAGCTTTTCTTCCCACAGCTCTCAAGATGATTGATAACAGGATGCAGCCTGGGGAAAGAGACTCCCTCCCACTGTAAGTAAAGATCAGGTTCATGACAACCTGAGGAAGCTGAATGTACATAAGTCTATGGTACCAGATGAGATGCATCCCAGAGTCCTGAGGGAACTGGCTGATGTAATTGCCAACCACTATCCATGATGTTTGAGCAATCATGGCAGATTGGTGAAGTTCCAGGTGACTGGAAAAAGAGAAACATTGTACCTATCTTTAGAAAGGGTAGACAGGAGGACCTTGGGAACTACCAAGCTATCAGCCTCACTTTGGTGCCTGAGAAGATCATGGGACAGCTCCTCCTAGAAGTTACGTTAAAACATGGAGAACAGGGAGGTGATTCAGGACAGCCAGCATGGCTTCACCAAGGCCAAGTCCCTCCTGACCAATCTAGTCACGTTCTACAACAGAGTGACTGCATCAGAGCGCAAGGCAAGGGCTTCTGTAAAGCCTTTGACATGGTCCCCCAGAACATCCTTCTCTTTAAAAAGGAAAGAGATGGATTTGATGAGTGGACTGTCCAATGGTTAAGAAAGTGGTTGGACAGATGTATCCAGAGGATGGTAGACAGCTCCTTCCAGTTTTGTATCATCTGCAAATTTGCTAATTCCAGGCCAGGTGAGGTGAGATCTGGTTAGCACATCCTGATTAATGCATCTGGACAGAAATTGCCACTGTGGCAGACTGCAGGAAAGGTAGTAACAGCTCACATCATATTACCTCAAGTTTTGGGAATGGCATCTGTGCCCCATGGATACCCGACACTTGGACTGTATAATGGTGGTACCCCTAGAAGAACAACTCTGGGATCCGCACCACTGAGAAACCCGGGATGAAGAAGAACCAATGGGACACTGCTGGATCTATGAGTGGTGACTATCATCTGCTTGATACTTATCTGTCTCTCTTGCTCTCCCCTGCTCCTTCCCTCCCTCTTCTATTTTTTTATATCTCTCTACCTCACATTTATTATTAAGTGAAATCTGTTTTATTGACTTTGGTGCATGGTCTTGTTTGCACCTTAATTTGTGCAGATAATAATCTTAATAATAATAATCTTAACAGCAGCAGGGCAAACAAGTAAAGGGAGATGATTCTGCCCCTATACTCCACTCTGCTGAGACCCCATCTGGACCACTGCATCCATCTTTGCCTACACAGGAAGGGCATTGACCTGTTTGAGCTAGTCCAGAGGAGGACCACCAAGATGTTTAGAGAGGTGGAGCACCTCTCCTAAAAGAAAAGGCTGAGAGAACTGGTTTTTTTCAGTCTGGAGAAGAGAAGGTTTCACTGCAAACTGACTGTGGCCTTCTAATACGTGCAGGGAACCTACAAGAAAAATGGAGAGAGACTATTTACAAGGGCATGTAGTGACAGGATCAGGAGGAATCAATTTAAACTGAAAGAAAGGTTTAGATCAGATATTAGGAAAATACTCTTTACTGTGAGGGTGATGAGGCACTGAAACAGATTGCCCAGAGAAGTTGGGAATGCTCCATCGCCTGGAAGAGTTCAAAAGCAGGTTGCATGGAGCTCTGAGCTACCTGGTCTAATGAAAGGTGTCCCTGTTCACAGCAGAGAGGTTGGAACTAGATGATCTTTAAGGTCCCTTCCAAGCCAGGCCATTCTATGATTCTATGAATAATAGCAATAAAACATTGGGTTGAAGTAGTTAAAACAATGTCCTTCTGTTTTTGAAGTACTTGCTTATATCCTGGTGAGTGACATGCAATGTGATATGAAAGACTGTGCATGAAGGCAGTGTCTGTGCCCAGAAGGGGAGCTGGAAGCTGGTTTTCACCTTGTAAAATCCAAAGGAAATCACAAAGGGCCTCCCAGGGAAAGATGGTTTGAAAAGGCTGCAGAGAGAGTATGCTATAGTAGATATAATTTGACAGCATCTTCTGCACTGTTAGAAAGTCATGGCCGTGACCCGTCCTTGATTCACAAGTAAAATACCACTGTCTCCAGGGATTGCTGAACATGTAAATAGTGCATATCTTCCATTTCTCTCCTCTTCCCCTTTTTAGTAAGATCAGCTCCTTTATACAGTATCAAATGACATACGTAATCATATGATGAGGAATTTTAGTGACTTTTTTTCTGCTGCCTGTCACTTTCAATTGTTCTTTTGTTCTTGGCTATATGCCACTTCTTCCCAGGTAGCTTTGGATGTTAAATAGCAGTTGCATTTAGCCTGTGACTTTAAAGGTTGGGTCAAATAAAAACATGTGGTGGTTGCATGAGGCAAATTACTTTTGCTGGGCTATTTAAAGATCATAGATCAAATTACATCTTGTGTTAAGTGGGAGTAATTCCCTTGTATTTGGCCCAGGTATGTGACCAGTGCTTCTCTGTATCTGCTTAAGCATCACTGTATTTATGCTGTGTATTTCACTATTTTTTTTGCAATTTTTTATTTTTAATTTTTAAGTTGCCTTTCCTCTTTTAAAGGTATATCTTTTTAAAGGTATATCTTTTCTATTGCTTTGCATTTATTTTGTTATCTGTTTTACTATTCTGTGTTTTCTGTCTGACAAGGGGTAGTATAATTTTGTAAAAGGTCTGTGAGCCTTGTTCTCTGCCTCCTTCCTTTTGGCCATATCTTAGCTTGCAGGAGTTGAAAGAATATTTGAAACCATCATTCAGGAATGGACAGATCCATTGAGGATGAAAGGCTGCCTGCAAGGAAGAAACTCCTCTTGAGTACTGAAATACTCTTTACTAAAAAGGCTTTGGACAATCATGTCTGAATTACTGTTCATGTGTTTTCTTTGAGGTGTGCATAATGAATTACTGATTTTAGTGGTCCCAGAGGTTCTTGTTTATATACTTGTAATAAGTATGCTTGATATCCATATGTTTGTTTATGGAATTAAGAGTCGTTAATGTTTACATTTGGTTTTTGGGTTTGGTTGTTTTGGGTTTTTTTCTGTTTTGAACATTTCGTTGGCAAGGCATAGGAAGTGCTGTTCCTTAGCTTGGCAGAATATGGTGGTCTGCACACCTTATCACATACACTAGCTCTAAGGACCTTGGACCTTTGACAGCCCTGAAAGGGTGCTAGGAGTCTGCCTCCCTGGTAAATGATACTAGAAGGCTGTGGGACTCAGTCTCAAGTCTATTGTAGTTGCCAGTGAACTTAATTCTCTTCAAACTGCATCTATTTTGCTTGTGAAGGTAATTTATGAGTGATACCACTGTCTTTATCTTGACTCATGAGCATTTTCATTTAATTTTCTCCTCTGCCCTGCATTATCAGGAAAGGGGAGGGTTTAAAGAGTGGCTGGGTTGGCAGCTGTTCAAGGACAACCCACCTCAGGTGATAAGTGCACTTTTCAATTTCTTGACTAAATTTATCCTTATATTTTATTATTAAAACATATATTATTGATATCTTGTATCGATTTATAACTTTTTTAGGCAGAACTTCTCCATACTGTATTTCTCTAAATGGCTAGATTTACGTCAAATTCTTTTTTTATGTATCATCGGTTCTTTGGGGCTACTTATTAACACAGAACATGTAGTGTTTCTAAAGATACCCATCACATAAACAAGTGCCAAGGGGCATGTGAGCCCACTCCTCTCCCCCAGTGCAGTAGTGTCATGTTACATACAAGTCCCTTCATGTCAATTTTTTTACTTCTCAGCAGAGCCAGGTTTAGTCAGAAAACTTGAAATCTGTATTGCCTGACAAAGTGCGGTTTGGAACAGGCTGAGCTACTCTAACAGAATTATAAATAGATTTAAGACCTTTCCTGTGCTCATAAATTATTATGCAAACATAAACCTTGTTTGAAGAATGGTTTAAGTTTACAGTTCTGGCTCTTTCTTGCAACCATAAGTCTTCCAGCTTAGAAGCCTTTGGAGGCAGAAGAAGGCCAGCATTGCTATCCCTCTTGTCCTGTATAAGGGAAGTCTGATGTAAATAACATGCATCTTACAGGGCAACTTGTCCAAGGAGAGCCCCTGTTAGCAATTCCAAATAGCTATTTGTTCATTCACCAGTCAGGACATTGTAGATTCATGTGTACCTCTTACTTTTACATCTCCATGCATTGGTTAAAAGTTTTGAATCTAAGGTATTTTAAATCAAAGACACCAAAGATTTATCGTTAGGAGTGTAAATGCACTCAATGTTCAAAGAAGTTGAAATTTGACTATAACTGTTGCTCTAATTGCTGCACTCAGAAAAGCCTGTAATAAATGAAATTATTAATTCCAAGAAAAAAAGTATCTTTAAATTCCACTCAAAGCAAAATTAAGTGATGAACCTATTAGCAGTTTTATGCTGGCCATGGTCTGATGAGGAGAACAGTGTGTTTTGAAAAATATGCCTCAAGCTACTGAATGGAAGTTGACTAATTTGATGACCCAACCAAAGGGACTGAATGAGGCTATCTCAGTAGAATAGGAAACATTTGGCCACCAAATGGTACATTAAGAATTAATTCTTGATGAATAGTACTTATTATGGAAGGCAGATAATGTGTGATAGGTCAAGAGAGACAAGGATTTAAAGTGTTTCCTTATATTGGCAAAAGATGGTGTGTGGTAAGTAGGTTACAAAGGCTGCAGTAAGACTGAGAGACCATATCTGAAAATACTACTTTTCTCTGTTCAGATAGACATCATTAACGATTAGAAGAAAGATCCTGATATGAAAAAGAGCATAGACAATGAAGCAGGAAATAAGTGGAATTTGACCCCAAATTTGTGGTTCCAAAAGTCTCTTTAGTATATAACTCTGTAACTCATCTCTACATAAACATATTACCTTGAGTATCCTAAATATTGTAGTATTCTACTTCTGTGTGTGTTCATGGCACTTCTAATCTTGGCTAGATGGACTCACTTGTGCAGTGTTTTGCATCCATATATAACCATGGCCTATAAACTGAATACAAACTTTCTCCAAGTGTATCTGCGATGTACTGACAGGATCTGACTTTCTACAAAATGCATCAAATATTGATATTTCTCTTTAAGACAGGAGGAAGATGAGATGATGATTTTTTTGTTGTGTTGTTTGTTTCTTTCTTTATTTATTAAATAACAGCTGAGAAACCAAGCAGTTTATCTAGTTTAATTTCCCTCCCTTCACTGAAGAGAGTAGTGAAATGTCTTTTTCAGAGCATGTGCTGCTACCATGCTGTGGCCTGAGATGGGAAGGTCTGTGCTATTCTCACCCTTCATCTTCTACTGTTCAGAAAATATATCTGAGTTTATCACTGCAAAGAAAGGCAGAGCATGTGGAAAGAAACATGTTTCATGGGATTAAGACTCACCTCCAGAAGGCGATGCTGAGCTCTGGTCATTGCTGCAAAGGGATCCTAAGGTTTGATGTTAAAGGAAACAGTCACTGGGAATACTATCTTCTAGCTTGGACTTTCCTGTAAGGTATAAAATAATTGGAAAGAGAGGAGTTATCTCGACTTTTATCCTTGTTGACTGTCTTCTCTAATATCTTACTCTGTTAAGAGGTACGTGCTGGGACAAGGTAAACTTATGTTTACCCCTCACTTCAAATCCTCCAGAAAAAAAAAAAAAAAAAAGAACATCTCTCCCGTGAAGTGAGTGACATCACTTGCTTAGAAATTTTGGCCTCACTGTAATAATGTTAAGGCCTTTATCTAATGCAAATTATGTAGCAGTTGCTATTTCTTGTGACTAGCTCAGGACCTCATGTTCCTTCAAGGAGAGAGGCAATAATGCAGTACCATGCAGAAATCTTTTGGGAAAGCAGGAAAACAGCAGTTGCTTGCCTGTTCAGCTTTGAGTATTAGGTTTCTGTCACATGAAAGAGGAACAATTCACCTAACACTTAAGAGAGATGAGATTTTCTTGACCCACAGAGGTTTATTTCTCTGTTAGTGCCCCAGGAAAAATGAAACCCTTTATGTCCATTCAGTCTGCCCTTTGTCCTGTAAGGGGACTCTTCACTGAACTGATTCACAAGATTGGGGGTAATTCTGTTGCCTGTTTCAGGGGGCTGCCATCCAACAACATAAGGGAAGACCCCCTCAGCAGACCTTCCAATGTGTTTTTCTGCTGCCAGCAAACTGTCAGCACCTTATAAAGGACTCACTCTAACTGTTTAAGGAATAACATCCTTTATTAATATAAATTGTGACAGGTGATAGTGTCTAACTGCAAAAAAGTATTTAAAGCAATCTAATAATACTACAAAGCAAGCACAAGCACTAACTCTAATACAAAACAATCTACCAACATATTATGGGGCAGAACAAGCTCTAGTTCTTAAAAGCAGCAACCAGCATGCATAGAATAAGTTTGTTACCCAATAGGCATCCCTAAGAGTGGAGGGTAGATGGGTTCAGCCTGTCAGCTGATCACCGCAGTTTCGGGGATCTTTCTCTGACTTCTCCCCATTTCCCACTCACTTTTATATTATTTCTTTAGGTTCAGGTGGAGCTTGAATGAATCTAGTCGTAAGTACTTAACTGGATAGTCGTCCTTGGCATCTTTCTTTCTTGGTGGACAGATATGGCACAGTCTTTGAACAGAGTCACCACATTCCCCTTCCTGCAGGATATTTGTGGAGGGAGGCCACAGCACCTTCACGTTACTCCCCTCTCCATTGCATCCTCCATAACATCAGGTGCTTATCAGTGTTTGGGGAACTTCTGTGGAGCATTGGGAAGCAGCAGCTGGATCTCCTCTGTAAGTCTTACTCTCCTTTAACTTTTAACCGTACCCATTATTCCACAGTTTTACCAACCTCACCCATTCATTTCCATGCACAACAGTGTAGACTTCTAAAACTACTGAAGGATAAATAGAATGGAGGTGCTTCACAAGCACATTACTGTTAGAAACTTCATTGCCTAGTTTTCTGCTTACCAAAGGTTAATCTGAAAGCTTGATGTAAGGAAGCAATGAATATTTTCAAGGGGAATTCTATTGTGAGTTTTGATCCTAAGACGATTTTTCTAATAATGACAGATGACTAGACCTATTTTAGTTCTTTCATTTCTTCTCTGTGTTTGGAAGGTGTTTTCACCTCTCAAAGAGGGACGTCTTTAAAATTCCTTACTCTCTCTCAAAGAAAAAGTAACACTTAGAAGATATTAAGGGTTTTTTTCTCCTTTAATTTAAATATAAATGGGGGTCAGAGCTCAATCCTCCTCAATGAACAACAGAAATGATGAAAAAAACTACCTTGTGGAGTGTTTCCTTTTAATAGTGCTGAATTAGAGCTGCTTCTGAACTGAGTAATGTTTTCTGAATATACACAAGATTCCGAGTCATTAAAGGTTCTCATAAAGAAACCTCATAAATTTGGTTCTGCTCAATGAGACCTAGTGCATATGTGAATAAAAATGTTTCTGCAAACGGGAATTGATTTTTCTTTTTCACTTATGGTTTTCTTTAGTTAATCTTTTTAGTGATTAGGAGCTTACAAATGCATTCAGTTACTGTAAGACAAACAGAAGGACACTGGATGTCATAGGAACCAATATTAAGCAGCATGTTCTAGTGATTCTTGATCTTCATCATGATATCTGTGATACCTTCTATTTCTTCCCAGAGAGACGCTGTTACTAAGTCACCTTGTTCATAGACCAAGGGTAGCTGCAGACAAGTCAGAATATTAGAATTTCCATACCAGTCCCAATATGAAAGCCTTCTAATAATTTGTTCTGCTCTCCACTAAATCTATTTATACTAATTTTTGAATATTATTGGGAATTATCCTAGAAAAAGTAATTTCCTGACATATTCCTGACATATTCCTGCATAATTGCATTTCAGTTGAAAAATTCCTGTTGACATCAGTGATATAGGATCAAAGTTACTGTTTGATCCCATGATTTAAAAAAAAAAAAAATCAGAATGAAATTAACCTAAAGAGAAGAAATAGATTTGCATTTAAACTTTGGAGACACACTTTTCTATTAGGTTCTGAAACGTTTACAATTTTGCTTTTACAGAAAGGCAGTGTTACCATAGCCCTTCCATTTTCTTTAAGGAAAGAGCACTAGTGTATTTAGGTTCCATACAGATGAAACTTAAATACATATAGATAGGATGGATTTCAGAAAACACCCTCCTTCTCTAAACCTTGTAATGCCGCTGCTAATTTTTGAGAGACATTTTTAGTACATATTTTTTACTTACTTTTATTGATGGCCTGCAGTGAAGTTTAAAAAAAAAAAAAAATTAATTCACCCCCACCTAAAAAAGAAAAAAAAAAGGTAGCAAAGAAACAAGAAAAGAACATGGATTTCAATAGAAATTTAGTTTATCAGTGTAGGATCAAATATATTGAAGAGCAGGTGGCTAGGCTTTCTTCTTTGTAATTGTGCTGTAAGGGTTGAATTCTTCCTGTTTTAGCTGGAGAATAAAGTTTGCTCTCTTACATAAGACAAGTGCCTTCCAAAGCAAATTCTTTTTGCCACGTCTTGTGAAAGTGGTGAAAGCAAGATTTGCCAAGAAGTGTTAATTTCTTTGCCCATAGTCATCCTTTATTGTGTTGTGTGTGTGGTTTCCTTCTAATATGGGAAAACAATTTACAGAACTACTGCTCACATTGAGTCTGTCATATAGTAATATTTAACTAAAACTAAATTCTTTCTGATAGTGACTTGTGCAATAAGGCACTCTTGTCCTCCTTAAACCCCTGGATATTATGCAGTTGTGATGAGCATTACATATTTCAAAAGACTCCTAATTATTCTTTCTAGGCCTGGGCCTTGTCAGGATACACCAAGACAGACTGAAATGTCCCTAGAGAGCACAAGCAACCAGGAGAGCTGCGACCAGGGTTTTGGTACGTCAGCCAGGGTGTGGCATAACAGTTTGCATTTGGGAGGACCTACACTGTGGTTGTAGGATCACAGCCCAGGGAAGTGCTTTAGGTCTCTGCGTAATGGTGAGCACTCACTCCAGAGTTAAAAATGGTGTTTCTACAGAGAAAGCCTCTGAGATGTCTGATGCTTCCACCCAGATGGTATTGGTCACGAAGGAAATAGCACAGGTTGCAATGAGTGTCCAGACCCTTCCCCTGGAGATAAGGTAAGTAACTTTATAAGATGCGCACAAGTGGTTGATCCATTATGTCAGGTGGCAGAGTTGCATGTGGGCATGAATGACAATGTAAGCCAGCACCTGGGCAGAATCAAAGAGGATTATAAAGCCCTGGGGCTGTAAATGAAAAATATTGGTGTCCAAGTTATTGTTTCCTTCATTTTACCAGTTAGAGAACAGGAGGAAGCCAGAAAGAGACTTAAAATGGAAGGCAACTTCTGGCTTTGTGGCTCATGTTATTGTGAGGTTGTTTGCCATTTTAGATGCTATTATTTCACTGATGTAGAGCTGAACACAGACCTATAATATTGATCTATCAAAGAAATTTTTGTTCATGAAAACTCTCAGGCACGTGTAAAAGAGTATTTTAATTCAACAATAGATGTTTATAAATCTTTTGTTGCCAATCTCCTGTCTTTCTAGTCAATAACATTACAGTTATAGAAAATAGTATTTGAAATGAGATTTGGATTAATTTTTCTTTTGTTTTGCTAAGCATTGGGATCTCCTAGGAAGTGCTTTTTTAATCTGTGGACTACTGCAAATCTTAGAGAATACTGCTAATTCTCTATCTTAATCTGTATCTAAAAAAGACAGGAATTAAGGGCCCTGCTTCGTATTAATAGTTGAAAGAAAGAAAGTTACTACTCCAAACACAGATAAGTTACACTGTTAGGCTTTTGTTCATTACATGAGAAATTTCCTTTATGACACACTGAAAATAAGAGGGCTGTGCTCTTGACTCTTGACCGCGTTGCAGCTGTGGCAGAAGCAATCACTAAAGGCATGTAGTTGCTAGAAGAAAGTAAAGGGAGGAGTTCCTTTGAAGTTAAACTTTAGCCAACAAGGTAAATTTTGAAGCTGAACAGGTACTATACCTTTTCCTTTTGCTCAGGAAAGCAGGGCTTGGTTTAGGTTCTCTGTAAACAGGATTACAGTGGCTCAATACCTCATTCAGTACCTTCTAACTTTGTTCTCTTGTATTGAGGTAAACTCTATATTAGTTCAGTAGTAGCACATTGAGGCAATGTGGTTAAATACATACTTCTCATTTGCATTGTGGCTTAGTAGTTTTCTTTACTAGGGGAAAGCCTTGTATTTGTGAGACAGGGAAGTTTTGCCCACATGAGCTGTTGGGATTCATAGACCATAAAGGAAACAGTCCTGAACTCATCTCTCTTTGTTTTCTTCCATGGCTTCACTTGTCTATTATGTTCTTCCCCAGCTGTTTGGGCTCTGTTTTCTACAAGTCAAACAAATGACACAGATCACTTGGTCAACTTTGTGTTTACAGAAATAAAACTTAGGAGAAGTGAAATGGGGATGTGGTCTTTCAACACTGGGAAAGAAACTGACCACCTGTGCATATTAACAAAAATCAGAATAATTGGTGGATCAGTGGCTGTGATGTGTGCTGCTGTCTTCCAGACACAGATATCAGGACAGATCAGTCTGGCTGTGTTTACAGCTTTGAAGAAAATGTGGTATTTTTCTCCAGACTCGTAGTTTTATTGGGTGAATATGATCAGCCTAAACTACTAAGAAATATTTAATTGATCTAAGCACAAAATATCCAATGTCAAAAAGCAGAGAAAAAAATACTTTGTCTCAATAATTTCTCTGTCAAGGACTGTCATTAGGATGGATCCACAGTATGAATATTAGTGAGGGTGGATGGGGTGAGAATATGTGTAAGTAAATGCTGAACATACAAACTCCAAGAGGTTCAAGATTTGAGGATTGTTTGAGATATGGAGCCAAACTTAAATAATGTTCTGTCAAGAACTAAAATAGAACATGACACTATTGTCAGATCAGGAATGCAGTTTCCTGTCTAGAATCTTGAAACTTGTTTTACTTTTAGATATTTTGTCTAGTTGTTATTTTTCTCATCTACTTCCAAAATTCTGTGCAATTAAAAAACACGCTTCCCGTTTCCATATCAGATATGTAAAAATCAATTAAGCATTTAAGTGGAACCATAGAGAAACTCAGTAGAAGTATGCAGTGCTTTTTCATACATGTCCTGTACCTGTAATGCAACTTTATAATCTGTTCACTTTGGGAATCAAATACTATACTGACATATTCAATATTTCAATCATGTAAGTCCATTTTAATTTATTCCCCAGCTTGATTATCTTTATGGAACAACTAATTGGCTTTATTCCTCCCACTCTCTCCTCCTTATTGCAGTGATGGTAAAAGACAAGTAATAGATTGTGATTTCCTGTATTCTGCTACTCATGTTGTTGCCCGTAATAGAAACAATTCATTTTGCATTTGCTAAATTTAGCTTTATTTTTTAAACTGTCAATGCTAATGGGGCGATCAGAATCTAAATACCACAAAGATGCAGAATATAATACTGCTCTAGGCTGTTCTCTAGTAAAATAGATAAAGAAATACAGGGGAAAATGATAAAAAGTTGAAACTAACAATATAGTCATCTAGCTATGTATCGTGTTCAGTAATTAGGCCTTGTTTGAATCTGATTTATGTAATCCAAAACTAATTCTAGTCTGAAATCCAGTCTGAAATCCAACCAGATCCAAGATTTGGTGCTTCTGTTTCTTTCCTGTGAATGTTCTGATACATGACTTAATGCTCTGTTTTTCTTCTAACATGGTCAAGATTTAATGAATGAATACAGTTTTTTACTACTAGCTGCACTGCTGGAACTTTAATGTTCAGTATTAAAATCCTGAAATATATCCATGGAAGGTTTGAACATTGTTTTCTTATCTACAGAATATTTATTATTAATAAGGGAGTCTTACTTGCAACACAGAGCCTTTGTTTAGTAATAAACCATGTATGAACAGATGCTCATGTCCCTGCAGAGGTGCAGCACTACACAGGTGCCAAGGTTCAATACAGTGTGGCTACTGATAAGTTATTTTATTTTAAAGGCTTTATTTGGTGTAGTATATTTTGTAGGAACCTGTCTGTATGCTGCATAATGAGAACAAGCAGATAAGCAAAAGATCAAGTTTAGTATTTCACACATTTTTTGTTTATTCTCCTCATATCCCCTTCTTGAAAATTGTTTTGAAGGAAGCAAGTCACACTGTAATCAATGAAACCTTTATACTGGCCTTTGTGGGAAGAAGTTTGAACCATTACAGCCTATAACTGGTAATATCCATCCTGCCCAGATAAGTACTGGATTCTAGACTTGAAATTAAGGAAAAAGTATGCCATTTGAGCACTGTTTCTTTTCAACCATTTAAATTACATGAAAATTTCTACTCTTGAAAATCCCTTAATGATAAATCAGATACAATTAAAATATTGCAATTGCCACTCAAATCAACCAAAATTCTAATAGCTGGGAATATTTTTTTAATGACCAGTGTACTTCAATGTTTCCTTCCCTTCCTGGAGCAAGAACACTTGCTTTGTGGATCTTCTGACACTAACCAAACTGTGTGCTAATGCAATTACAGACTGTAACAAAGCTGAAAGAACTTATTTCCATTCTTTTTTTTTTTTCTTTTTCTAGCTCAAAGATGAGTATGTGTCTTCCTCTTAGTTGTGGCTTCTCATAATTCATATGTAGCCAATATGAAAGGCTCTTTGTAGATTCCCTTCTGCTGGAATACCACAGATGTGATGCTGTTTTTATAGCTTTGCAAAATTAAATTTAATGAAAATCAATAAAGTAACAGTGTTGTAAAATTGACATAAGTGATGAGGCTCAACATGCGCTCTGAAAAATCCTTTTCTAAAAACGATAAAACAGAAGCATAACATTTGGGCTATTGACTAACATTTGCAAAGTTAGATTTATTTGCCAGTCCTTACCTGTGACTTTCAAGCAAGTTTGAAATGTCATAACAATTGTATCATCTATTTTGGAAAGGTGATTTTTCACTATGACAGTGGGATAATGAACTATTACAAAATTAACTCTTTTGCTCTCACTTCCCCCCAAAAAAGAAACAAAAAACAGAACAGTTAAAGAAACACTGACAAGTGGAAAAATGCAGACTTAGTTTTGAATGAGTTTTTGTGGATTTGAAGTCATGAATGGACTTATTTATGGGTTAATTAAGAACTTAAGAATATTAACCCCAAAATGCTGCTATATAGAAGAATGAATGTATTAAAGGAATCAGGAGGGAGGGGGAGGGGGCAGAAGCATAGGATGACCAGTCCCACAGAAAAACTGTGAAATGTCTTCTGCTGTTTGTTCTACTTTCCTAATGTACAAGTGTTAGGACAGGGTTAGTGTTTCACTGATGGATTTTCAATAGCATCAGCTTTTTCTGTCCCTGTCTGTAATATCCTGTGTTAGTCCACAAAATAATGTTTATTGAGCTTTCTTGATTATTGCTACTAATACTGTGAAGGTTTGAGAAATTAATAAAATAATATCACTTTCCAAACTAAGTATTCCTGAAAATCTTTGCAATTCTTGAGTTTCAGTTGACTGTGTGTACCATATGTCTGATTCAGAGATGTAAATTCTGTGGTTGTTTGGAATGAAAGTAGACATGATGATCTTTATGGGTGGGTCCCTTCCAACTTTGAATATTCCATGATTCTGTGGTCATTTTGGAATGGTGTTACCTTTAGTGTTATGATTATATTTCCACAGATAATAACCAAAATGGCTACATACTTCATTGCAACCAAATTGTTCTAAAATAAACTTGAGTTCTCCCTTTGAACATCTCCCCCTTTCTTCTTCTTCTTCCTCCAGATTTATCTGCTGAGCATTATTCTGTAGGGATTGGAATGTCCCTTCAGTAAGTTGAGGCCATCTGTCATGGCTGTGTCCCCTCCCATCCTCTTGTGCATCCCCACTGGTGGGGTGAGAAGCAAAAAAAGTTTAACTCTGTAAGCACTGCTCAGCAATCAGGAAAACATCTTGGAACATTTCCAGTGCAAATCCAAAACACAACCACATGCCAGCTGCTGTGAAGAAAATTAACTCTATCCCAAAACCAGAACAGTATATAACATGAAATCTAAAAAGATATGCAAGGAAAAAAACTGAGTTTGTGTAAATTCTAAAGTAGGTAATGTTTCTCCCCTTAGGAAAAAAGATGCCTAGAAGTAAATTCAATTGTATAAAGTTTGATAACAAGGAGAGGTGAAGCAGTTGACCTGTGTAATATACTTTTTTTCTAGTAAAAATGAGACCAGACAAGAAAAAGTGTTTTTAGAATAAACACTAGCTTAAGTTCAAGTGGGCGCATGAGCATGCTACAAATCTGGGACCTGGGAAATCAAAGGAGGAATGAGAATGAAAATCATTAAGAAATCCAGACACAGCTTTGGAGAGATCTGGCCTGGACTTTGTAATTGACAAGGAGACAAGGACTATGAGGATTAGGATATTTAGAAGGGTGGGAGGGTTGCAGATCTGTGCAAAACTTAAGAAATCCTTAGAAGAAGGGTGCCATGGAGGAATAAAGAGGGAGGGTGTAAATAGAAGGGGGGCACTAAAAAGACTGGTAACATAAACAATTGCTAGTCCCTACACCTGCCTGATCTGTGCTGATCACTGCAGTCTGTTGTATTTTATTAAATCCCCTCTGACCTCTGTGCCATATCACTCTACTTTGTCAGGGCACAGTGTAAGGACTGACTGCAAGCTCTGGTGGGATGGACACAAGTGGATTTGGGGCCAGTAGGTAGAGTCAGACTGGAATAAATGTGCACCTGGGCTCAGTGAAAAGCAGGTGGGGGGCCCAGTGTCAGCCACCAGTGTGGGACTATGGGATGTGAGGTGTGGATGGCAGCTACTGGAGGGGCTGGGGTGTTCACGGTTTGCTTCTGTCCTGGTGTGCATGGGGGTTTGTCACTAATTTGGTAGAAAATAAGAGGTTGGACTGTCTGGTGAGCAGGAGGCCTTAAGCTGGGTAGGTGTGTCTCGAGTGACCTGAGACTGTGAGGTGCTTGTGTTTGCTAGCAAATACCAAGCTGGGATAGCTGGCAGGTGGAGACTGGTCGAGGTCATTATGAAGGCAGGAGTGTTGAATGGGAGGACTGTTCCTGCTGATCTTCAGGGGATCTCAGAATGTGCATGTGGATCTAGGGAGTGTGGTGATGTATGCTTTACTAAGATGAACTTCACCTCTAACCAGCTGGAAAGGGGGGAGAGGGTTTGGCTGTCTATGCTGTGTTTATGTGTGTCCTGGCAGTGTTATATGCAGATGCTATTAAAAAGGGAGTGCCCAGCCTGCAGCATTCTGTGGTTGGTTGCGTTGCTTGCTGTCCTCAGTGTGCGCCTCATCACACACTGAGCACCACTGTTGGCTGAACTTGCAAATGGGAAAGCAGCAGCTGCACCCACTGGCGTGAGATGGAAAACCTGATCTCTGGGTCTACTGAGCTGGGCTACAGTGGCTGGAAAGGAGCAATCACAGAGGCAGTAGCATTAAACATCCCATAAAGGGCACCTGAGTAATCCCATACTCCCAGTAAACAACTAAAAAAGTGAAAATCAAGTTGTAGCTGAATCTAGCAATTTCACTTTTCCGATATTTTAATACTACTAAGAAAACAAATGTTTTAAGGCTTCTTTACAAAAGACACTACTAAGTACTTATATTTATGTAAAAATATTTGAAATAATTTATGTAAAGACAATTGAGATTAAAGTAAATAAATCAAGAAAATCCTTTGTTCGAAGTTCGAGGGAGTTTTTTCTGTGGTTGAGAACTACTCAGTTTATGTATGCTACAATAAAACCCAGCATGGCTAGTGGCACAATCTCAGATACACTAGCAGTACCCATTGAAGAGAAACGGGAGTAAATTACAAAATTATATATGAAGGAGGAGTAAAAGATTGATGAAAACAGACTACTGAATTGCCTACTTATAACATCAAAGGTGTCAGGTCAAAAGAATCTCAGTTTCTGACTGTTTTAAAGCAAAGCAGAGGGGAGAGGGAAGAAAATTCTTTCACTATGGAATTCAAAACAAATTAAATTCATAGTTTGTATTTTAGGTTGCATTAAGAAAATAAGTGTCCAAAAAATTCCAAGAGGTGCTTGAAGAAAACTAAAAGTGTTCAAGTTTTACAGTATTTTCTCTGCATTACTGTATTTTTCTCATGGTCTTTAGTGTATATTGAATACAACCCTTTTTCAATCTATTTCTAATGAAAACCTGATTTATTCTTTCCATATCAGTAACTTCTAACATTCTTCAGTGCTGCAGCACAATATTCCTTGTCAACATCTAATAATTTTGTCATAATGCAGCTGGGGGGAAGATGTCTGGATTAGGCAAAGTACATCAGCAATTATGAGCAGAGTGGCTGCTGCAGTTTGAGTGCCCTTGCTTGGATGACACCACTGACAAACAGGAAAAAAGGTACTAGTGACAGAAAAAAATAGTAGCTTGTACCAGAATGAACTTGGTGGATACTAGACTAGTCTGAAACTAATATTTGAAATGGAAGAATAGGTCAAGACATACAAATTGTTTTTTGAAGTGACAGGGATGTTCCTTTTCAAAATTGACTAGCGTGTACATATTCCTATATAAAGGTGTTTGGATGCCAGAGTGAGGGGTGTATGTTCCTGCTAGTCACATGGTTAATTCACAGGTATTCTTTACCATGAAAAGAGAAGAAACAGAAGAAAGTAAACACGAAAAGCTGCAGGGAGTCTTCAGGCATTCACATGAATGTATTGAAGTGTTTCATTGTGAGGTCTTGGAATCATACATTATAAAGGTCATCATTGTGTGTTTTTTGTGACCTCTAAAAAACTGACTTCCAGGACAGCAAACTGATTACAAGCATGAATATACTGTATCAATTGATTTGTTTCCACACTGACATGGGCAACTACCATTTTTTCTCTTAATAGTTTTCATTTACTGTATCAGTCAGTTGTCTTAATTATGTGTGGTTTCTCTTTATTCCTGAAAACCTTAACTAAATCATTTTTGTGTGAAAGAGTCTCAAATATTTTGGACTGAAAATAAGCATAATCACTGATAGCAGGTTTCTTATCTGCCGCACACCATCTGAGTCCTAGTGCAGTATTTTGTTAGAATTTCCAAAAGCTGCTGCAGAAGCTGTCAAAGAAGATACATTATGTTGAATGCAAGAACTAGCATTTTTTTCCCTTCTGCTTGTTGCCAGACAGTAGCTCAGGCTAGAGAAGCAAACTCCTACTGAACTGCTCTTGGCTTGGTATTCATGTACCACTTTATAAGCTCTGTGGCTTTGTTTGTAAAGCAATGTGTAAAACTATGGTTTAAAAACTGAAAGATGAAATCTCGGTACGCCACTGGAAAAAGGCTGAATTATGTCAACAGAGAATATTGTTCACCTATGTTGCCTTAAGGAGAGGGGGAAAAAAACTTTCCAAGACAACTTTATGTGGGTAAAGTAGAGAAGAGTTCTTTACTT
>JAWWEE010000074.1:82820018-82870199 GCA_035221455.1 Xenops minutus | reverse complement strand
AACCGTGCCTTGCCAGTAGTGCTGACAGAGATTTTCTACTGTGCCTTTTGCAATCGGACTTGCCTATCTCGCATTGGTCTTTTTAGCCACCAGCGTGCTTTTAGCAAGCATGGGGAGAGCCCTTGAAAATCTTCGTTCGCGAAGCCTAGCCATGATGAAGTTCCATTCTCCAACTCATCCTCTCTTACATGGTAGAATTCCAGTACTGAAGGGTCCAAAAAGAGAAGAAAGAGAAAGAAACTGCCAATTCCTCTTCTCAGAAAGCTATTCCTGCTTTCATGTTCTCTTTTAGCACTTTTGCTATGACAATAGTTATAAGCGCGAATGGTTTATCTATGTGCCTCTAAGTAAGTTTATTTTGTAACATTTTACTTGCCACTTCACATGACCCTAAAAATAAATGTGTGGATTTGGTTTCTCTTAACCATTTTTAGAGAGTTTATGACATTTCAAAAATAAACACACTTTAAGTCTCAAATTGCTTGTTAGAAAGGATTCAGTGAAGAAAAATGATTCCTAATTAAATCAGCTTAGACTAAAAAGTTACAGATGTAAAAATATGTGCTGTTGACTTTCCTTTGCAGGTGCATACATAACACTTGCTGAATGAACCAGCATTCCATCTTGGCATAGGCAAAAGTATGTTATTGTGGGAAAGTTCCTCAGAGTACATTAAATCATATTTCCATGATATGATTCAGTTTTTTGAAGGAGTATCATCTAGAAGAGACTTTCTCACTGAATGCATAAGCACAGAGGCACTCAAAACAAATGTGCATCAATGTATATATATATATATATATATATGACATACAGTTTAGGTCCATGCTTCTCCCTTGTAGAGGGACGGACAGTCCAGTTAGAGCTTGTTTCAAGGCTGCAACTGATTTAAAACTTATGTTAAAGGAGAAGTCAGGGGAAGAGAACAGCAGATAGAACTTCTTCCTAATTGACTAGGATATTAAGGGAAGGATGGAGTCAGTTTTACATGGATTTGGATGCTTGTTAGAGTAGCCAGTCAGGTTGAATGCCATCATAGTTTCAAATCATATCCATTTGGAAGAAGTCCTTATATTTCCTTCTACCAAAAAGAATCTGTTCCCTCAGTTATAAAGTACACTCTTGAGTAATATGACCACTTATGCATGCAGACACATACAGATGCTAGTATCACCCGTTCCAGGTACCATGATTGACAGTTAGTGGCCGACATCAGATATTTGCAGTTTCCACTTGGAATTTTTTCCAAAACAAACAAAAAAACATTATGGAGGACTGTATTTTTTTCACATTGACCATAAGTCTTTTCCTTTCTGGCTGCATGTGTGCAATGTTCACACGCAGTTTTTGAGAAAAAAAACACCAGACAACTCTACCTTCTCATGGGAAATTCACTCAGGTCTTAACATATAGGCTGACTGCAACATCAGGTTTATCCTCATTGCCACATGTCAGTGTGCGAATGTTGGATTAAAATGCTGCTGTCAACATGTCACTTTTAGGTTAACCTTGTAAATCTCAGGAGAAGGAGCACAATGAATCTGTAAAAAGGCAGCTTTACTGTAGACTTTGATTTACAAGTTCATTTGCAGTCACAACATTCTTCTGACAAGCTGTTGTTTACTTTTATTAGATATCTTCTGCTAATAACACTCAACTAAGAAGAACACAACGCACATGTAAATTTTTCAAACTTGAAATGTGCTGCTATTCAGTCCACAGAAATGTTGATGGAGGTGGTTTATGTTATTTGAGTTACAAAATCTTCATTCAGTCATTGTGACTTGGTTTCTATCTCTAGAAAACAGAGCATCAAATATCTTCATTTTAGCTAATCTGCATCATATGTTTATTCCTCAAAAGACAGGATGTATCCACACATTGATAGAGCTTTGGATAATGTCTTATCTGTTCAATCTCAACTCAAAAACTGTTCACATCAGGAATTCTCTTCACAGCAATGAGCAATGTTATCCCTGATTAGTAACACTAATGAAAGCAAGCATAAACCAGCCTTTTATATGCTTACTAATTAAAGGCAGATGGCCTTGAACAAACTAGTCCTAAACTCAGGTCACTAATCTACATCTTGTATTGTTATTTTCAGTAACAAAAAATGTAAGTGGGAGAAAGGGAAGAAAACCCACCCACTTTAGAAGTACATTATGAATTTCAGGCTTCTTGAGAAATTTCAGGAGTGCAGAAAAAGAAAAGTATTGATGGTTACTGAACCTAACAGGAGCTCTTCTATGACCTTCATGTGGCAGGGAATGAGGGCTGCTATTATTTTGACTGTATGATGACATTGAAACAAGATTAGAAAAAACCATCAACCATCTGCTTTTCAGGAATATGCAAAGGGCTAGGCTGGCTCTGAAGGATATGCTGGGAAAGTATATCATGATCCACTGATGTGAGAAGAAGGAAAAAAAGAAGTTAGAAGGATGGTGGCGTCCACAGCCTTTACAGACAGGAAAAAAAAATCAGTGTGAGAGAGAGGGGAAAATGTGGCATTCCATCAAAACTGTTATATTGACTGTCGTGCACAATCGTGGGGAAAAGATTTACCTTCAAATACTCGTTATTTTTGACAACCAAAATACTTTTGGATTAACGTATTTAGAAAAAAGCAAAACTCGTGTTAAGCAACTCTAATTCAGATGATTCTGGGAGGAAGTATAGAGAACAGTGACGTTTAGAAACGCCTTGATTTATGCCATATTAATGCCATACAATTATCTTGGCCAGTTGCATGAATAGAAGAAGAAACATGATTAAAATAGTCAGTGAATCACAGAAATTTCAGGTATTGAGTCTGTTTGGCAGCAAATTCCAGTAATACTTTCTTGTAGTCATCTAAGTGGTTGGAAATTGTTTTGCTATGATAGCTGTCATTGATCAGTATTTTAGTAGGAATAATTATAATATCAATGATGATCTCTTTCTGTGATTAATATATTTTTCTTTATGCTGCTCAAGAAGTGGATGTTTATTTGTTAACAAAGTATTTTGAATACAAGTAAAGAAATAAAATTATAATAGCAATTTAAATGTATGATTAGTAATGTGCCATTTTATCTTGAAAAAAAAAATCCACTATATTCATTTTAAGGTACTTGTGAACTAGTAAATGAAAAATTCCATCTGTCTGAATTCCTCTGAAAATCTTCATTGAAATGAACTTGTAGAGCTTCTACTGTCCCTCATCAATTGTTTGGCCAGCCCAGGGTTTGTAGTTTCTACATCTTTAAGCACCTGAGCTTGCTACTAGTGCCTGCTACTCATTCACTGATTTGGCAAGAATGAGCAAAATCCTGGGCTCATGTTATAGGTGCAATATCCAGTCCTTTGCTTGATGTCCATACCAAGTAAAATGTCTCCCACCAATGCAAGAAAATTAAAATGCTGTACTTTTCATAGTAGTTATTTTCTGAAGTAACTATGGTATATTTAAAACAGAAGCCTGGTTCATTTGAGGACAAAACCAAAATACTCCAAATCTCTGAACGACTGCAGTATAGAGGATTCATTAATCACAACTTTTGATGATTAACTAAGTGTGTAACTAACCAAGTGAGTAACTACAGCAGCTGTGGCAAAATACCTTCCATGCTAACCCATACCATGTGTACCAGAACTAACAGAGCTAAACTCTGCCAAGTCAGAAGCAGCAGAGGTGAAAATGGTTTTGAATACAGCAGTGGTACAGGTGAGAGGCTGTGGGTAGGATATGAATCCCTGAAGTGTTTGAGCTGAATCAAGGTTCACTAAATATGAATCTTCCTAATTACTGCTTCAGCTGAGTGCTTTCTTCTGAGTGTGTCAGAAGTAAAAGACTTTATGCTGATAGGGTATAAAAACTGATTGACGCCTTCAACTATGACTCAATTTATGCCATCAAATATGAGGTGGTTGTGGGGGAAAGGTTTGCAAAAACACTCTTAATGATTCTCAGAATTTTCTTCATTAGAATCTGGAGATCGTGGCTTATACAAAAACTGAAGAGCCTGTTATTTAGGGTTTTGTCTCTTTTAAAAAATAGAAACTTTGTTTATCTTTTTTCAAGATGGTGAAGCATGAATGGAATGCTAGAAACTATGAAATAGTTTACAGAAAAAACACCACACATGAATGTGAATACTTCCAACTTGTTCTTCAGCTTAATATCATCATATATAATCTTGTGCATCTCCAAGGTGTACAGTTAGGAAGGGCATGTTTTGTACTTACGCTTCTTATTTCAGAGCTTTGACCCTGTAAATTGGAAGCTGCTACAAATAAGTGATGCCAGATCTGATACCTATCTAGAAGTTTGACAGGATGAAGGCAGGAAAGGAAGGAACTCTCTGCAGTGTTAGAAGAAAGGGGAAGCACATAGGAAAAATTATCCTTTCTCATATTTTACCAGCTTTTCTGTTCCCCACAACTACTGCTGTGTGTTTAAAAACAGCATGATCTTGTTGCAGTGTTTTGTTTTCCTTATCCCTCTTATCCCTTGGAGGATTATATAATATTACTGGATATAATTTTACTGGAGTAAAATTAAATAACATTGGGAAGTTATATTTGCATTCTAACAGAAGATAAACACTACAGAAATTATAGGGTGAAACACAGTTGTTATTCCCAGGATGGAATGCAGTCAGCATGCCCAACTTCCCACACACATTATGTGCTAAGGGGAACTAAACAGAGGGTGGAGTGGAGTGAAAACACCATAGCTAGGCTCTGTTGAAATCCTTGCAAGATGGAGAGCTCAGTGGTACCTTATGGTTCACAGGCCCCATAGCAACTGGAAAACGAGGGAGGAAAAAAAACCCAAGATTTCTTGTGGTTGAACCACCAGCTACGGCAAGATCACAAATGCACATCTCTATCCCAAAGGTTACCTCAGCTGTAATACTAACGCACAGTTCCAGCCCCAAAGGTTACCTCAGATCTAATACTGACACCCGTCTCCAAGGTACAACCACTCCTCCCAAACATGATGTATGACCAGAGACAGTCAAGCTTAATCGAAATGTTAAAATAGTCTAAAAGTAGGTTAAAAATTGGGAGAAGTTAAGGAAGACTCCTTTTTAACTTCTGGAATCAGTCTTCTACCCCCCAGGGATGCCTGTTGACTAAGAACCGTACTCTGTGTGTGCTGAATGATTAACTTCAGCTAGCTTTCGTTATGGATAAGAGCTTGCTAGTATATTGCTTTGAATGTGTTTTTTTTTTTTTTTTTTTTTGTAGCCAGATAGTATTACTAGAAATCCTCAAACTTTAACCTGTCACAATTTTCTCTTATATTAATCAAGAACATTATTCTCTCTTATAACAAAGTATTATTCTGTAAACTGTTAGTGTGAATCCTTCAAGGGTGCTAGCTTTGCCAGCAGCAAGTAACATATTTGACTGTGGAGACCAGGATGGTGTTGGTGTGTGTCCCTGAACAAGTCATTCAAACTGCCCTAGAAGACTGCTCAGTGAAGGGTCCCCGTAATGGGACACTGGCAGACTGGATAGCCACAAGAGTCTCGGCTTTCGTGGGGCTCTGAGAGACTAATCAAACATAAAGGACTTGAGAAAATCTCCCCTTGCATGTGACACTATAGGATCTAGGCCACAAAGCTCCTGTATTATGGTTTACTTGAGGTCCAGTTCTCCAAACTGAGAAATCTTACTGGTGTTTCTTTTTCCTTCCTTCTCCACCAGTTCTTTTCTTCCTTCTACTCACAATGAGCTATTCCTTACTTCATTTTTTTTTTTTTTGCCAAGCCTTTGGCACCCCTTCTTTAATCCTCTTTTTTTTTTTTTCTTTTCCAAGAGAACCCTGGCACCCTGACAGCAAACCTCCCTGACCTCAAACTTTTGGCTCAAACCTAAAACATTACTGGGACTTTACAGGCCCTGAGGCTATTTAATGCTGCAGCTGTGACAATGACTTTGAGTGCAGCAGGGAACAGCAACAATTTGGATCCCGTTTAGGCATACTGTGAAGAATACCACAGGATTCACCAATGTCTGAAACTTCTGTAGTTGAGGAACATATTATTTTGTGATTGTGAGGATTTTCTCTACGTGAAAGAGTAAGTCTGTACATAGTCTATAAGGTGATGCTTGGGCAGAAAAGAAATCTCAGCTTTGTCAGCCTCCCTTGCAAGGCGGTAATGCTGGCAATATGGGCTGTTCTGAACATTGATAGAGCACTAAAAAATAAGAAAAGCTTGAAACTTTCCTCAGCGGTACTGCTCTGTTAGTTTCATCTTTCATTTTGCTTCCCAGTTTCCGTGATAGGAGGAAGGCAGGCAAGCTTCTGGAAAACTCCAATGCTAAATTTTGCTGTGGTGTAGTGTGGTAGCACAGAATGACACACAAGTTTGGAAGTTGTTTTGGGAAGTAAAGTTTGAATTTTCAGAGTTTCTTCTGAAAGTGTAGGTTTGTAGACAAGATAACCAACAATGTTTGGAATAGTTCAGTACCTCACAAAGTTACATGAGCTATCAGTTCAACCCTATCCCATTAGAGACAACTAAGAAATAATATGGAAATCAATCCTTCCCTTATGCACCATGGTGTCCCAGGAAGGGTAGGAGCAGCTCTGTCAGCAACTCTGAAGCTTGTAGTCAAAAAACAAGCAGCCAGTGTGGAACATAGCCTTCTTTCTCCAGGAAAGGTTTGTGGGTCAATGAAAGAAGAGCTCTCTTTGGACTCAAACCAGGCTAAAGGCAAGATTGAAAAGTTTGAAATGTACAAAATGCTCCATCTGGAACCTCCACCTTCTCAACTGATTTGCCCTGTTCATTTTCTTATGTCTGCATGTCATTGGAGTTAAACAAAAATTGCAAAATTGACAGAAAATGATTTATAGGAGGAGGATGCTAGCAGTTCTTCTGTGAAAGAAAACACTATTTTTCACTTTTGCATATAGATGATTCCTTCTTTACTATGTAAAAGTTCTATGAGAACATAGTTGGTGACTTATTTAAACATAAGATTGATAACACACCAGTTATGTGCTCAGAGATGTTTATTTACTATGAAGGAATGCATGTTTAGTTTCCACAGTGTATTCTGAGGAGATACTGCTGTTTGGTGCTGCTCCCACCTATGCTGGTTCTGACGTCCTGGATGACTCCTTGTCCTCTAAGTGCCGGCAAGCTCTATTTTTAATGTACCTGTTCATATTATAGTACTGTCTGTAGAAAACCAGGGTATGCCCTGGTTTATGACAAAGGGGGTGCCTGGAAATTCACTTAGATGTGTAGGTGTAGCAGTAATGTCAGAGACCATCTTAAACTGGAACCTTTTTAGGATCAAAACAGACTCCAAATGCCATAGTGGATTTGGGAAGTACGTGACATCATCTCAGTCATTGACAACATTGCACCAAAACAGAGAATGATGATGGGGTTTTTCTCAGAATTTTCTATCTTTACATTTTTATCTTTTTGGTGGTTTTGTTTAGAGGCTTAACTGCATGTCTAAGGAATTCATGTGCTAAGTCTCTTCTTTGGTTTCTGACCCATGATGATAAAAAAGCAAAGATAAATTTTTAGGTGTGATGGAAGAAAGGAGCAAGACAGTTGGAAGGAGGAGAAACTACTCTTCTTACTGCAGGTCCAGATAATATTATGGGGAGGAATGCTGTAGCCTCAATGTGTAAACTGAATCAGAGGAGCTCTAGATTTTTGTATGTTTGTGTATCTCTTCTCTCTGACATTTGGAAGAACAACAAAACCATGCTAGGATGTTGAGGAAGCTTTTGTCACATGCCTGTATGTTCACATGTCCCTTGACAGGAATCTAAATTACAGTGATTAGAAGCTGAAGAAAGAGTGTGTTTCAGCTACACATCCCAATAGCTGAAATTTTTTGAGTGCTTTGGATGCAAAGGGGCTAATAAGTTTTGTGGAGGACATGTCACCAAAAAGAAAGGGGGGCAAGGCGCAGTTTAATTCCTTAACTTTCCTACAGGAGCTCCTTCTAGCAAACTTCATTGTGGTGCTACAAATCAGAGGTTTTTAGTTTGTCAAAGGTCACGCTATGAAAATAGTAATCAGAAATTGGAGTTTTGAAACAAGTGTAAAATTGTAATGAATATCCTTCACAATAGTACTTCTGGCTGCATTTTTTTTTTAATCAGCGTGCACAGCTGTGATTTAAGTATTGGCCACAAGAAGGACCAAAGGAGAATCCAGGGAACTATAGGCCTGTTAAATGTGACCTCAGTGCCTGACAAGGTTATGGAACAAATCATGAATGTGATCACACGGTGCATACAGGACCACCAAGGGATCAGACCTCAGCCAGCACAGGTTTAGGAAAGGCAGGTCCCAAAGGACCAACCTGATCTCCTTTTATGACCAGGAGACCCACCTGGTGGATGAGGGAAAGGCTGTGGATGTTGTCTACTTGGACTTCAGCAAAGCCTTTGATACTGTCTCCCATGACTAGCAGCCCAGAAAATTGTCAGGATAGCTGTGCCCAGAGAGTGGTCATGAACAGTGCTGCAACCAGCTGGCAGCCAGTCACTAGTGGTGTTTCCCAGAGCTCAATATTGGTCCAGTCCAGTTCAATATCTTTATTGATGAACTCAATGAGGGTACCCTTTGTGTACCCTATGTCAATTTGTGGGTGACAAGTTGAGTGGGAGTGTTGATTACCTGGAGGCTAGGAAGGCTTTGCAGAGGGATCAGGACAAGCTGGATCAATGGGATGTAGCCAACCATTTGAGGTTCAACAAGGCAAGTTCTGGGTCCTGCACTTGGATCACAACAACCCCATGCAGTGCTATAGGCTGGGAGAAGGGTGGTTGGAAAGAGACCCAGTGGAAAAGGACCTGGGGGTGCTGGTCGACAAGTGGCTGAACATGAGCGAGAGTGTGCCCAGGTGGCCAAGGAGGTGAGTGGCATCCTGGCCTGTGTCAAGAACAGTGTGGACAGCAGGATGAGGGAAATTCTTCCACTGTACTGGGGATTGGTGAGACCACACCTCAAGTCCTGTATTCAATTCTTGGCCCCTCAGTTCATGATATTGAGATGCTGGAGTGAGTCCAGAGAAGGGCAACAAAGCTGATGAAGGGTCTAAAGAGTAAGTCTTATGAGGAATAGCTGACCGAGATCGGCTTGTTTAGCCTGGAGAAAAGAAGGTTCAGGGGAGGCCTTATTGCACTCTACAAACTACCTGGAAAGAGCTTGAAGCAAAATGAGGGTCATCCTCTTCTCTCAGGCAACTAGCAGCAGGAGGAGAGGACATAGCCTCAGCTGCACCAGAGAAGGTTCTGGTTGGACATCAGGGGAAATACTTTCATGGAAGGGGTTGTTAAACATTGGAATTGACTGCCCAGGGAAGTGATGGGAGTCACTATCCCTGGAAGTGTTTAAGGATGTGGCACTTAGTTCCATGGTCTAGTTGATAAGGTGTTGATGGGTCAAAGATTGGACTTGATGATCTCAGGGGTCTTTTCCAACCTAAATGATTCTGTGATTCTGTGAAAACAAAAGACAAGTTTGGTCTATAGTGTACTTGCTGTAACATCTCACCAAGGCACTAGCAAAACCTTCTCTGGGTTATCAGACAGATTTGTTGCTGTTGCACCCTAGGGATCCAAGCTTGTTTCTTATGTAAGCTCATGTTCAGTGTGAGCAAACAACGCTGGCCATTGAGGGACTCCTGTAATTGCTTATGTTGGCACAGTTGTCTGGCCCCCAGCTGGCAGACACCAGCATCCTGACCCAGTCCATCACACTGTGTCATGAAGATCAAAGGGCTTAAAATCTTATGCAGAAAATGAGTACTGATAGAAATGATAAGCCTGTTGCTTTGTAACAGACAGCTTCCACCATGCTTATTATTCAGGTTTGGGAGCACTTGCATCCATGCATGCTGACAAGCTGCCCTGGCATGGGCTGGCTTTTTTAAAGGCTCCCTGGTGTCAGCAGCTCTAAATCTTTATCTCACATAGGAACAGATGGAAATCATTCACACATCTGATCAGCAAAAATCTCAGAATTGACTGGGCATAGTGGCTGACATTTGGCTCTTTTTGTTGTTTTCTTTGCTATTTTTTTTTCCAAGGCAAAGTAGATATTGTCAGACATCTGCACACAGTGGGCATAAAACTATACTGTGCAAAAAAAAATAAATAAAATAACAAAAAAATCAATCAAAACACCTGGCATAATGGCAGATTCTTTCAGTAGAAATAATTGCATACTATCAGCACTCCTGAACAGTGCTGATAAACAAGAAACTGGCCTCTGGAAAACTTGTGACTATTCACTGGTTCAGAAGTACAGTAGTAAGACACATCCTGGGGACACACCTTATATCTTGCCTTGTAGCCAGGTTTAAAATTTGCATTTGAATTGAAAAAAAAAAAAGAGCTGATGAAACTGAGGAGTGGAGTCCAGCACTTCTGTCATTGCCTTAAAAATACATTGCCTCTGAAAGAAACCTTGCCTACCATTACCCTGCTCTGCTTGCACACAGACCAAGAAAGACCTAATTTGTTTGTTCAGTGACAATGCTTTTTAAGGTCTCACCTTTTATAGTAACCAGAGTATTTAATAGGTATAATAACAAACTGTAAAATGAGAGTGGGGTGAAGGCTGGAAATATATAAGTAGAGCCAAGCATAAAAGGGATGAAGGCCTCATGCTTATGTTTTGTGAAAATAACTTTACTAAGTGAAGAAAAGGATGCTGTGTTTCAGAAAACCTGATCCAAAAATGTTGCCTTGAGTAGGCGTCAATTAGCTAGGTAGAAAGTTTTCTAGCTTTCAGTTGTGTTATAAACTTGTTTTGGACTATACATGATCTAATTTAAAGCCAACACTATTCTCTGCAAAGTTCATATAGATGCTAAAGCATTATGTAATCTATCAAAGTACTCAATTAATGTAAAGTTTCCCTTAGAAATCCCTTTGGCAGACTTGCTTAAAGGAGTCTCCGTAAAGTTTTATTCATGCAAGAAATATTTGCCAAAGACAGATATTGGACTACGTCAAAGACTAAGGAGTCTAACACTGAATAACGTCCACTGAAATGGGTTGTTTGAAACCCTAATGTTCTACATGAAGGCTCCCACTGATTGCGATGGATTTGAACTGAAACAGAAGGATGAAGGAAAAGATCTGGCTGATGATGAAAATATAAATAGATTTAAAACGAGAATTAGTGTAGTACCCAGAACTATTTTGAATCTTATTTAGATGTGCCTGTGACCAGGGGCATTGGCTCAGATAATTTTATTAAAAACATAGAGCCTGAAGATAGACTTCTAATCTCCATCCTGTCTCTTGAAAGCTGTCTCTTATAATACGTATTTTTATCTGTATAAGGATGAAATTTGGCAACTTCAGAGTTCTGATTTACTAACAGTAATCCAGAAAAAAAAATTCCTTTAAGTTTGTTCAGTCTTATCTATTTTTTTTCAACTGCATTGTAGGGTATTGTTGACGGTGGCTGGGCTAAGGAAGGCTGGCACACTCACTCTTTCTGGGGGGATGGGTTCCTGCAGGAGACCTCTCCCTGTCCCTCCCTTCCATAGGGGCTCTGCACAGGAGGGAGCAGCAGCAACCCTGGTTGTTGTTCACACTGCTGTTGAAGAAAGCAATCCTCACCTCAAGCAAGGTACTTTAGGTCAGCTGAATATTTCCCAGTGTTTCACTTCACAAAAAGGTTAAACAAAGCTATGTAGCAGGGCTATTTTTTTTAGTGTGAGTATATTTTCATTTCCTGGCAGGGAAATGAATGACAATGACAATTGTTTGAAAGACGTTGAAAGTTGCATCTTTTCTTTTGATGGAAGATCCTCCACTGCTTCTTTCTAGATATTATAGGCTCTCAAATTTGACTTCAAGTGTCAAGATAAAAAAAGTTTTAATAAACCTTCTCAGAAGCGTAATTAGCACAGCCAGATCTTTGTTCATTAGCTGTTTCCATTCTGTTAAAAGATGGTAAAATGTTCCTCTGAATGTCCCACATGCAGACCATTTGGCATCTATAAATTAGTGAAACGCATGTATTATATAACAATTGTAAATCATCACTGATAACGGTGTCATCTAGGGCAACAGAAAAAATATGTACTTGATGTTTTATTCAGCAGGAGGTTATTATAATGGCACCTTAGTGCACAGTGAATGTAGTTCTCTCTCTCTACATAAAAATTTTATTAATTGCATTAATTAGTATATTTTTATTTTTAAAGCATAAAAAGCTTCTAATTCCAGGCCCTCAATACTTGCATATAATTTAAAATTATCATAAAATGTCATGATAGTCTGTCTACTCATTTAGCTTCAATTACATAGAAATATGCATAACTGAGTGTAATAAAATAGATCTGTTTCCAGACTGTCCTAATAAACCTTCTTATCTATCATTATGCTCTTCCCTAAGTACCATGAAGAAAGACAGTCTTTGGATGTGCTAGGAAATTAGTAACTACTAATGATATTAGGAGTAGACTGAGAAGGAGCAGAGTTGTGAATCTGTTAACATCAGTGTCAAGGCAGCACTGATTTTCCTAAATTAGTAATTTAGGATTTTAGCCTTCACTGAATGATGTAATCAACACCAACTTTTAGAAAGCTGTTGGCATCATCTGTCATTTAAGATTTCATGAGATGCTGTTTTAAAGCTTTACTTTTGTGTAAGTTATTCTCAAGTTTTCTAGGTAATTATTTTCAAGTCCTTCATTTATGTCATTAGTATTGCAAAAGCAAAAGCCACATTTTCTGTTGGGGTAAATTGAGAGAGAAAGTTGACTTCAATGTGTTTTTGATAATTTATGATGAAAATAAGGGTTGATCTTCAGAGGCAAAGGTAATCAAATTTTACCAGGTCAAAAATTATGGTATGTATATGCATTATGTTTCATTTATTTATATATATATGTATATGCATATAATATGGATCATATATTTTGTATATATGAAATAATCCAGTCCCCAGTCACTTAATTTATGAACTCTTAATGACTACATCTCCTGGATTCAGCAAGATCTAAATACCTATAAATATGCTTTCAATTTAATATTCAAAGAGATTGATCAAAAAAAATTGAAAGGCTGGAAACTACCCTGAATATTGGTGGTTGTCATATACATGATCATAATCATATTGAATTACACACCACATTGTTTTTTGTCTGTTTTTATGCCTACAATGCTAGTGAAATAGTAGTGAAATATCTCATTTTTGGCCAGAGTTCTCAAAGAATTTAACTCAGTTGTTTCCCACAAGCTAATGGTGGTAGCAAAAGTACAAGTCTGCTGCAGTTTTATACAGCATAGGATCCCCTTTCTTTGCTGAGGGTTGAAATGATTAATGAAAGCATTACATCTCCAGAGAGTAGCCCTCTAGCAAACTTCCCATTAAATGTATCCATTAAAAGCTGGCATACAATATGCAGAAAAGATTTAAAGAATTATACTGGAAAGCCGTCTGGGATTTCAGCGTTTCCCAGAGGGTAATTTTTTGATGGCATTAACGATCTCCTGTAGAGAAATCTGTGTCTAATCATTCTCAGTCTCTCCATGACTCTGTGCAGGATGGCATCCTGCAGCATATATTGCTACATATGTACTCTCGGGTATTCAGTAGCTGGCAAATTACTTGAGCGGGTTATTTACTTTTGCAGAAGTTATGACTATTTCTGCACTTCAGCCCATAATGAAAGAAACAACAGTTATATTCCAAGGTTTTAACGTTGATGTTATCTTCATACTTGGTAGGCTGAGGTTTACAGTCTTAAAATCACTGTAAATGTGCTCTCTTGTAATATGGTGAGTGCTTCGTCCACTTCATGCTAGAAAATCACAATCAGAGAAATGAGTCTGAAGTAGTGATCTAAAGCTGGAAAATGAAAGAGGTAAGAAAATCTAGGAGGACAGTGCAGGTCATAGAGAGCAGTCTTGTCATTTTTTCCACTGTCTGGCAGGGCAATGTGTATGGCAACAAAGAAGGCATAAAAATTCAGAATTACTTTCTCCTTCTTTCCTTTAAACCAAAGAATAGGAAAAGTTCTAATTGGTAAAACTCTGCCCTCCTTCCATAGGCTGTGCTCTATTGAGGGGACCAGACTAAAAGGGTGATCCCTGCAGCTGCCCTTATCAAGTTGAAGAATTATTCCTTACGCCAACATTCATCATGTACACCTTTTTGTGCCACTAAGGAGGGTTTTCTGCCCATCCAGGTCTTGTAAATGCCTCTACAGATTGGTACAGGAACTTTCAGAAATTTTAAAATATTTCATTGGCTCATTTTCTTTTGTGGAACAGACAGGAATGAAAAGCAGATGGTTTCAGTGACATTTTAGTTTGTTTTGTGTTTGGTAAATATGAGTATCTCTGTGTCCTCTGTTCAAGCTCCTTGAATTTGTAGAAGGCATGCATTGCAGCAATGAATAGTTAAAAGTAAAACAAAACTGCATTTGCTGGATTTTAGATGCAGTTTTTAGAGTGGAAAAGAAATCAATATTGTATCCACCTGCAACTGTAAACTCTCTTTGGTCATTTCCTATTTTTATTATTATGTTAATGTAGTTCAAGCTATGGTTCATCAGTGTTCTCAAACTTACCAGGAAAGTATGAATGTATTATAGAGACTAGTTTATACTTTCTCTCACACTTGATAGTAAAGTGAATGGCATTCAGAAGGTGTGCGTGGGAGGGAATAAGTAATGCATTTTTTTATTTCTCCTACTAGTATTTTTTACCCTATTCATATAAAAAAAATGTTTAAAATTTGTTAATATGATCCTGAATAAATACATTTCTCAGGCAGCTTTACATACAACATTACTGCTGCATATCAAATATACAGAAGAGAAGAATTCATTCATCTGTACTAGCCTTCTTTTAAACAGACTAGCCTTTGTGTCACGAAAGTAAGTATTGTATCCCATTTCTGGCCAGACTAATTTTAGAATTTAAGAGCCATAAAGAGAAATGAATGGAAAAATGACAGAATCTTTATTTTCCCAACCAAGAAATTAACTAGTTTGTGTATGAATAAGCAATCTCTTGCAGATCTGTTACCAAGTCTTACTTTAGTGCAATCATAAAACCAGTCTACTCCAATGGTATTTTCAGTTGTAGCTCGTTAAAGGTTGTATTCTATTAATGCCAAGCTAATCTAATTATAACTGAGCTACATTTTCTGGAGATCATTTAACATACCTATTCACGGCATCTATAACATTGACTTCAAACCCTTTTGCAAGGTAATTTTTGTATTGAAGTAGTAGAGGTAATTAGAGCCTGCTCTAGTAAGCATTGTGTCATACTATTTTCAATGGTATGAGAATGATACCTGGAGGTGTAATTGCCCTTATGTTTTTATGGATTCTTTTAAGATCAAAGCTATCAATTATGAGAGACAAAGACATTTAGACAATAAGAACAAGTGTATACATCAAGCAAAGTCAGGCAAAGGTAAATCTGAAATGTTTCAACTTGCAAGAAGAAACTTTTAATATTATACTAATATATTTCTTTAAAATAATTCTTAAAAGCCCCATAAAATTATGAATAAGGATCGTGTGTTTCTCTGAGATTATTATATGAACTAGATTGTGTCTCTAAACCAATATATTAGCTTGTATTACTGTTAGACTTGATTTCTAATTGTACAAATAGCCAAAAATTCACCTCCTGCCTCTATAAATGTAGGTGAGACAATGGTATACAATTAAAGGTTCATATAAATCAAGCTTTCTGTAAAATAAGAGGAATTAATTTATATGACACTCACTATGAAGATATTTGATTGCAATAAGATCAACAAAGAAGATTAATACAATCAAAAGTTTCTGTTTTCATTGTAACAGATTCAAATTTTTAAAAATACACAAAGCAGAGGAAGAAAATGCTCCTCTCCCTGTTTTCTGTTAAAGAGCTTGTCAGTGTTGCACATATTCTTTCCTTTTTTCCTTCCTTCATTGCTATGAGTAATGGAATTATAAATCTTTACGTAATAAAAGTTTTAAAATATAAATAAGATATCTTGTAGAAGCTTGAAGTGCTGCAATATAAATTAGAATAATTTCTTTCAAAAAATACAGGTGTGGGGTTTTTTGTTTGTTTTTGTGGGTTTTGTTTGTTTGTTTGTTTTGGTTTTTACACTTTGGTTGCCTAGCTTCCTGGAAGAATTTACTTTAATATTCACTTGATCACTCTAAAAAGAATTTGAATTTTTAACATTTGCTGTAAAATTCTTATGCAGGAACTACATATGAATCTGCTACCCGGAAAACCTCATGTCATTATAAAAATATTTGATTAAAATTAATCCACCTTGCTCATATTAAGTTGATGTAATTATTTTTTGTCATAAACCCTTCCAGTAAATTTAGGGGAGGGGGATGAATTATAAATTAAACTGTTCTTGGTACCATAGCTGTAATCTGATCTAGAGTACATTATAGAGTAACTTTAGGAGATAACAGCTCCATGAATATTTGCCACCAGTTCACCAGCTGGGGAGCAGACCAGTCTTCCAATTTGAACAGTCATCATTTGAGAACAAGACTTTTACTGTCTAGGGACAGGCATGATAAGGGATCCTCTGATTGTTCTAACTAGTTCTTCATTGGAGCTGTTTCAGAAATAGCCTCCATAAATACTGCAGTGACCCATGAGGATTCTCAGGGGCTTGCAGTCTTACAGAATGACCAGACTCTACGTCCAGTTATCTGTTACACAGTGTACACTTCAACCTGCTGTGCTCCACTCAAATAAGGAAGGTACTTTAAGTTCTTACTGCTCTGGTATTTTAAGTGAAAATGAATACCTGATGCCGTGTGTAGAATGAATGTGATGTGAACACTGCTCATGTGCCTGTTTTACCTCCTTGAATCAATTTTTGATCTACACAAGAAAGATTATAAAATTTTCCATTGCAGTGGGAGATACTCCCCTGAACAGAGTTTAAGGGAAAAACTTCTGAAAGAGTGGTTTTAAATTTACACTTCAGCTTCACTTATAGGTTCATTCAACAGTGAATGATGGGGGGAAGCTGCAAATGTAACGGAATGTCTTAGTGGTAAGGCACAGGTGCTAGAATTACTTGAATGGTGATAAATTTACATTGCAAATGTGATAAATCTGGTGTAGGTCTAATGCTACTGTAATGACTATCAGCTGCATGCATGAGGACAGATAAAAGCTGTAAAATGCATACTCTTAGTGCATGGAAAATGTATTCTCTCAGCAGTTTATGTACTGCTTGATATTCATTTATGAGGGCTTCTCTTCACACAGGAACTTTCATTTCTATAGAAATTTACTTTGTAATGTTTTATTTGTAAATGACACTATTTGGCTATTAAGGCTGAATACATGCTCATTAAGCTTCTTGGTACTATGAACATGTATGGGAATTGTGCAGGGTTCTTTTCATTTTCAAGTTACTTTTCATCAGCTCTTTGCTTTCTGGCAGTTTCCTGCACTGCAGTAAAGTCATTGCTGACAAGGCACCAGTCAACAATACCAGGGAAAATGAGAATCTGAGAGAAGGCTGATATCTGTAGTACTAAATTCAATGGTACTTCTTCAGATAATTGTTTTGGTTTACCTTTCATGTGTGGTGTTTAGCAATCAAGAGAAAAAGCAAAGAAATGATGCGCAACATGCTTGAAAACCAGTTCTGTGCAGTCAGCAGAGCTAAGATAATGCAGATTCCAAATGTCTCATATAATACGAGATTTCCTATACTACTGACTGAGATGTTGGGTTCTTTAGTAAAGATAGCTAGGATATTACTGTTTGATATTTTTCATGCAACTACCTGCCCCAAATGAGCACAGAGGCAGCCACCTCTGCCCCCTGGGAGCACATATGCTTAACATGTGTGTGGATGTCTGGGCAGTAGTAAAGTCAGCAGCTTTGTAAGTTTCCTACCCTACTTGCAACTATGGAAGCATCCTCCTCACCAGGGAGCCTGGACAGAGATGCAGTGGAGCTGGAAGGGCTGGGCACCTGTGGGGTCCCACTGCAGCATCACGTTTCTGGGGGATGGTCCTTTCCCTCTTCCTTTGCTTTCTGAGCTACTGCTGGCCTTTCATGGACAGCAACTCACTTGCACACCCCAGGTGTTTGTCTATCTGGAGGTGTCTTGAACGGTAGGAAGCAGCGAGCCTTGGAGGTAGGTCTGCTCTGGGAAGTAGACACTCACCCTGTCTGCCTGGTTAGAGTTTTGAGCCCAGCCAGAGTACTGGTTTATATTGCTTGGTCTATCCCTGTCACATATACATTCATTATTACTTTTTTAAGCTTGCATCTCTTAATATTTCCCCGAAAATATCTTATTCCAGTGGCTGGAAACTACTGATCTTTTACGTCTTGAACTTTCAGAGAGGCGTGGTTGCTCAGCCTCTCTGACTCGCTGTGCCCCCTCCCCTTGCTCCACTTAAGCCATAACCTCCAGTTGGGGATGTAATGGCTGAATCCAGCTTACTCTGGACTTTGTGAGATGGGCGTTCCTTGCCGTTACAGGTTCTTGGTAAGGGATTAACAGCATGTTAACTTTGAAATCTTAGTTAAGTGATATAAAGGATTGATTGTGCGCACATGATCCTTTAGACAGAAACTGTTGACCAAGTCTGGGACTGAGTCTGCATCCAGCTGCACTTAAAATCCCCTCAGAAGGGAGTTCAGAAGACAAGGGCATCCTTTCTGAACGTCATGACTTGACAAGAGGGTCTCCCTGACAGTTTTGTCTGACCCTGTCCTCTGTAATGCTGTAAATAATCAACTGTACCTTGACATTGTATCTTGTTAAACCACTGTTGCATTTACTATCAAACGTTAAATCACTGATTTATATCAATAAACATATTGCTAGTTCTTTCTTACAAGTGAAATATATCACTTCATCCACACCAGGCTCATGGAATTGTTTACATGCTTCGTGGCCTTTTCTCAGGCTAAAATTGTTGGGGTAGGCACCAGAGCAGGAAGACTCTCCAAATCCAATAGTTCATGACCAATTGTTTGTTCTAAGGCTGACCTGCTTCTGCTGCAGCTGACAAACCACACTGCTATGGCAAGCAATAGACATGTGACAGTGATGAATAGATCATGTCCCAACATGCAGGTAGCTTGTGGATATTTTTATTTTTTCAAATTCACAACAAGTTTTAAGTTAGAGGTTTCTAGCTGCTCTGCTTGGCTTTTTTTTGTTGTGGATTTTCTGTTTGCTCTTTAAGCCGCAGTGCATGGAAACCAGGATTCAGGCAGTCTGGAAGGGACTCTGGTGATTGACTGGTCCACTGTCCTGCTTGTATCAGTGCTAACTTCCAAATTAGATGCATGTGTTTGAGTCTTGCAATGCAACTTTATAGTTCAATGCTGCTGTCCTTAAACCTCCATCCCACTCCCCTTCAAAATCCAGTTTGTGGAAGGACTATAGAGGAGATGATAGAAATAACTCTTCTTCCGTTGGGTTGTCTTGCTTGGCATAATTAGGAAAATGAGAGGTTATGGCCTTTCCCCTTCATGGAAAATTTTGAAAGAGATGTAAAGACATGGTATTCCAATGGCAGGGCTTATAGTGAAATACTTAATGTTATGGCAAATTATTTGTTTGATGGCTGCACTTTATCACTTCAAAGTAAATCAAATCAGTGGTTTGAAATGCTTATAAAGTAATGTATTTTTCCGTGCAGGGAAAAATGAAACAGAAAAAGGCAACCACATACTTATCATCCCTTTTATAGACTGGAAAAAATCTCACTATTAATATTGAAAGTAACTAATGTTTTGAGTATAGAAGTTATTCCTGGTTCTAAATTTCTTTTTTACATTAAAACAGTAATTCAGTGTATTCACCCAGGACACATTTCTACACTGAGTAAAATAGCATTGAATGGTTATTCTAATGTTGTTCAATGTTTATTAAGTCTATTAAAAACTGATGTTCTTTTTTGATAGTCTTGTTTTAGTAAAGCCCATTTGGTTTGGACAAATTAATTTGAGTAAAGCAGACAGTAATATCTTAGTGGGCACTATTGCGAGGATTTTACAGGTGAGGTTAATTATAAATATGAATCCATAGCTATTGTGTTCCCCCCACATCTTTGCCATGCTTTAAAATAACAGACATTATAGTACTCCAGAGCAGTCTTGCTATTTTACCACTCTAGGAGACTTCCCATAATATCCTTCACAATATGGGCCTCAAATTTCCTTTATAAATATCACATAATTAGATCTAGAGTCTTTGTGGCTCTAGCATTTCCCTGATAGTAAAATCTGTGTTGTATCTGAGAACATTGCTGTATTGGGGAAAAAAAACACAACAAACAACCAAAAAAATATGCTTTTTATCTGAGAAAAAAATAAAATGGCTTTGCACACTTTAAGAGATTCTAAGGAACAGAATAATAAACTTGTATTACCATGTGGTTAATTGAAGCTTTACCATCATTAGAAAATATAATTTAAAGGTGAAGTTTTGTAAAAATAAGTCATATGCTAGAAAATACTAAAGGGGAGTAGCGTGAAGACTTAAGTCACTCTGAAAAGTTCCCATGTGAAAGTAGCCCTTCTCCTGCTGTGCTGCTCATGGACAGCACAGGCACCAGCTTACAACTTCCTTCTGTGCTTAAATGTAGAAGTACTCTTGTGTTTTCCCGTGTACTGATTTACAAATGGGTGAACTCTGATTTTTACACTGAGCGCAATTTTAAATTTGTAACTGAGCCCATTTTTGAATAAAAGAGTGTTGTCCATACACTTTGCTTACAGTAAACAGTGATTTGAAGCCACTCTTTCAGGAGTTAAAAATCAAACTCCTGATGAGGTGCTGAGAAGGAGTGAGTTAAGCTCTCTCCTGTTGAGATACCACAGCTTAATACAATGGCTTTTTGATCAGAGCTTGGTGAATGCAGAGGATGCTGAGCACTTGTCAGTGCAATGGCAGATTAAAAAAGTATTTCTACTATATCCATAAACCTGGTGCAAATAAAATTTCACAACAAGGTAGTTCATCTCAAATTTAATGTTCCTGCATGATTGAAAGAAATGAAGGAAATGTATTAATGACAACTAACAGTATAATTGCATCAAAGTATTCATATTCTCTACTCCTATGACTGTATAGTTTTCCTTTAAACTTCTGAAACTGTCCCTCTCAGGGAAAAAACAATAGAATTATGCATACTTCAACCCTTTATTCTCAGTAAAGCTAGATATATTTCTTGACATTTCTGTTAAGGTTTATTAAAAGAAGTCAGAAATACTTTAATTAGCTATGAGACATTTTGCTCATTACTAAAAAATTGTCTAGGCTCATTATATATTGCTTTTTTTTTAATACCATATTTACCTCAAAGGGGAGTCCAGATCACTTCTTTCACTACCGCCATCAAAAACTTTGTCTTAATGTGAATTTTTGTTTAAAAATAACATCTAGTAAATCAAGGCAAACAACCATTTTCATAAAAAAATTAAAATTAGAGGTGAATAACTCACTAAATTAAGTCTAGAAGCATTTTGAGCAGAATGTATGGGAAGAGCTTTCTTATCCTTCTAGTTTTATTTTACGTATTTTTAGTTTCAGGATGTAACAGGGCCAGGAGCTGGACTTGATGATCCTTCCAACCCTATGGTTTTTCAATGCAAGTTCAAAAGCAATGCCTTGAACAAGGGTAGGCATTCAAGACTGCTTAATTTGGCAAAGATACAGTGAATATAGAGGCATAGATTCCATCTTTCTTACTCTTGTCTTTGACTATTAAATACTTGCTAAGCAGTGACATTGCTTTGGCAGGAGGGATAAACTGGTTCTCCTTCCAAAAATGGGCTACTCTGGTAGAGTTGGAAGAGTTGGTGAGACAGAGTGATTTCTAAGACCATCTTCAGTTTCTCCTGTTCATGTCAAAGAAATCAAGACCACTGTTGAAATTCTGTGTAGAACAGTGACCTTATGCTAAAAAATAACATTTTAAAGTGCAATTCAAATGCTGAGATTCATATCAGTGATCTTATAATTTGAATAACTATGTTGCTTCCCTTTGGAAACAAAAAGGCATGAATATTGGCTTTGTATCAACTTCTCATGTCATATCTTGGTAAGTTTAGTTATGTCTGTGAGGAGTAGAGCTTTTTTTTTTTTCCTTTTTTAATGAAAGCTCAGATTCCTAAACCCAAGATGCACTCAAATTGCATTCTGAACCAGACCAAGTGTGACTCTAATTTTTAAATATGCAGACTTGACAAAGAAGAATTAATGAAAATATTTATTTGCATATAAATACCATCTGTCACATAAAATTCACAGTACTAGTTTAGGTAGGATTTCATTAGTTCCTCAGGAAGCACTGATCAGTAGGGAAAGGGGAGTTGAAGAAAGTAGGCTGTAATGAAAAGTTTTTGGGAGCATGCTTTAATTCACCTCAGCTGCATTAACAATCTGCAGCTGTAGTAGATTTCTCCTTATTTATTTACAGTTGAGAATACTGAATTCTATAAAAAGTGATTGATTTCCTTTTAACCTGAAAACTGTCTGAAGTGAGAAAAACTCGTTCTTCCCTGCCTGCACAGCTACTTCAGTCAATGTCTGGGATCCCTAGGTACTACTGCAGTAAAAGTAAATAATAATTATAAGAATGACTAAATTATTACCATTTCTAGTAAAAGCTTTGAGCAAAAGAGTGGCTTTAGAAATCATTTAAATATTATAATTGTTTGAAGAAAGGTCTAAGAAATGCAAAAATAATAGATGATACAGGAATGAAGAGTGGAAATAACTACAGCATTACTGTTATTATTGTGAAAATAAATATGAACCATTCATATATCTTACTTCAGATCTAATTTCATAGAACATAAAATAAACATATATCTGTAGCTGTCATTGGGGACAGTTCAATGGAAATATCTCTGCAGTGTTAGTAATGTGTGTGAAAGTGCCATCACATCCAGACAAGGAGAATACAGAGGAGATGTTAGAGAATAAAAAATGTTTAAATCATTTTGATTAAGAAAATTGTATGGAATATTGAATCCAGTTCTACTCACCCTATTTCTTTCTTGCTCGTACAACCCTCAAAAAAACCCAACCAACCAAAAAAAAACAAAACAAAACAAAAACACCAAAAAAAGAAACCAACAAACAAAATAATGATGCCCAAAGAGTGAAATACAATTCTTGTAGAAGATGGAGTCAAGTAAACTAAAACTGCATGAAGCTAAATACTTTGAAGTTATGTTTAGATCAGAGGAAAGAATGCTGAAACAAGGAGAGGGGGGTAAGAATTAGTAGCTGTTGCAGAAAAGGTGGTCAGGCAGAAACTTATATTCACTGCCTTTTAATAGGAGACAGAATTTAAGTTATAATACATATAAATTATTTTATGCAATGTATAATTAACCCAAGGAACTTGGTGTTACAATGTATTGGTAGAGAAATATGCTTAGTAGAGCTAGAATTAACAAAGTACTCACAGAGATAAGGACATCTGGTATTCAAAATACTGCTGAAAATAGTTCAGAAAATAGAAATATTTTTGCTTTTGGACACAAGAGGAACACCAGGTAATGTGTTTAAGAGGTTTCCTCATGCACAGCTTATCCCACTCTGTGTTCTTGTGTGATTCACTATAAGCTGGAAAGCATGGAAAACGACACTAATTGTTGGTGAAGATGGGCTGCTTCATCTCTTATGGACTACAGTCCTTTTCTGATGATAACAGCTATGGAGTTCTTTTGGATCTAAGAATATCTGAAGTTCTTAATCTTCTTAAGAGTCAGAGTTAGAGAATGGTAGAGAAAATTTACTTCTTTCTGGAACAGTTTCACAATATTAGCAGTGGAAGAATGAAGGGAAAAGGAAAAAAGGAGTTGGTACTAATAGGAGAAATAGTAAATAATTGTTTATCAGTCTTTTGCTAATATGGTAGATGAAAATGCAAAAACCTATAGCTAAACAAAATCAGAGCTGTCTTTTGAATATCTCTTATCATAAGTCTAGTTGAATACAATATATCAATGTTACATATATACCATTCTGCAAGGGTAATTACCAAGTTACAATTCTTTTCAGGTATATTAAAAAAAATTATAGGGCTGAAAGAAATCAGGTCATCCTGGACATCTCCTTACCTCAATGTAGTATCAAAACTACCTAAATCATACCTGACACGTGTCTGTAAACACTTCCAGTGAGAAATTTTACAATCTTTACTGGTAACCTGGTTCTTCATCACTGCTTAGGGAATCCCATCATGATGCCTAATCTAATCATATTGCAATTCTATTACCTTTAACTGGCTTCCAGTTACCCTTAATTTCTAAGAACTTGCCTTAGAATGAACACCACAGTTCAGATTGACTTACAAAAACCAGAAAACAAAAAAAAATCCAACCCAAAACAACACTTATTCCTTGAAAAGGTAAGCAGTGAATATAAATACAGTCAAAAGCTATTTAGTGTTGCCTTACTCTGAATACTCTTCTGAGGGATGTCAAGTTTTCCATTCCAGTCCAAAGAAGACTAACTCTGTAGCAAACATTAATGGTTTCAAAATGAGTGGTGATGAACTTCTTCACTGCTTATGGACATGAGAGAAACCAGCAAACGGCATGCTTTACAGTCTCCTCAGCCCTTTTCTGTATGTGAAGCACTAACTGGCTCTATACATCTGCTAAAATTTCTGAATGTCCTCTACCTACTTTTTAAGGCATATTTTCTCTACGAAGTTCTGTAGAACATTGAAATTTAAAAAAAAAATATAATAAATTGAAAATTGAGTATATGGTGAATATTGTTAGAAGTACTATTTTGTTTTTATTTTATTCAGTAGAAATCTAGGTGTTTTATACAATACCATCACCACCACAGGATTCAGGGAGTTTGTCCCAGGTCTCATGTTTGAATTTATGAATATATAGTAGGTTTTGATTTTAGCTGGTGATGTGAAGTGTAGAAAAGATATATGACACATGGAATGGAGCATGAAATACACAAATCAAGTTACCTAAAGATTTGCTGGATTTTACTAAATATGGGCAAATTTATTTATAGTTGTTTGGGCAAAAATCTCTCACTCCAGTAACCTGGGCTGCAAATTCAGTACAGAAATGTGGCCACGTCACTATTATGGTGTCATCTGTTACAGAAGGGTGATTTCAGCTGAAGTGCATAGGGGATGTCTGTCTTCCCAAGAGTCACAAAGACTGGGAATCATCTAATTTTCCGTTAGTTCTTCTCTATATAGATATTTTTAACATGGGTCTTGCTTCCCAGAGTCTTCACTGGTGGGAGGCTCAAGCAAAACACGACATTTTTAGAAGATGCTTACTGAAATGACAAAAGAGGGTGAATTCTGCTCCCACTTCACACAGTCAACCTTGCTGATGATTTAATCTCTTACCACCTTGACTTTGAGCCTGTTGCAATAAAGACACAAATTCTAATTCTAACCTGTTATGCTGATTAATTCTAAATTTAATTCTAATGTGTTAATTTAAACCTCACCTGCCTGGAAGATAAAACTATCAGGACAGTAATTGCCTCTTTATAAGTGTATGTCCTGAGTTCTTCCAGAATGGGTCCCAGTTTCAGCTAGATCCTAGATACTACATTTTTAAAAGTAGTGGTAGGTATTAAAATAAAATGTATATAAGTGTTTTATGGTGGTTGTATTTTCCAGTAATGAAAACTTACAGGCACGAAACTGACATTTCTGGACATGGAAGAAAGGAGTTCAAATTTGGATAGTATTGAAAACTGTCCCCTCTGATTCGTAAATTGCAGAAAATGTTATCCCTGATATAGTTTTACTATAGAGAAAATAAACCCAAGTATCAGAAAACTAGTAATTTTTCTTCCAAGTATTTGCAAGGTAAAATTTGAGTGTGAAATGGTGACAAATCAATTGTACTTGTGTGTCCAATACAGTATTTTGTTTCACAGTCTATTCTGCTCCAAGATCAGCCATTTAGAGTAAGCGTGTTTGATACTGCCTTCCCACAATGATATCAGAATCTGTACTGAAAAACAGAAAATGCATTAGGTAGCCAGCCATGTGTTTTCCAGCTGGGGTATGAATCATACTTTCAGGACTCGTGTTTCTACAGAGTTCAAAACCAAGCTGTAACAAAGAAAGTCAAAAACCATAACATGCACCTTTAGCTTGTAGATCTTATGAATTTCAGATTCTGAGCAGATTCTTGCATCAATATGAAGATTACCAGCATTTAGCAGTAGATGGGTCATTTATCACTTGCTTCAGTCTCTGCTTTCATATTCATGAATCAGAATGTGCAGTGTTCCTAGCTGAACTTCTGTGCTTCTGTACTTCACAGCAATTAACATCCCTGACATTGTATCTCAAGATAAAATGCTCATCTCAGAAGACTGGTAGGAAGTGAAATGCAATCTGTCATATATAAGTCAGCTCTTTAATAATAGCCCATTCTAATAAGGACAAAGTAAGTCCACTTCTTTCCAGTTCCTAACCTCCTGTCTTTGTAATTTACATCATAATTGATGTGATATCAACAATATCACTTGAATACCTCTGGACTTTACAGGCTTCTGGAAAGTTAATTAGCTAAAGACTTCAAGTCAGCTTGGAAGAATGGGATGCAGCTGCAGTACGCACACATTTATGATGTGCAGTGTGTTCTTTTTTTAGTCAGAATTTATATGTGAGGCATTTAAGGATTGACAAGGAAGGGGTGGGTCTGTGGAAGTCTCCAAATTTCACGTTAGCATAGTTTAACACGGTATTCATGCTTTGTGCTAAAACTTGTGTTATTGGTTCCGTGGATTTGCAATCCCATTATTCACATGGTGGTTGCATTTGTCCTTTACTTATTCAAAATCATCAGATAGGATACCTGATGACACTCTATGCATGATATCATGAATGTCAAATGCCATTACTTATTATGCGCCTTACTTATCAAGAGGTTCCTAGTGGTATCTTCTAGAAGCCCTTTCCTGGTTGATCCAATCAATACAAAGTTCTTTTGCTAACAATATTAGTTGCACCTTTAGTCTTAATGAGCATCAGCTGCAGGGTCAAGGAGGCTAAGGAGACGTCAAGAAAAGGCCAGTGGTCCCCTATACTGTTGTGGTGAGGACTAATCACTTAGAGCAGCAGGAAGTTGTGAAAAGCACACTCTGAAGGAGGTATGGCTGGAAATGTTATCTTGACTTGTAACCTGAAAGCTTCCCCATGAAATGAAAAAGTTAGTTGTCAGTGAAGTTTTCAAATGAGATTGGGGAAAAAAAACCCAACAACTCAGATAGCCATCCAATATTTTTCTTCTATTTGGTTTTATTTCTCTGAAACTGTTGAAAGAAGTGACTCCAGAGCGTCCTGGGCCTTCTTAGGTTCCACCTTTCAGCAACATGAAGGGCATTAAAGGGAATGGAGCTAAAAATTTGTGCATTGTTTTGCAGTAGAATCATAAAAATAGGAACAGACTTGTGGTAATACTTGTTTTCGAAAACTTTCTTCTATGTATTCATTTACTGCTCTAAGTTGAACCACTATTCACTTGAAAATCAGCATCATGTAGCTGACTTGAAATAAGCAGTGCAAATGTTTTGTGCATCCTAAACAAAAATAGTTCAGTGATTCCGGGTTTAGGATTTCTGTTACTTCTTTCATGCTGCCTTCTTGCCATCAGAACCAAAGAGTGGCTCAGAAGGAACTTTACATTTTGACAAGCAATCTAAGCTATTATCCAGCCTGCAAAGTGAATGGGCGTGGGAAACTTATTTTCCCTTTAAGTGAGTGTGAGTGTCAGGAATGCTTGTGATATGTGACAAATGGCATTCAGTCAAAGCAACAGCTGAAAATGCTAAAAATAGTCATAAATTGGTGAGTAGAGCTGGCTTTATTTCATTTGTGACTATAATGCTAAGCTGCCATTGTCTTTAGAAGATAAAGGCTAACTGGAGGATGTGCTGCTGTTATCTGCTATGTAGACTATTTACATAAATGTCTGTTTCTTTTGGTGACAATTAATTTCACTGTTAAACTTACTGAAACTAAACTACTTAAAAATGTTAGGGTAAACAAACAAACAAAACACAGAAGAAATAAAATATAATAAAAAAATAAAATATGACAATGTTGTTCATTTTCCCAAATACATGAATTGACCTAAAAATTCGCTATCGAGTGTCCAGAAATCTATTTGGTTTTACCCCTTAATTCTCATTGGTTCAGTCACTAGCAACAATGACTAAACTTCCTGGTAATCCTGTAGCCCTTTTCCATAGAGGTTGTTTCTTTCTTTGTAAAAGAGTATAGGGTATCCTTTTATAAAATCTATTTGTGTGTTTATTTCATTCCTCATACATATGATATGGCTAGGGGAAGTATTTTGTTTTTTAGGTGACATTCCCTTTTCATATTTCTATGATCTGGTGCCTGAGGATTATGATAATATTTTGCATTATGCTTTTTAATATTAAAAAATTAAAGGCAGAATTTAAAATAATATATAATATTATATATTATATGATATATGTAATATAAGTCAAAATGTAATGTATTCATTATGATGTGTTTCTGTAGTGGAATAATATAATATAGTGAATAATATACTTCTGCTGAAAATGTATTTTTCTTTTCATTCTCAGAATGTTAACTAATTAGTAAAGACTGCTTTTTTCTTTTTGTGTGGAGAATTAGGGGGTTCTCCCCCGTGTTCATTTACACCATGCACAGATGTCAACTGATCCAAAACACAAAGTAAATAATTGTGATTTTTGTTTCTCGATTTACCAGGGATGCTGAATTTCCTTCTTCGCTGGTACTTTGGTTTCCTTCTTCAGCTCTTATTAGACTTTCTATTACTTTCTGAAGTTTTCCACCAGAAACTTATGACTCCACATAGAAGCTTGTTTAAGGCTGGTTGGTTAACTCAGGATAGAATATTTAGAGCATCCAGTTCCTATTAAACAAGGTGAAGTGATTTTCATACAGTGTTTTCTACCAGAGAGCTGTAAGACAGCATCATATATAGCTCTTGGCGTAGGAAACCTTCCTCGTTCATGTTTATTACATGCATCTGATACTTTCTTATTATTTATATGCAATAAATTTCTATAATAAATACTAAATATACATACCACACACTTACTATCCTGCTATTATGTCTTTTTGTAAATTTAGTAGTGGATATACTTTGCATTTCAACTATTTTCTTACCCTGACTTTGTATAATAATGAGTGGAACTGTGTCTTAGTATGGTTACTAATTGCTTAGGAAAACACTGCTCTTGGTATTCATGAAATCAGAAAGAGACTCTTGGTTTTGCTATGCACGTTATAAGCTGCATAATGATGTGGTAAAAAAAAATAAGAAAAACAAAATAATAAACAGTAAGGTACAAACTTTTATTAAAATCTATTAGAACTGAAAAGAGAGTTAAACTTTAATGCGAGAGGAACCTATGAGAGAGTATTTTCCAGCCAGTTATTAGTGTGGCTTATTATACCACACTCTCTGCGTGGCCTTGTTGGAGATGCTAATTGCTGGAGCTTGCTGGCTTTATCCATTGTGTATCCTGTTTACTTGTTGAAGAGACTGGTGCTGCCTCTGCTCATTTCCACCCAGCAAGCTGTGAAAAGATGGATGCCCACATTCAGGCAGAGATTTCTCTGAGAAGTAGTCTCCCCAGATCTTCCTGTGTTTTTGCAGAAATGCATTTTATAAGCTATTACTTAACTCTTGAGAAGTATATCCCTGTATACTAGTTTCTTTGGTTTGGCTGAAAGGTCTGGTACATTTCCCATTGTCACTATCAGGTGAGCCTTACACCATGAACATGTCATTAGTGCCCATCAGGAGAGATTGTGGCCAAGCAAATATGTCCTCTGTTCCTCCTACAGGGATGACTCACTAGCAAAGAAATCAAATCCAGGGTGATACTGTCTGATGTGTCCAAACAGCAGAAACTGGTGAAATAAAGGAGGAAGAGTTTCCTGCATGCTGGACATCTGCAGCTGCTTCTGGGTGCACAGGGGGGAAGGTTTCTTTTCAAACAAGCTTTGGACAGTATGGGAATTACTCCCTGACAATACAAGCAAAGTAGTTAGCACTGTACAGACCAAATTAACCTACTGCTGGAAAATGAGAGAGGGAAGGAAGAAAGAAATAGTATTGTTTTGAGCAGTGATGAAAACTAGATAGCTGTCCCCTTTCTTTTTCAAGAATTGAAAAATCAGTGCTAATGATGGCAGAAAGATCAATTTCTGAGTGTTTTTCTATTATATGTTGTCTAAAAAATATCTGGTTAAGACCAGCAGGTGGAATCTGCTTGCTGTAGTATGAGCTCTGTCAGTGCTATTAATTCGTCATCTTTTTATTTTTCTTCTGCATGCATCAATAACTCTGGCAGTAATAAGAAATTATTACAAAAATAGCATAGTGTTGGTAGCACTGTTATCATCCTGATTTCCAGTGAACCAAAATTCTAGTGTTGCATTGGTCTCCCTTCTCCTCTGAAATAGCTTTTCAAGAAGTTGATGCTGATGACATTCAGGTTAAGCACAGTCATATATCAGGAGCTCACCCTTTGCTAGAATGAACACGAACTTAATTTGAAAACAAATGGAACAGGGGACACAGAGAAGCTGTTGAAAGATGACAATAACAGAAAAGCGTCTGCAACACATCCAGGAAAGTAGAAGAGAGGAAAAAAAAATTAATCATAAATACACTCAATGCAGACACTGATTGCTCAAAGGACGATCTTAGAAATCAAAGCATCGGATTGAATTCTCAGATCCATGCTGCCACGGTATAAAGAGCCCCTGGGTGGAGTTGCCATCAAGTTATTTTTTTACCACCTTTTTGATACTGAAAGGTATGTTACTTGAGTTATTAAAATGGGTTTTACAAAGACATTCCCAGGAGCCTTTGCTTGCAGTACCGAGGCAGCTCTCCTGTTCTCCAAACACAGTAGGTGGCTCACTGCTGGCAAATAGGATGTGGGATCACAAATACTGCGCTACAGTGGCAAGGGGACAAAATTTTGCAATATGGAATAGTATAGGGGAGGTTTAGATTGGACATTAACAAAAATTTCTTTGCTGGAAGGATGTTAAGATCTGGTTATTAAAATTATTAGAGAAATGACTCTGCCTTAATTAAGGTGCAAATGAGACCATATTTTGATGTCAATAGTATGGATTTTAGTTAACAGTAAATGTGAAGCAGAGTGAGAGAAAGAAATAGGAAAAAGAAAAGGGTGGGAACGAAAAGAGAGTGATACAGAGAGATTAAATAGATAAAGTTTCACCATTTCATGGAACCTGAAAGTGTCCTGTAGATCCTCTTCTTCTAGTCTTCTAGGTGGTGAGGGTCCCCCAAAACAAAGAGTCCAGTGGATTTATATTTGTTCAGGAGATGCTCAGGCAGCTCCCCTGGGAGGGGGTAGCTTTGCCGTCTCTTGGACAGGCTCTGGATTTGTTGTGTTACTTGGATCATGCACATTCCTCTGGTGGTGGAAGGCCTCAGGAATGAGTTTGGGGAGCATTTTGGGGGTCTTTGACATCTTACAACCCCTTCTCATCTGCCTCTCATGTGAATGTCCCACGTGTATGTGGTCTTCCTGCAGTGGGGTGTTTACTCCTTCTGTTTGGTGTGAAGAGATTTTGCCATCACACCTCCAAAACCCTCCTCCTCCACCCACTGAGCCCAACTAGGGCTGATTCTTAGCACAGCTCCTGAGTTTGGCTTTCTTTGTGGATACGTTCCTCTTCCCCGAGCCTTGTTTACTTCTCTTTAGACCTGAGATAACGGAACAATAGTCTTATGTCAGGTTCCTGTCACAGTCCAAATTCCAGTCAGGAGGCAATATTTGACAGGGGATGGGCAGGTTGCTTTGGTGTTGCAGATGATCAGCTGATGACGCTCTCAGGGACATGGTGTGACTCTTGGGGATGATCCTATGGAGGGCCAGGAGTTGGGCTTGATGATCCTCATGGGTTCCTTCCAGTCAGCATATCCTGTGATTCTGTGTAGTGTGTTAAAACCTCTTTATATCCTGCCTTTCGTAGACTTCAAGACACCTTGTCCATCCCCTGTAAATTTCTGAGATTTTAAATTTCTTTATTATTTCCACCGAAGCACTATCTTGGTTTTATAATACTTATTTTTATGTAGTTAACCAGAAAACAGAAATATGTTTTTGGGGTGACTTTGCAGTCATCAAGACCCATTGTGGGATTGGGAAGGAATTGTAATTGTGTTCAAAACACCAACCACAAGATGTACCTAAGAATGCAGGAGAAGAATATGTTAATTTTTCCATTTAGTCTTCTAGAATAACTTTGGAGTGCAGTTGAGACTGTTGTGCTATTTTATCTTTGTCTTTTATAATCATCTCTGTCATCTTAATTGTTTTCTAAGAACCCTCCATTTTAAATCTTCAGAATGGATTATTTCCACTTCAGTGTTCTTCATTTAATATTCTTGTCATAGGTGAGTCTTATTAGTGCTTATAGGCATTCCAAATATTGCAATTTTTTATAAGTTATTTCTGATCCCAAATGGCTTTATTTTTTGCCTTTTCTCATACCATTTGTCCTGGCAATCAGATACTGAAAATTTCTTTAAAAGAACAGTTTGCAAGGATCTTGTTGAAGAATATCATTAAGTCTGCAGTTTGAAGTTCTACATGAAAAATTTGTCTTTATATTTTATTGAATATTCATGTTTTAGTAAATCCAGAGGCTTTACTAAATCCAGCTGGATTCAAGATTACAAAGATTTATGTGTTCATTGCTATTCTGACCTTAATTTCATTGCCCATTGCATCCATTTTATTATTTTTGTTGCCAAGACACCTGAAGTACTGAACTTCTTTGGGGTTTTTGGGAGTTTTTCTTATTCAGTTGGAGTTTTTTTATTTCTTTGTTTGTTTTCTTGGGGTTTTTTGTTTGTTTTTTTCCTCAGTGCTCAAAATTCTTGTTCATCAGTGAACACCAGTGTTCAGTTTTTAAGGGGTAGATTTCCCTTATAGTCCAAGAATTTATCTAAATTTATTCCATGCATTCTATTAGATGCTTTTTGAAAGTCTGGTAGGTCTATGCAGAAATAAATGCCATTCATTCAATTTTGTTATGGCAATGAGATAGGTATTTGATTCTTATATTTCCTGTCTGAATCTTGTCTCTTGTAAATTTGTATCTGGTACTTTCTGTAACTGAAGGTGCAGTCTAACATAATGTATTTTAATGCTGTAATTGACTTGCAATCTATGGAATTTCTGTCTAGATATTGTGTTGGTTAAGATCTCTTACATCTGACAGCTTTATTGTCTGAGAATTTTCCCCTTATATCATATTTTTCCTCTCCCTGTACCCTTAGGAAGTCTTTATCAAGATGTCCACAACATCCTTTATGATTCTTTTCTTAAAGTTATTAGTTTAGTTTATGTTTCTCTCTCACTTTTTGCTGTCCTCTGGCGACCATTTTTTCTTTTTTAGTATTTCTCTATACTTTCTTCATTTATCTCTATTTACATCTTAGTGTCCTGTAATATGTTGTCTTAATTTGCATGTTTTATTCTAATAAAAGTTTGCAAATAAATGCTATATGTAAAGTGATCAGTTTGAGTTGTTATGGTGCATATATTTTTGGGTTTGGGTTCTCTAAAACCCTGGTTTGCGTCAAAATTCTGGAGCATTCACTGTTCATTTTTATGTTCTGCCAAAGGTTTCAAGCTATTTAAGTTTATACGTATCTATCTAGGTATACATTAATATATACATGCCTAAAGGCATATGCCAATGCATCTGCATACATAAAATATTTGGGTAGCTGTTAACAGATAAAACCCCATTCTGCAATAGTCTGCAGTTAATTCCAAAGTATGAATTTTCAATGGACCTCACATATATGGCAGACCAAGTCCTGCCACAGCTGAGTCCAAAATACTAATGGTGCCAGTGGTATGGGGAAAAGGGTGATGAGAAGATGAAGATCTGATGCAGATTCTAATCTTTGCTTTAGAAAAGGGTAAAATACCTAATGCAGGATAAGCAGAGATTGCCTAACTAGTGTGTTAAATAACTTGTGGAAGTGGGAAGAATAAACCTGCATCAGCTGCTGCTGTTCAGACCAAAGTATTTGGGGCCTGCCTTGAAAATCACTCTGCTAGCCTTCTTGCTAAAAATTGGTCCTCTGGGTATTTTTAGTGTTTAATGGATAACCAATGATTTCAGTGAAGATATGACCATTCACATAAGTTTATATTATCCCGGTAGAGACATCAAGTGGTTGACAAACATTAGAATGATGTGACAGAAATTTGTTCTCCCAAAAGTTAATATATTTCTAGCTAGCAATCCACAGTCTGCAAAAGACAAACTTTGTGCTGTCAAATCAAAATGTTGTAATTGAAAGGAACCTTTGCAGTATGTTCTTCTGTACTCCTTCACTGAAATGCTGCTTTGCTGTAAAGTTGGATGCATTCAAAAGGAGAATTGATTAAGCCTCTCAAGTAAATTAGTTTCAGCTGAGTTGCTTATGCAAGAAGAATTCTTGCCCTGACCTCAAAGCATACTTGTCTGAAAATGTGAGGTCTGTGAAAGACATTAAAAAATCCTGTAGGACAAATGAATCCTGTATTATTTCAAATGTATTCTTCAACTATGCTTTTAGGAAACACTTGTAGCTCAGTGTCTGCATTATCATTTATATTTCATTAGCACCTAAAGGCCTCAGGTGAAACCAGGCCTGAAAGCATTTGGGAAATAGAAATACAGTATAATATGCTATTCTAGTCCCAAACATCTGTCACTGTTAAGATGAAAGAAGTAGAAAGAGAAACAGGGTACCCTGACGTGTGAAGGATAGTGCAGCAGGTCTCTGCCACCAGAGTACAGGTTCTTTGAATTGTAGCACAATGCCTTGTTTGCTCAGACATATTAATGCTGGAAAATCCCAGACACAGGAGAAACATAGTTTGTACACAGTTGAACACAGTTGCCACAAACAATCCCTCCTCCCCCAGTGATTTTCATAATTTTGTACTACTGGGAAATGTTACATAGTGATCCAAGGATTGAATGCACAAGAATATTGTAAATTTAGCTAGGTGGATCAACTAAACAGTTATAACCCATAACTAGTTCCCTGTTCTGTCATTCTAAAGCATTGTGGACATTTTTAACACCCATTTTCTTGAGTAGAGCTGAGGGTGTTTTTGCATGTATGCTATTTTATGTGTAACTAGTAAGTACTATAAGAGCATTTAAATATTTTAATTATAGACAGATCTTTCTTCATTTAGCTACACACAAAATCTGAAGTCTACTTCATCAGTAATGATTAAATGCTGGAGTGATGACTTAACACTTGTGGAATGGTATGGTACAGGGCACACGTAAAAACCTGGGAATGGGGAAACTTTATTCGGTTCCTACCTGTGTCAATTTAATAATTAAAAAAAAATACTCATATTTTTTCAATTTTTATCCCTTTGAGCCATTAAAAACAAACAAACAACAAAACAAAGCAAGAAAAAAAAAAAAAAAAAAAAAAAAAACAAAACCCCAACCGTTGTTTGTGCTCCAGATGCTCACCTTTGTATTGTGGGTGCTTTGTTTAATGTAGTCATGCATCGTGTTTCTAATAAAAGGTTCCCCTGGGCAAGTCAGAGGAAGCATCTTCATCCTCTCTATGAGGGGAAGAAAGAGGGTGAAATTGGATGCTGTGAAATTCAAATTCTGCTTGAGGCTGTCAATAGTGGTCATACTCATGCCAATTAGATAAGTGGGGGGAACCACAAGGAAAATGCTATTGAGATTAGCCACCTGTTTTCTGAGAATATACTTGGATTTGTTGAAGTTGCAGCTGAAGTAAGGGAAAAATTATTCCTAAAGCATGACAAGACTGGAAAAAGTCAGGCTAAATAACAATGTTATTTTTGTTAAATAATGATAATTTTCTGTAGACCCTTGCCCTTCCCAAAATGCTAATCCCTTCTTTAGGGGTTTTATTGCTAGCTTGTCAATCCTTTCTAACCTTCCTTTGAAGAAATGCTAATGCTGTACTATACAAAATAGGAAACTCTGTTTTTTAGATGTATGCAAAGCTATTTGCTGAAAGACATTTTGAGGGAAAACTAAGAAGTTAAAATGTGCCTGACCTGCACAGCTCATTTGAATTCCTTTTATCAAAGCTGCCTCTGTATGCTATGAAGCAACAGGGAGCTCAAACCACACTGTTGTTTTAAAGAATGCTGCAGATGATGTAGCTGTTTTACTTGCATAAAAATTTCAAGTACAGAAAATTTTCTGTTATCACTTAGAAAACTGAAAGAAGTGAATGAAGATTAGTTTTGGTTTTCATATAAATGTATAGAAATGGAGTAATATTACCCATTAAAAGATGCTATGAATAGTTGATGAAATTTGCTAAGCCAGGTGTAAGTGCAACACTATTTTGGCCTGTTAAGGTGGTTTTCCTTTAAAAAGTGTAGCTGGGGACTTCGTTTCATTCTAATTTATGAATAGTCTTTTAGATCTCTTTTTGCACATGAACTTACAGCGGATAGCTGATGCTGAGAAACTAGAGATACTAATCCAAATCTACCCTCTTGTCCTATTACTGTGTAGTATTGTAAAACAAATACTGGGGTTGTGTTGCTGTATTTCTTAATATGAGTGACTTGGTTGGTAAGTCATTATTTTAAAGACTTGAAGTGTTCTGGAATGCACTGCAGATACATAAGTATATTGCCCAGTTTTATATCTAGATCTTTAAGTATGCTGGAGGATATGTAAAATACCTAGTAGGCAGACTAGAGACAGTTCATTAGTGAGCATCCTTCACTGAGTTGCACAGACAAGGAAAAATGCATGGCTTCTTGTCTTTCAAAATGGTACACAAAGCAGCAGCCATATCCCTGACCTGATTGGAGGTTAGGAAGGTACAGTGTCTCCTAGGCTGCAAGGCAAGATGTGTGTGCACGCACAGGGAATGATGCACATGAGGGGAGGAGAGAAAGAAGCTGCTGTCCCTGTACTCAGTCTAGCATATCCATGGTCTCTGTGAACATTGAAGGTCTGGATAAAACTGAAAAAGGACAATTAGGTGCTGTGGCATTTGTAATAACTACTGTAGCAGTCTTGGGGGGAAAAAAAGCACTTTAACGTTAACCTTGTACCCTTGTAAATGTCTCCTTGAGGTAACAGTTAAGTGTCAATATTGAAGACAGCAGGAGAAATGTTTTGGTTTTACATCAAGGTGAAAAGGTCTAAAAGGACAGTGATAAAAAAATTACTAAGGGCCTTTTTTGATAGGAAATGGAGTTTTACACTAATCAAACTTTTAAAATTATTATTATTATAGCAGCACTGAAAACTGTGATACATTGCAGGAAATAAATTTGAGTGTGTGAAATCTGAACCACAAAATAAAGTCAGGAGAGTCACGAGAGCTACATATTTCCCACAAAGGCTCTTTTTGCTTTCGTTTCTGTGGGTTTTTTGGTTTGTTTTTTTGGTTTTGTTTTTTTTTTCCCTGACAGTGAAAGGTTTAAAATGGTTATGTTAAGATTCTTGTTTTCTCAATAATCATCCAAAATAGCCCATTTAAACTCCTATGCAGGAATAGGCAACCTGTTGGTCATGATGTGCTCATATCTCAAAAGCAGTCTGGATGTGCTACATCGTGCATGTGGCAGTAGGGCTGTCCAGCCTCTGTGTTTGTAGGTAATAAAATTCAGATCTTATCACTGGATTTTGCAGGGATGCAGCTGCACAGGAAACCTACATATGTCCCACTGTGAGGTTGAAATCAACATCGTCTGTAGCTGTGAACCCATCCACATCTCCTTGTTAATAAGCCTCCTTGTTAATAAGCTCTTTGAAGTATGTGACAGGTCTTATAGCCCTTGGATCATGGAAAGCAGGGCCAGGAGTGGTGGATGTAGCTGATACAGGTCTGAAATATCCCCTGTTGTATAATGTTTATTTCAATAAAGTCATGTGGATTTTGTTCTCAGTCAACTTGTGCCTGAATATACATGTATAAGCTAAGGAGTACAAAATTATGTGATTATCCCAATTGGGATGAAGTTTCATTAGACAACATTAGAAGGTGATAATAAAAATGTTTTTCTGTGACTTGAATCACAGGATCCCAAAATCTTTGAGCGTGTTATTTACTGCTAAGATATCTACATCTGTATATTCTTTTTCTATTGTTTTATTTTTTTTTCAGATTTTTTTCATTTAAAGCTTCTAAATAAATCCTTGGAACACAACACGAACTACTTTTACTGCACAATATAGCTTCACAGACTCTTTAACACAGTGGGCAATGTTTCACAGCTGGTTGGATCTCAGGAAGTTAACCAAATTCTGCTTCCATTTAGGTCAACAATAAAATTTTCAATTAGTAAAGTGGGAGTTGGAGTTTGCGGTTGGTAAATTTTTTTGTCTCAGAACTTACTGATAACTGTGTATTCTTACTGTATCTGTTCTCTGCCTGGAACAAAGGGCAATCAATCAATAATAACTAAATTTGGAACTTAGCTTCAGCTTATGCTTATTTGCACAAAGCTATATTATCATGTAATGTATGCAGGAAATAAACTTTGAAATATGAACTTATCTATAGAATACAGATGTGTTGACATACTCTAGTAAAGTACCAGTAGAGATGAAATACTGACTAGTTCTGTGGACCCTTCCCTCTATTTTATTGGACCCACAGTACAAACTCTCCAGGACTATCAGAGGAATCTTCCCATTTTTTATTTAAGCAATATATGTTGTACAAACTTGCAAAAAATAGCAATATGTTTAGTTCAAGAAGCACTGCAGTCCTTCTTTTTGCCTCCTCCCTCATATTTTGAATCCTGACATGTTTCAGATGATAACCATGAATGCATTATTGCAATGGAGTAATATCTGAACATTCATGTAACTTGACATGGACTGACCGTGAGATTAGCTCAGTTGGTTAGAGCCTGGTGCTAATAACACAGAGGTTGTAGATTTTATCCCCATATGGGCCATTCACTTCAGAGTTGGACTTTGTGATCCTTGTGGGTCCCTTCTACCTCATAATATTCTCTGATTCTAAACTACATTTACGTCACTTTAATAATACACCGTAGAGCTATACATATAGCACTTCTGGATACCCAAAGGTATAAAAGCTTATTTAATGATTTTGGACTTGTCTGGGGTCGATATTAGGTATTCAAATAGCTACATAAATATTTCAAAAATGGACTGCAGCACATCCTGAAGAGCAAATTTAGGATTCTGTTTTCCCACTGAATTTTCAAGTAGTCACTCCTCTTAGGATTGCTGATTGCATGGGCATTGTTGATGTCGGGTTTATACATGTTGCTTTGCTAATTTGTAAACAGAGTCAAAAATTAGGCCATGTGATTTTTTTTCCCCAATAATTTATTAGTTTCATGAGACTGTATTTAATCCAGGTGAGTGCATGTGTCCTAGGAAGAAAGAGGGTTACATACATTAGTACATTAGTTAGAATATAAATTCTATTTATAGAATTTTTTACCTGCATGGTGGCTTCCCTGTGGTTCCTATATATAGAATTGGTTCTGTTGAATTTGTGAGAAGATTGTGGAAAAAGGTAAATATCCTGAGGCAGCTTTTCATTAATCCCTTACTTCATTTTACTGAGTGGTAAAAGACAACATAATTATGGAATAAGTTGCTTTAAGGGCAAATCTGTATTGAATGATTTCAAGTTTAGTAAGTTGAATAGAAGAAAGAACAAAGAAAAGGGTTATTTGGGTTAAATAGGAGCAGAAATTCAGGTGTTTGCCTGAAGTGACAAGAATTCATGTTGTTACCTCCAGAGATATGTTATAGACTGATTTGAGGGAAAGCATGTATGGTAGTATAGGAAAGTTTTATATACAGGAAGCTATATAGCTGGGAAAGTAATTAATAACAACCTTTATATTTAGTTTCATTACAAATTTCAAGCTAGTTGATAGAAATGGGAGAGGTAGGCTAAATAAAGATCTCAGCTTTCAGAGTAATGATGTCTTAAAGTGCCTCAGGTGACATGTAATTTGAGTAAAATATTGATTGAATTTTTTATGTCCATTTTTTTGGTATGTGTACGTTTTACACACTGAAAATAAAGTGTATTTGGATGTATCAAAAAATGAATCCATAAAACACTGCATCACTTCAGAATGCACACAAATGTACTGGTCTGCTTTTATTGAAATAGAATCAAAAGCTGCTATCACGGCATCTCCCATTTTTTTCCCTGTGGAATATATAAAATATACTTAGTATATACAGGCAAATAACTGCATTTTTCCTGGACATAAACCAGAATATTCTGTATATGCAAATGCTGTAGAAATGTTTATTAGAATTGCAGAAAGCCCCTTTGTTGTTAAGACTGTAGACAGCCTTTGCATATCTCTTGAGGAATCCAGCTACTTTTTTCCAGCATCTTTTTTCACATGCCAGCTATGTTAGTTCATTGTTTGAGTTTTGTAGCTACAACCCAGAGAACACAAAGGAAGAAGAAAACAGTATTGCTGACAGAAAGAAAAAGAATGAGCTTTTGTATGAAGAAAAGCTAGGCATATATTTCAGTGAGATTTAAAATGCAACTGTTAACTGAAATTGCTTAATCTATTTTTGTCATTGTATTTGCGGAGTAGTTCACTCTTCAGACTGAAGGAATTAGTCTGTCTGCATTTACATGAGAAATAAGCCATTTGAGACTGAGCTAAAACAGCTGTTATTAATTTTTTGAAGGACTACCTTATTATAATTTGCTTAAGAATTCACACCTGGTTACGGTACTTCATACCTCATTTAGTGTATTTTAGCTGCCATCAGGCCATTTGGCCCTGTAGATTGAGCACTGCTTAGCTTGGGATATGAACTTGGACTGCTTTAGTCTCAGCTAAACATTCTTCTCCAAGTTACTTGCAAGGATACTTGTTGGGATATTAGTTTTTTATGTGTTAAGAACAAACAAATGCTCAGCGATTTATGGGAGGTGAAAATAGAGAAGGGCATTACTTTCCTGTGAAATTGGCTGTGTTGGGGGAGACAGGACAATTCAACTTGTGTCTTATGGATGGCTGTGTTTTGAGGATGGTGAACATGAGAGCGTCAAAGTATTGTATGTAGTTGTCTGTGTCTGGCACAGCTGAGATGAGTGGAGAAGGAGGTCATGAAACATCATGAGCTTAATCGGACATCTAGAACTGGCGTCCCAATTCCAGGGGTGAGTACATAAATTCACAAACTGTTCATTTGTTGTGCTCAACAGTGGTATATCCTTTTTATACAATACCCTCATAACCTTTTTGTCCTGTGGTTTGTTGTTGTGCTTTATTCCACATGAGGCATGAGAAATAAGGTTATAGCAAAGAAACAGATAGAAAGTGTTATAATAATAACAAAGTACTTTTAATGCTATTTAAGGAACCAAAATATGATTATGTCTTATGTGTCCAAATGGCAGATGCTTTGTCAAATCTAGTGGTAATGAATTATTTTCAACAATAAGATGTTAAATGACAGCCTTAAACTTTGTAGCGAAATTGCTTATGCACGATCCATCCCCCAAAGTCTATAGTGTCTGAGAGTGTGAATCAACACAGGGATTGAATTAATATTTCTTAACGAATACAGATTAATTTTACTTTTGACTAAGAAATAAAGAAGGGAAAATAAATACATGCTTTGAAAAAATGTTCTTGACTCATCTAACTCTGCAGTAACCACTGTGTTTTTAAGCTGACCAGGATTCTTGGTGATGTTTAATGTATGAGGTTGAGAATTAGAAACAAAAACAAACAGACAAAATCATGGTTCTTAAATCTCATCTACGTCAATTATAACTCCTGCCCTTTCTCCTTACTTTTATTCAGCAGAACTGTGGGTATATAATTCACTTTTCCCAACAGTGCTTTTGCTCAAGTTTAGTGGCAGAGCTATGAAGTACTGGACTTAAAGTAGTTACTTTGGATCCTTGAGTTTGTTCATTGAGTGTGATCATGGAGGTTCCCACCGGGGTACTCTGTTGAAGTGCTTCAAACTCCCCTGGAGAAGCCTGGGAGGTTGAGTTGTTGTCTCTATTATAAAACCAAGTGGAGGGTAGATGGCAAATGATAAAACTAACAATGTTTGCAGAACGAATTTAACACAGAAGAGTTTAGTCTTAATCTGTTCAATTACTCTGTTTTCTGTAAATCCTAGTCTGAATACATGAGTGATCCAGGCCTTTGGGTGAAAACCATGTTTGTTGGCTCTAGGGCCAGAAAGCTGACCTGTGTTTTCCTAGCCTCCTGGATAACTGATCTCTCCACAGGGCCTTTTTTTAAGACACATTGCTTGTGGAGGACTTGTGCTCTTGGTGCTGTCACTTGGATGGGGTTGTGTGGTCATCTTTGATCCTTTGTAAACAGTTCTTTCTTTTCTTCTTTCTTCCTCTATGCCATTTTGTTGTGTGAACAAGTGGAGTTGTAGACTCTTTTCTATAAAGCTAACATAAAGTTTTACAGTGAGCATTGCCATTTGAATGAGCTAATCATGAGTCAAAACCAGCAAATGACGAGTGCCACACTTGACCTTAGTAATGAGCTGTAAACAAAGCAGTGATATCTGATTATACTATTTGCTTCGTGCTCTGGTCTTTGTAGAGAGTAGGGTGCTATTCTGCTAAATAGGTGTTCTAAAAATGCTATGGCCTAAAGGGCTTACAGAGGAAAGAAGGGGAGACAGAAAAAGACAGAATTCAGTTGCATGAGATTGCATAGTGAGATATGGTACATCTGGGGAAATCTGTCTGCTGACCCTCTGCTCAGGGTCTCTGGGCTAGAGCAGCACTGCCCAACCTGTAAGGCACTTGTACCCAACAGGCTCAACAAGCAATAAAAGAGGTGGGAAAATGCCAAGAAAAATTCTAAATTGCTAGAATTGAGTTATGGGCTAAGAAGGTTGTGAAGCACTGTCTAGACCACAGAGGTTATATTTATATTCCAAGTTTGTCTTGACCAGCTCCTGTGAGACAGAAATAATAAATCAGCTGTGCTTCCTAAAAAGCTGAGCAGTAAAAAGAGTGAAATGAAAATGGCACTACACTGCAGTATTCAGTAACATTTCATATTCTCTCTCTACAGGAGAATACTTTCTCCCCCACAACTACATATCACATGTCTATCTTTTTATTTATTTTTTTTTTAACACTCATTTCATTACACCATGAAGTATCAAGTCAGAAAAATTAGAAACATTATAATGAGAAAAAATAGGTGGGAAAATAGTCTATTGACATATTTAATGATCCTGTCCTAGTTTATGTCTTTGACTTAACTACATTTGAATAATAATAGCACATTATTGGAAGAGTATTTTTAGCTTTTTAATCACTATACCAAAAGGCATTCAGAAAAATAAAAAAGATTGAAATGCACTTTGCAGTAAAAATCCCTTTCAACGTCCAAAGAGAATAAATATGCACAAAACATATTAGGAGTCTAAATGCAAATGTAATAGAATTCAAAACAACAGACCTTTGGCTATAAAAGTTACTGTTGAGCTTTTGCTAGTGCCATGAGGGATGAGGTAAACCAAGAAAACTGTAATTTCAGTTTGAGTTTTAAGAAGTGTCTGCATTGTTTTCTTAATGTACTAATTAGCATTAATTAGTTAATGTGAGTGTGCAGACTTTTCAAAATCTAAAGTTCTGCACACATCATGTTGGCATATTTGATGGCATTCTGGCACCAGTTACCCAAAAGAAGCAATCTGAACCTCTGAAGACACACCTATATTTATGTATTTGCATGTATATAAGTATCTCGCTTAAGTACAAATGTATCCCAAAATAAGACTATAATTGTTTGTCTTAAAAAAATCAAACCCCAAGAAATACCAGAATAACAGAAAAATAACCACCTGAAACAGCAACAAAATACCCCAAACCCCAACAAACAAAAAAAAAATCTTCACAAAACCCCAACACCACGGGAGCCAGTAACAGACTTCTGCAGAGATGGCAATGGTTGATATTTTGGACATAGTAAAATAAACAAATACACCCCTAGACCCCAGAGAAGACTAGAGAAGTACATAATAAGGCACAGAAAACCATAATTAATGTTTATTTTGTACTTGGGAACCATATGTGGCTTTGAAATAAAGACGCCAAAGTGACAGGTTGCCAGCAGGGATTGTAGCTGTTAACTGTCCTGGTTCAAAATGCTACAAAATAAAACTCCTCTCTTTGGGAATTTAGAAGTGTAGTCCATGTGACATTAAGGCTTTTTCTATTTTTATGGCTAGAAGCATTTATCTTTGAAGGTATGTCTATGAACAGGGAATATGGAACAAGAGAAGCAAAGCTGGACAGATTATTTGTCTCAGATAAATATTGATTTTAAATATAAACAATATTTTCGGCAAAGGTACTTTTGCATTGTAGAAAGATGATAGTTGATGATTATGCCCAGTGCTGGTAATTACAGAGAACCATGCTGTAGCTGATTCTACTAAACAGGGCCATTGGCTGTTAATTCCATACATCACCTGTATCCACACAACTTTAGAAATACTGGAAAAACATACTTAAAATCTGAAAGCATTAAAAAACACAGAACAATAAAGACAGGTTCAAAAGCTTTTCTATCCTCCCAGTTACCAGAAGTAGGGAAACTATTTAGTTAACACCACCCCCAAATAAAAAAAAAAAAAAAAAAAGGAAAACAGGTAGCAGAGAAAGAAAGGAAGGAAGAAAGAAAAGAAGAACAAAAGAAAAGAAGAAAGAATAAAAGAACAAGAAAAAAAGAGAAACTAAGAAACCAACCACCCCCGCTATGTTTAGAGCAAATACAACCCAGTTTTGGTGTGGATTTGTTTTTGTTTTTTCAAAGACTATAGAAGTCAAGAATTACCTGGAAATTCAGATGGTGTTTGAAAATGGTATTTCTTTACTAAAAGTGATTATTGGTCACATGTATTAGATGATATTGATTCGGCATTTTCCATGATGGGTATCGTTAAGATGAAGAATTGCCAGTAATAAATAGTGGATCTTCAGGAGAGGATAATCCAGTTGCAATGCAAACTTCCAGATGAATCATCATTCGTGCAACAACCTATTGAACTCTTGGGATTCACAAATACTTCCATGAATGCCTAGCAGTCACCTGAATGCTCATAAATAGTGAATAATGTGGGCTCTAAAAAGCAAGGTAAATGAGCTGCTCCTCAAATATTTTTTTTTTTTCATTCTTTGAAGTGCAGATTCTGTACAGCAAAATAAAAAAACAAATGAATATTAATTTTCAGTGTAGTGAATTAGATTTAGGGAAGAACATGTTCACAAGGGAAAATGGCCCAAAGATCTTTATGCTACCATAGCTGATAATTGCACAAAATTACTTAGTTAGATATTACTCTTCTACAAATGGTTGCACATCCAGTTTTAAACAGTGGAGTTTCATTCAATTCTGCTAGCAGGTGGGGCATAAGTAGATGTCATGTTATTTACAAAGGGGTTTTGTTTGATAAACAGTATTATTTTTAAAGGTAGAAGTCTGTAGAGGAAAAAAATAGAGGACAAAATTTGAGAGCTAAAAACTGAAAATATAATGAAAAGAAGAAAATGTGACAACAAAATTATTTGGTTTAGAAAGTCTGAATAGATACATGTGGGTGAATACTTCTAAAATGTTATTGGATATAAATGTTTAATTTGCTTTAGCACTTAGAAAAATAAAACTTAAATGGGGTAATGGTAGAGACAGTATATCATACAATAGCGTATTATCCATAATCATAATAATTTCCAGATACACAAAAGGTATTATGGACTGGATGGTATGGGCAATTGTGGCTCAGGGGTAGAGAGGAAATGCTAAAGTGGAACTCAGCTTTAGTTTGCTTTGTCTTCTATCTTGCCCTGGTCTATATAACCACATCTGTATGACATACCACAGTGAGAGCTATACATCCATAGAAATCTGTTTCTCTAGGAAAAAATATGTACTAAATGAAAACAGTCAGTAGGTTCTTATTGCCTCAGTTAGAACTCAAGAAAATCTAACAAGTTAAAAGACTGAATGCAAATATGGAGTTTACCAGTAATGCAAGGTGTAAAGAGAATCTGAGCACAGGCACTATGGAGTATAAGGAATAAAGTATAATAATAGTTTTCTTTTTTTCAATAGACCAAGGTTGGGAAGATGTTTAATAATTGGTTGAGAGGAAGGCAAAGACAGTGCACATCCTAATGTAACAGGGTACTTCACATCCTTTGTGCTGATTCACTATCACCTGAGAAAGATACTTTGCAATGATCATTTCATCTAAGTACCTGGTTGGAGTTTTTTTCCAGATGTTAAAAATCCTAGCTCTGTAGCAGCCAATTTATCCTAATAGTTTGGATATTTGATTGACTACTACAGGCAGCCAAACATGTATGGTGTATCAATATATACAGATTTCTCTAATTAAATAAATTATCTCTTTTTAATATCGATGAAATTTGTAAATAACAGAAATAGAGAATTTTGTAAAGGTGGAAGACAGATGAAACCTCTTCCTCTACTTTTCTCTCACAGAGCAGCTCATCTCAGCTGTAAGTCAGAATACAGGAATCTTAAATCTTGCCTGAAGTAGGTATAGTTCTGTTAAGGAAATCAAATTTAGCAGCTTTGAATTGAGCCAGTTTTGTGAAGACTCTTTATGCCTAAAACAAAGGTCAATGTTAAACTTGCCCTGAAGAATACATAAAATCAGTGAGAACCGGCAGGGTCTCAATACTGCAGGCCTGTTTCTGCATGTCGAATTTAAGAGGTGTCTGCTCAGTAGCTGTCGGTAAAATCAATTCAGATCAACCTCTCTAGCCACTGGATGCTGATAGTTTGAAAATCTGTCTGCTGCCTTTTCTCCCAGTGTCTGGTTTTGAGGGAGAGTAAATTCCAAATATTTCAGCCAGGAGAGCTCAGCACTCTTCTGAAAAATGCATTGGGCATTAATACCTTTCACAGTAATTAAAGAAGTAGCATAAGGCAGATTGGACAGTTGATACCAATGTCCCGATATTGCAGATAATGGCAGTGTGTAATTACATTCATTAACAAGCCAAACTTCATTATGAAACAAATGAGTGGGTTGTTTAGGTGGGGTTTTTTTGTTTTTTTTTTTTGTTTTTTTTTTTTTTTTGTTTTTTTTTTTTTTTTTTTTTTTTTTTTTTTTTTTGTTGTTAGTTGGGGTTTTTTTGTTGTAGGGGTTTTTTTTGTATATGTGGTTTTGTTTTGTTTTTTGGAGGTTTGACGGGTTTTTTGTTGATTTTTTTCCTTTGTTTTGTATGTGAGGTTTTTGTTTTTTTGTCTGTGTTTTTTAATCAGCTGCTGCTGTTGGGCAGCTCTACCAAAAGCTTCAAATATGTTTAGAAATCTTCCTCTAATTTCCAGCTTTATTTCTTTCATGTGTAGTTTATACTCATTTGCTTTGTGTCCTTCAGGTTAAAAAGTGTGGGTTTTTTTCTCATACTCTTAGTTCTATTTATAGATAATGAACTGATTGTTTCCTGGTATTGTTCTACTAATTAATGGAGAGATAAGTAGTCCTTCTGGCTGTTTATGATATAAAATAGTGTTTTATTGCAATGTCTTTGTGATACTAAATGTCAAAAAGGGATTTACTGCAGATTGCTTGTACACATAAAGTTCTCTAATTTGTTTAATGTTCAAGTCTATGTATCCAAAAATTTTGACTTGTGCTCCAATTCTGAGGTGCCCATAGTGCTTTGTGCAATTGAGAGACCATCTCTTCATCACACCTTACTCAGTGGATGGTTATTCTAAAAACAAATGAAATGTCTTTTTTTTCCCCCTTAAATGAGCTGCCTTGTTTGTAGGCATTGCACAACATAGACAAGGAACTCAAACTCTTCAAAGAGCAGTTCCCCCATTGTCTCTCTTCCTTCTCATCCTAACATGTTCTCTTCTGTTTCTTAAGAAGTGCTTGTAAATACATATTTTTTTTATATTGCTATCAGCTGATGATTTTTTGTGACATTATTGTAGAGTGGCATAGGTTACTGGCTTTTTTTGTTTTGATGGGCTGTTTTAAAACATTTTCTTTTGAACTTTCATTGTAAAAGCATTAGAACCATTATAATTTTACTGGTGAGATAGAATAATAACTGATTGTTAAAATCAAATTATCTTTTACTTCTGGATGGATTTTAACGAATCCTCTAATCTAAACCCTAGAGATGAACTTATAGTGCCTAATTTTTTTGTGCATAATTACAAATCAAAAGTGGCTGCAGTGGTTCAGATGAGAGGTTTGTTTAGCCTAGAAAATGCTCTCCAGCAGCATCTTGAGTAGAAATGACAACATGTACAAGGACAGAGCTAACAGACATGATACTTCACCTGATCACACTCTAGACATTTGCATTTGCAAACTAACTGATATGGACATGTTTTCCATGTGTTAAGACATAATGGGTTTCCCCTTAGGGGTTCAAAGGTGCATCCATATGAGTAACAGTCTGTATTTAAAATATTTGTAATAGTCTTGCCCCTTGCTTTACCTTTGCTTTACCTGGCAGTAGTAGTAGTGTAGGAGAAGGATAAGAGGGGATAAGTGGGTCAAATCAGTGAGAAATTATGTGTTGCCTCTGGAGTCTTGACTGGTACTCTGCAGATAACTGGCTGGTTGAATGTAAGAAGTCAAGTATGGAAAATGCTTCTTGAAGAGAAGTTCCTGAAAGAAGATGGAAGCATATGGAGGTATGGACTCCCAGGGCTTGGCTGAACATGATAGCCCCATGTTCTTGCTTTCTGGATCAGACCTGTTATAAAAACCATTGTGATTGTTTGATTTTAATAACTGTTCTGTGCTGGTTCCTATCCAGTTGTGAATAAAAACAGTTTGAGAAATCTTTTAATCCACACCATCTCATCTGTGCAGTTCAACTTGATGGCAGCTTTACCGGTCCATTCTCCTCCTATATTTGTTTCATTTTAGCTTATTTTATTAGTACAGTAAGAAACTATGAAGTGCCAACTAAATGCCTTGGTAGACTAGGTTGCTTGATTACCTGCTGAAGATCCTAACTGCATTCTTTAAGATGAATTCTGAGTTGTACGCAGTTTATCTGATCTCTCTTAATATTATAATATCAAAGTAGTACCACCTGTTTTTTGATTCCTCCCTGCAGACTGCAGGACAACTAAGAATAGTGATATTTAAGACATTTAAGCCTTTGACTTATTCCTAATTTTTATTTTTTTAAATGTGTTTATGAATTAAAACAAAGCAAAGCAAAACAAAACAAAACAAAAAAAAGGGCCCAAAACAACTGAGGTAGATTTTAACAGGGAGAAAGAGTAGAACAAAACAGTTGAGAAAGGTAGGTCGGGATCCACATCTAAACGCATAACTGTGTGGCATCAGGCAATTTTTTCATGCATAAAATGGAGAAGGAATAGACTAGTCCTGCTTCACAAAGCAAGACTGTTGGCATACGTTAAAGATGTCAGGTGGTGGAATTGATCTTTCTGTTAAATGTGATATTTCTTTCCCGGGAAAGAGATAAAAATGTGCATAAAGATTGGATATTTGTCAAACTACTTAAAAAGACTTCTGAATAAATATGGCTGCAATGAGTGAAGTTCCATTTAACCCTTTGTAGAAAAACTTCTTTAGAGTGGTGTACATATATTAAATAAGAGATGATCAATTATGCATACCAGGGACAGTTTCATGCTTTTCAAGGGAGTTTCAAGGGAATTTGACTAACTGCATCCTCTTTTATTGTGGAGGTTTCCATAGGATGCCCTGAAAATAATGCTGGAGTGAAGATGCATAAAATTTTAACAACAAAGTCATAGAACAATTTGATGTGGAACCTGATATGCAACCCTTTTCTGGCCGATGTTGTTGTAGACTGGAGGATAATAAGAAGTACAGACAACACAAGCACAAGGACAAATGTCTTTCTCTGATGACTTTATGTAGCACAGTCCATCCATCCATGGCTAGGCTTCGCGAACGAAGATTTACAAGGGCTCTACCCATGCTTGCTAAAAGCACGCTGGTGGCTAAAAAGGCCAATGCGAGATAGGCAAGTCCGGTCGCAAAAGGCACAGTGGAAAGTCTCTGTCGGCACTACTGGCAAGGCACGGTTCTTCCTGCGTTGCCTTTTTTCCTCCA
>JAWWEE010000074.1:82720660-82807906 GCA_035221455.1 Xenops minutus | reverse complement strand
CGTGTTGTACTCTTTTATACTTTTATACTCTTTTATACTCCTTTATATTCTGTACCCCAAAACCCTATAAGTAAAAGGACTCTTCTCTACTTTACCCACATAACGTTGTCTTGGAAAGTTCTTTTCCCCTCTCCTTAAGGCAACAGGTACTAGCTAGAAATGCTCAGCTACTTTAGGACTTTAAAGCTTCTTTTGCTCTGATCATAATCATAATTGCCCTTTTTTCTGATCTCAGGAAAGAATTCACACCAAAAGTTAAGACTTACTGGATTTGCTTAATGTTTTTAAGGTCTGAGTAATACATTACATAGATTTAGCTTTTTTCTTGTTGTTGTTTTCCTTTTGTCCCCCCATCTCCGATGATTTTTTTCTAAGTGAGAATTATTGATTTTGTTTCAAGTTAGATGATAATAAAAGTAAGTCAGCTGATCAGTGTAGAGCATCAGAGATAAGGGATTTAACAGGTACGGGAAGTATATATGCATAGATGGAATGATCTTCTTATAATAAGCATCAGGAAGAAGTGAATTCAAAACGTTAAAATGTAGTCTATATTTGAACCAATATCTAGACCAAACATTTGCTTATGTGTTTTCAGGGCAAGTAGCACGATTATGAGTTAGTGGAAATAAATATGATGGCAATAACACTATGAAGGTGTAGGTAGTACTTGATCAAAAGTGCCTGGGAAATCAGGTCCTTGAGTAACCATTTGACAAGTTCTACCTTGTTCTATCCAGCTCCCTTTCTTAATTGCTGATTGATATTTGGAATCAGAGGTTCCCTGAGCTATGTCTCATAAAGACCTTGTTGGTGAATGGAAGTTACACGTATCTTCAAGAATTCTGGTGTAATGAAATTAACTAGAATATAGCATCATGCTGCTTGTCCCCTTTGTAAGCAATTAGTTAATGCCATAAAATATAATTGCAGACATTATGCCATTACTCCTGGCAGATTACATAAATTTAAGAAGGCAGATGGTCTGTGAGATATCTGAGAAGCCACAGCCCTGAAGGTTGAGAAAAATCTTTTATTAGGATTTATTTCATTATTTTTTTTTATTTTAGCTTTCCAATATGTGCATTCTTACGTAATTATGTTCAGTATTCACTAGTTTACAAACTTTTTTTTTTCTGCCCTTATACTTCTGGTTTTCTGCAGGCAATTTTTTCGGTTTCATAAATTAAAATTTCCAAAAAGATGTTTTGATCCTGTATCTAAATAATGTCTTTTGTTTGTTTCAAAGGGCAGCCATTCACTTTGGCTTGTCTAAGCAAATATTCAAGCAGGAGTAAAATTGTAGCTTACTGATTGTTTTTTCATTCCCAGTGATATCTCTGCCTTTGGGTAATGTGCGTGGTTACCTTATTTTTTTTAATCTGTGCCTCTCTTAATACACTTTTATTTACTCCTTAAATAAGTTCATAATGAGACAGCACTTATGACAATTAGAGAACCACCAAAAATGTATTCTTGGGTTACTCTCAGAACTGATGAGATGACTTTAAGGTGCATTGTGACTATGTGAAACCACTTTCTGTAAATACAGACATGCCTCTGGGAATTACATTTATTTGCATGCAGGTATTTCTAAAGCTTTTACATAAACACCTCCCCCTTTTCGTTTTTGCTTTATTTACTGTGCTTTTGATTAATTTATCAATGAAGTCTCCTATTTGTTCTGTTGTTTTGAATGTTGTCTAGAATATTTGGCCGTACATCTAAACTAAAGAAGTTGAAGAAGTATTTTGAAGAGCACACAGTTTTGAATAGTTTATTCCCAAGAGATTGTTAAATATATTCAAGTTCAGTATGTTTTCATTGTACTTGAATTCATGAAAATTCACTGTCAGCATTCCATCTGTTTCAAAGCTTGGAGTTAGCTGAACAGTCAGTTTTAGTAATACTTTACTTTAACTGACTTTTAGTAGTTTCGTATTTTGGTTTCTCTGATGTAAATAGATTTCACTTTCCTTTATGGATTATGCAGTATTCCTTTCTCAGCTTTTTATTTTTCATCTATGCTTACTATATATACATGTTTGGATTTGAGGATCTTAAAGGTCTGTTTGAACCTTAATGATTTTCTATAATTCTATTTGTAGTTTTGTTCAGATCATTGTTGGCTGTGCTTGGTGTTTCCTACTAGCAAGTAAATTTAGGTGTTTATTCCTGTATCAGTCCTTCCACCAGAAAAGTAACAAAAAATAGTTTCTAATATGTAGAATATTAGCTACAAGAGAGATAAACCTAGAAATGTCTGCATTTCCCCTTTCTCTCTCTGACACCCTTTTCTTTTGCATTTATTCCTTCTTTCTGAGATACTCCTAATCTATCTTGACTAGGGTTCATCCCTTATGCATTCCTTCAGCCACTATCTTCTATGTAGCTGTCCTTTTCTAATTTCTTTTTCTCATGTTCTTCTTTGTTGCCTCAATGCTTCCTTCTAGCACAGTCCAGCAAAGGTCCATGTTAAAAAGAGGGTGAGCTTCAAATAGTCGTATTATTTTACACATCAGGTAATCATACAGACTACATTGATTAAGGTCAGTTGATGGTAAAAAATAGTTACAGAACCAGACAGTAAAGTTGCAAAATAGTCTAGCTTCAGAGTAGTGTCACTGGTGAACACTACTGCAGTTTTGATATAGGGTTTTAACCAGCATTAGTTTTAATGCAGCCCCAAAGGACCTGCCAACCAGCCCTTTCATTTAGTAGCATTACAATATCAGAACATATTTTTAAAGCTTTTGGAAGAACCGTTGACCAAAAACAAGAGAGACATTAATTTATTCAGGAGACAATGCAATATGCAATTACTCCAACTCACAGTAAATCTGAGCAGTTAAAAGCAAACTTGTCTGATCCTGGAAAGAAAACCTCTGACTTAAAGCTTGGAGCTCTGAAATGGCACTGGGCTTCTTAATCAGAGTGACTAGGACCATAAATTTCTTTCTGGAGAGGTAATAACAGCTGGGACATTGATGGTGCAGCTAGTATGAATGTGGGATGCCCAAGAAGTTAGGTCTAGATGGCCTTGGGATTTTATTCATTAAAAGAACCATCAGTCACATCTACCAGCTGAATTTGATGGAGTGTTTGGAAGTGGCATATCAGTTAGTTTTTGCTGCACAGTCTTTCTCTAACTTTGAACTATCATAGACCCTTTTTCATGGATTCAGACATACCCAATGGATTCAATTCCAGGGATTCTAAATGACCATAAGTGCAATGTCTCAGCAAAGTAGCTGAGAACAGAAAGGCTCTGTTACAGCTCTAAGAGCTCTGGATGTTGTTATGCATTCAAAATAGTCTAATATGACCAATATTGAACTTTTTTTTTTTTTTATTTTGAATACAAATCTTATTGTGATTAATCATATCTCAGTCATTATACCTTGCTCCACGTGTAAAATGGGAAATCTATGTTCATTGCACATAGTGAGGGCTCAGCGGGTAGCCCTTGCTTTGTTTTCTTTCTGTGTCTTATAACTTTGCTTTAACAAGAGAGCACAGAGCTAATAATAAAGGGATGCTGATTTAAGTGTTCCCTCACTGAAATAGGTATGGCTCTTTTTTCTCGGAGAGATCATTCATCAAAGAAGTTTTCCAGAAAACCAGGATATCAAACTGGAAAAGACCATGCGAAAAACAGGTTTAATGCTAAGCTAGTGAAAACTGATAAATGCTGAACTATGAAAATTATTTCACACCTTCACTCACTTATCAGGATCCATTTTTATCTCTGTTCCTCCTGCACTATCTCTATTCTAAGAAACTACATTTCCTGGTGGTTAGGTACTCTTTTCTAACTCCTGATTTCTAGTCAGGGTATAGAGATTTTTCATATAGTAATACTGTCTCTGGATGTAAGTAAGTCTCCTTTCTCCATTTTCTCCTTCTTGTCTATTTGATACATCTCTAGTCGGTAATCATATCTCCTCTGAATCTTCTTTTCAGTCTCAAATAACTCAGCCAACTTCTAGAAGTAACCTTTCTTCCTTGATTAACCCTTCCTTTACCCCTCCTACTATGGAGATCAGTTTGAAGTAATCTTAGATATGTGTGACTTGACTTACACCTGAAATATTTAGGTGCAGTCTAACCAATCTTTTATTCAATGGTATTATTAACTCACCCTATTTATTAATTTTCATAGAATATTCTGAGTTGGAAGGGACCCACAAGGATCACAAACATAGAACTCTCAATTGAATGGTCCATATGGGGATTAAATCCACAACCTCAGTGTTATTAGCACCAGGCTCTAACCAACTGAACTAATCTAAGGGGCACTTTTCAAGGTTGCATCACACAAATTACCTACTACTCACTACTGATTAATTCATCCAAGTCCTTCTAATGTATCTTTCTCTGTAGTGTGATGATAAAAGAAATTCTTGTTTTAAATCTGCCTTTTTGCTCCACTCGTTTATAATAACATTTTTCATATTGTAATCTTTAAGGCCACTCAGTTTTCTAAACTATATGTCTACCTTTCTGTGTTGATGATGCGTTCCATGTATGTGTTGCTAGAGTGTATAATTCATAAATGCTAATGTTTGCAGAAAAATAATTAATTAAAGTTTTTGATCTTAATAGCAATTTTCAACACTAATTTCTCAGAAGTCCAGTCACCTGGCAAGAGTTATCTGTTGACCAAAGATCAAAATATCTTATGACAAGGAAGATTATGCTGCATTTGAAGTTGCATTTCACTGAGTCTGAAGCAAATTTTCATTATCTCAGGTTCAGAAGGAGAAATGTGCTAAAGTTCGTATGCTGTGTAATAATGGATGCTATGCTTATGATAGGAATATACATATATTTAGTTGACTTTGTCTCTTAAATGAGAAGTAGGATAACATTCATGTCAGTGAATGTTAATTATTTCAGTTATCATATATATTATTTAATTTGCCTATTGCTGTGTAGATGTACTAGAAACTAGAAAATCTGTTTATTATCTGGAATTGTGGAGAGCAGGCAAGAGTCAGAGAGCCATGTAGAAAGGAAAGTCTTCATTACAAGAAAGAAATATAGTACTGTGAGAGTCCAAGTGCCAGCAAATGACAAGACATAGTATCTACCTGCATATGGCAACTTACTCCTATTCCTGCCCTTTCTTGAAGTCCCATCTATCTTTTTGCCTGTTGTGATCCATTGGTTCTTTCCCTACAGTCTTTTTCTTCCATCAGCCAGTAACTTTAATCTCTCTAAAACTGTGCTTAATGCAAGAGTTATCATGAAGGGTAGGCACTAAAGTGGAAGAATATGAATATTCCGCTAATGGTAAATTGGCAAAAAATGTGTCTTAGTTTTTTTTGGGTTTTCCAGTTTTAATAAAAAAACTCCATAAATTCTTATTTTTCAGTTTCTAAAACTGCACAAGTGCATTTTAGAAAAATAATGTATGTTTTCTATCCTTCATAATTACCTTATTTCTGAAAAAAAGTCAAAATTCGTCCCTGTAACACAGAGGAGAGGATTTATATTTTTCTGTGCTCTTGCTTTATTCTGTGGTTCCCAAATTAGTCATGAGTCTTCCTCTTAGTAGCATGGGACCCTGTTACTTATGACTTGCTTCTTTTTCCAAACCAAGAGTAGGTGCTGTGATGTACAAGGGTATCTTGACTCTGCAGGACAGGAAAAGATATTTTTAGATCTTTTTTTTTTCTTTTAGCCTATCTGCCTCTGTAAAAAAATTCTACTATCAGGAAAAACACAAGACTATGCTAAAAGTTATTCCTCATGGCAGTTTGTCAAACTTATACCTTTATGATTGCCATCCTGTCACTGGATGCTAGAGTGCTCCTGATGTTGCATCCTGAACATTACATGCATTTGTCACTTGGGCTTGTCATTTTTGCAAAAGAAGCCTTTCCAGGCAAAAGAAAAAGAAAAAAGTCTCACTTTCCTTCCCCTTTTCAGTAGAAGGCAGTTGTAATTCTAAATTATGCAAGGGGCACACCAGATGGCCTGTGGAGAGTGCCTTAGGAGGGCATGCAATAATAATAACACAATTAATAATTAATAGCTGCGCTGGACTGGGCCTTCCAGCATCGTTTTGTTTGAAACCTACTAAATATTTCTGAGTAACATAGGTTCACTTTAATACCCAGCATCTCAGCTGTAAGCTTATTACAAAATTGGCTCAACTTGAAATGGGCCTGATAATAAATGTGATGTCAGTCACCCCACCAGTGCTATAGGGAAAAAGTCAATCGGTTTTCTTTGTGAGTCTGGAACAGCTGCTGAAATTAGAACAAAGTGATGTGTGATATATGATACCATACATATCCTTAAGATTTTTCTCTGTTGTTACTGAATTAAGGAAAATCTTTGTGAGAATCTGAGAAAGTTAATTGGCCATCTGGGAATCTCTGAAGTTTTTGGCTATCTGAAAAGCTGACATAGGAGTTAGCTTAAAAAATAAAATTCAAAAGGCCATTAAGTATGCCCAGGTTTTAAGTGCTTTGCATCTGCAAAGAGGGAAAAAAAAGTATAGCTTTGTAAGTCTTGTAAAATGCCAACAAATTATATTCTTACTAGACAATAATCTGATGTATATTTTATTTCAGTTATAATTACCAGGATAAAAGGACTTGTTTAATCTCTAGCTTTGGGTTACTTCATCTCTTTTTCTTGTGGTTGGTAAAGCTCTTATTTTGCTTTAGCTGAGCGGCTCAAATTTTACTGCTTGAGAATTTAAAATCTGACATTATAAACTTGATTTCCAAAGCTGCTGCAGAAGTCTGCAAGCATCCCTGTTGGATAGGTTGGAAGGGGTTAGGGGAGATAATGCAAGTTTCAATATTGTAGCTTTTTTGAGGTGTGTTTTAGCATTACAGCAGACAATTCTGTAAGCACTACAGAAGACTTGTCTTCTGCAAATCTGACTCTTGTTTGCACAGCACTGATTCCTGAGAAGATCTAACTGCTGTTTGTTATTTTCCCATTTCTGTAATTTATAATGATTTTGCCCTTCCAGACTGTCTAATAACTCGTACATTTCTGCTGATACCTGAAGATTTGCCTTGAGAGTGGAAGAGTCTCAGTGGACGACTGAGAGTGGAAGGGTCAGTCTGTTTTTAACCTCTGGAATTTGTGACTGTGGTTATCTTCACCATTTCTCTCCTGCTTAATCACTGTAGAACCTTATTACTATTTGACCTGGGATGGAAATGGCCAGTATATTTTATTCTCATTAATGTCATTACAATAGATGTCCAGGTAAACTAATTTTCCCACTGAGCAACAAGATGTAGTGTTTATTTTACATCAGAGAATCCACATTGGAAAAAACCCTCAGAAGTGTGCTTTTTGCTCTGCTGCTCAGTTGTTTTCCTGCCAAGGAGAAAGTAAAAAAAAAAAAAAAAAAAAAAATTAAATTTCATATATTTAGCATTTTCAATAAGAGCTAAGGGTCAGTCTCCTAAACATAGTGACAATGTGCTGCATTAGCAAGAATGTATTTTGAATAAGGTCCTCCCAATTTAAGCTAAGCACTGCAATTCAGTGGTAACTTCAGTGTTTCAGGCTCAATGCCTGAACATGTAATAGTGTTCCCTGCAAAAATAAGCAGTGACAGCAAGAAAAAGCTTTTTTTTTTAAAAAAAAAAGATCTTTTTAAATTGTTTCACTACAGCAGAATTTACGGTTCTGGTTGGAAAATTCACCGTGCTTTGAAGGTTTTGTGTATAAAGATTCATTTGCATCCGTATATGCATCTATTTATATGTAGTTCGTTAATATGAAAATAACCTAGTCAGATATCTAGGAATAGATAATTATTTTTCTGGTTGCTAAATTCAATACAGTTGTTCTGCACCAACAAAGACTTCTTCAGTGCTGCTTTCAGCATGTGGGATGCCTATTGGCACATGCTGCTAAACAGCTGCTGAATTGCTGCAGTCTCAGGTGAATTCTGTGTGCTGCAACATCATCCAAGTCAGGATCTGGCTTTGCCAATCACTTGAGTCATGCCATTGATGGGGAGGCAATTTAAGTCCTTTCTTCCTTTTTGCTGGACAGCCTCTGTCTTGTTGGTTTATCAGGACATAAAATTTGCATTATGAGCCCTGTCTTGATCCTCACCTTTTCTGTGCACAATTCCTTTTATGTACTTCAAAAACGAAAAACCTTCTATATTACTCTGATAATGTGGTTTGTTTTGACATTGTTCTATATAGAATTTATTGGTGTTTTACTATTGAGGAGATGTAGCAAAATGGTATCTCCTCATGTACTTAAATGCTGTTGGAAAGTACATACAATGAAAAGATATCTCATGCAGCAGATATAATATGCAGAAAAATATGGGTTATTTTTTCACTTTTCCTCCACACCCAGAAAGGATGTTCCTTCTCTCAAAGAGCCTTTCCTTCGGCAATGAAAAGCATATCACCTGTGAGATGATACTTGCAGAAAAGTAAGAGTTTCACATTTTTTTGAGAGAGATTAAGTAAATTTATCTTCATATTGTAATCTGAAAAATCTGTCAGAAGCTCTGGTCTGCTTTTAACTTTTACATAATTAATTCCTCTTATGAATATGAGATGACCAGGAACGAGTCCACTAAGTAGGTTCAGTTAGTATTGTTTTTCTAATGAAATTTCAAAAGTACCTAAGAGAATCAGACATTAGGGTTCTCAACAAGAGTAAAGGAAATTAAGATCCTCTTTAAAGGAGTTAAGGGAGCTTTTGAAAACACAGTGTGACATCTTTGCGTACTGTGAGAGTCTAATGCTTTAGATTGATTTTAATAAGAGAGTAGACCAGAAACTGTATATAAAGATTTCTGATGAACCAGCCACAAGAATTGTTCTATAGTACTGTGACAGACCTATAGATTATTGTAATTTAAGATTTGTTCCATGTCTGGAGAAAAATTATGTTATTTTCTTTGACCTCTCTTATTTTGGAATTGAAACAGACACCTCTCTGAAAACAGAATTGATGAAGGTTGTTCCTACAACTCTCCAAATCTCTGGTACCTAATTGTCCAGTTGAGCTAATTCTGCAATATTTCCCTCATCTGAAAGTGTTACTTTCACCTAAAAGCCTTTTTCACAAAAATTTCAGCAACTTAATACTTTTGGTACCTCAGTTATGCTCCTCAGTTTTGATTGGAATTGGAGGTTGGAGAGATGGACAGATGAAGGTCCTAAACCTCATTTCCTTGGGAGACCAGGTTAAGAAAAGTGTCTAGAATAAATAGAGGGATTGGAAAGGAGAAGAGTAAGGAATAAATAACATGGGTTTACAGCACTAAGAATGAAACTTTCAAAGAACCCATGACCTGATACATATTCAGTAGATGAACTATGTTTTTCTCAGTAATGTTATCCTCTATGCCTAGACATGCAAGAATTTTCATTTTTCCTTGGTATCTTTATTTTCCCTTGTTACAATAAGTTAGGATTGAAAATAACATGGGATATTTCAGCACTGGCTGGTTATTTTACATAGGGAACTTGTCTGAGTAATAATGACATGGGCTTGTGATTTTTCCCTATGTTATCTAGATGAAGACTTGTAATATAAACAAAGATAAATAGAATGCAGTTTAAATTTATGATTTATGTATGGTACTTTGAAATAAGGTAGCTAATTTTTCATCTTGTTACCCTGCAAATTAGTATTGTTCTGCTGTGTTTTCATCAAGCAAGGAAGTAGAAAAATGAGGTTATCTTTTGTATCCAATAATTATTTCTTTTACTGTCTAGTTATTTTCTGTTTCTTTTACACTTCAATTTTTTTCTTGGCAAGGAAGTTCTGACTGGTTAGGAGAAGCTTTTTTGTTTAGCAAATCAGTTTCCTATTTCAAGATTGTCTTCACTGTAATCATTGCTCTGTCAATAGTAAATTACCTTTCTGGAGAAGGTATGTGAAGCAACTAGCTAGGCATTGTGTGCACATCAGCAGAGTTCAATATATTTACTACTTAGAGTGAGAGAGCAAGTGGTGAGGCCTGGGTGTGGAACATGGCATTTTTTCATAGATATGAAGAATTCCTCATGAACTCAAGAGTTCCTAATCTTTCACTGGTGGGAACATGAGAAAGTGCTGAAAGAAACTAGAAAGAATCTTTTTGCAGTGGTAGTTCTATATGGTTAAGCTGTACATCAATAGTCAGCCCTACAGTTTCCTGGCTATTTGTAATTTAGATGGAACATTACAAAAATACAGATTGAAAATAGGAAAAGAAGCAGTCTGACAGAGTGCACCTTCCTAAAGAGGTGATGATGCTACTTCTGCAGATGGTATCTCAGGTATGCTTAAATAGTTTTTAAGTTCTTGAACAGCTTTCCAAACTAAGTCCTGAGTTAAAAGTTAGAGATGTTAAATCTCTACAGGAAGAACTGCATATTGACAATTCCTGCTGAGGTATAACTAATCATATAAAACCTCTTTTAATGTATCTCTGGTCTGACTGTTCTTTCACTTCTAAAAATATTGCATTTAAAAGTTTTGCATGTCCGTAGAAGATATTTCTATCTATATTATACATTTTGGGGACATACACTTACGCATCTAGGGCTTCTATGTAGATTCTGTTGAATGATTGCATTAATCTTAGTTAAAATTGGAGGTAAAAATTTAGACTGGAATGCTCTGCTTTAGTCATAAGTAGGACATCTCAGTTAAATGTTACATACATACATTACATTTTCATTTATTTTAAAAAAATAAAAAGACGTGTTCTGGTTTGTATCACAGATGAATCCTGAACTCTCTTCTTCCTGAGATGAGTGAAGCCTATGATCATTATCAGGCTATTGTTGAACACTTTTTGATGTATTGTGCCTGGCTCTCAGTGTGTTTGTTTGTTATAGATGTTATCACATTTGGATTGTCAGCAAGTTCATCTGGAAATAAATTTAAACATTTTATTAGCGTTCTGAATGTAAATAAAAACCAATTAAATAGTTATTACATATAGGAGATTCTGAAGGCTTAAATTATTTTCATATATACTGCCTCATTTTCAATGTATTAAAATGAAACATATATTTGCTTAGATAAAGTACTTTATATTAACAACTGTGAAGAATTTCAGAGCAGGAGTTAGGGAAACAAACTCCTTTCAGCTTGTGGATTGAATCTATTGACGGGCAGAATATCAAGGCAAAGCCTCATGGACATCAGACTATGAAGTAATTGTCTATCTTGTGGAATAAAGAAAGCCCTTGGTCCACTTATATACAGATTCTTCTTTAGGAGGGAAAGTAAGGGATTTTGCTGCCTGCTGTAAAATCATGAAAAGAATCTGACTTAAATTGACACTGGGACATAATTTTGGCAATGATCCCCTTTGTGTGCTACCCAGGGGTTTGTGTATCATCCAGCAAAGCTCAGGCTTAATGAGTGATGCAGCACGTTTCGTTTAAGTTTCCTCTTGAGGCAGAGTGTCACTCTATGCTGATAGCAGAAGAATATACTCTATACCCTCTCAGTTTCAACTGGAGAGCTTCTTTTCCTGATGAAGGGCACAAATAAAATAAAATTTTCATTATAGATAAATCCCTCATAAGGTTCAAGCATTTAGGGAGCCACGTAGTTTTATTGCAATAAATAAGAATGTTTTTTTCAAATTATTTCTGTCTTCAGTTACTAAAAAGTGTTATTGAAGGTAAATCATGTCTGCATTAGCAGTCCTTTTATAGATGAGAAATTTAAAGGACATAAATAACAGATTTACTTAATTTAACCCTAAAAAGAATAATTCATGTCCCACTTGAATCTACAGTAAAAAGCATTTTCTTATAACTTTTTAATTTCTACTGTATTTTAATTTTTTTGTTTCCAAAGAATTCTCATGATTTTAGCTGTTCTTTTTTTCATTTTAGTGATAGTCACATGAAAATAAAATGCTAATAAAAAGAGGCAACTATTTTTCTTGGTTGTTTCCCTCAGTTAAGAATATTTACCAAACATTAATAATAGATTTTTGCATCTTGAAAAAGGACTCATTGGCAAAAACAAATGTATCCGAGAGACACATATGCAATGCTAATTGACAACTGTGTACACAAAGAGCTGCCATTTATTTTATTACAGTCAAACACAACCTTTGTAAATGTCAGTTCTGTGTTCTGTTGACCAGCATTTTAATTTAGACATATTGTTCTTCTTTTTTAAGTGATTGTAATTTTATTTCCTTCAAATACATAGTTCAGTCATATTAGTTGCCAGTGTGTATTTCGTTATTCTTTCAAAAGGAACAATCAAATTACTATTATTTCATAGGACAAATTATGAAAAAAACCCAAACCAACAAACAGCTAAATAAATCTTTCAATTATTTCAATAGAGGCTCTATGATGAATGGAGGGGATGCAACATTTTTTGGTATTCATCTACAGAGTCCAAAATAAATCTTACCAATGAAAGGACATAATAACCAAATTACCCTAACAAAAAAAACAAACAAAACAAAACAAACAAACAAACAAAAAAAACAGTGAACAAAGAGTTCAGAGTGGGCATTTCAAACTTTCATTGTAGTCTACAATGCCTGACTCAGGAAAGGTAACAGATGTGAATGGGTCCGTGTTGGCATATCTGAACAAAGTCTCGGTGGACCTTAATGAGTCCTTGCTTAGTACAGAAGGAAATCTCACTACAAGTGTCTTGGCTGATAAGTTGAAACCCAGGTAGAGGATATGGGTAACAGCTGTTAACTGTGGCTTCTTCACCCCAAATTGCTTATCCCTGGAAAATTTAGCGGGGAAAGGGGAAGAAGTGTAACTTGTGAAACTCAAGGGCCATTTGCAGGTCTATACTGGCAAGCTCCTTTCTTGCTCTTACCACAAGCCAGAATTTATTTTTCCCAAGGAACAGGCAACTTGCAGGATGTTTTGCATGCTTGCTATTTCCCCTTTTCACAGGGAAACTATTAAGAGCTCTTGTGCAATACAATAAAGGCTTACCGGTAAGCAGAACTCCTGCCATTTGTTGTCGTGCTGAATTGCCATTTCATTTTATGATAGGATACTGAGAAAATTTGTTACCTCACATTTATGGAGAAGAAATGTGTTTGTGTTCTTTCTTAAATTCTGGATGACAGAGTGCAGCAAAGAATTTCCCTTATTTGTATTTTAAAAAAGAATATTTTTTTATTCCATATCTTAAGGCTTGAAAGACAAGTCATGTGAAAAGTAATTTCTTCAAGATTTTGGTTGTAGTTAGTTATTTTCTGGTAAGATAATAATTTCAATTTCACCAAAGCCATCTTTTAGATCGAAGTTAAATTGAAGAAGGCTTTGAGTCAGCCCTAAAGATAGCAGGCTCCAGTTTCAAATGAAACACTTTTGTAATGAAAATACCTTATCCTTTTTGTAACTTTGTTGTTTGGAATTTTTTTATACACTAAGTATGGTTTGGATTTTTTTAAAAGACATAGAGAGTAAACAACTTCTGATTTACTTCTGAGTATTTCATGAAGTCTGACATTTTAACTGGAAATGTTGTAAGTATTGAACAAACACAGTATACTCAAATTCAACATTGAAAGAGCCAGAAAACTTTTTGAAACACAGAATCACAGAATATTCTGAGTTTGAAAGAACTCACAAGGATTGTCAAATCCAAGTCTTAAGTGAATGGCCTGTATAGGGGTCAAATCAATGATCTTGGACATATTTAACCTCACAAGAGCAAATTATCAAGCTTACATGCTGTTCACTATTCAATAGGATATACTGAACAGGAGAAGACATGGAGGGTAGCTCTTAAGTTCAATTAACTCATGAAGAATATTTTGAGGGTTCTAAAACTACAACTGTATTCAAAGTAACTCCTAAAGTAAACTCCAAACAGAAAGGTATATTAAAAGCTATTAACAAAATGATGTGCAGGTGGCTTTTAACTTACTAACACTGTTAACTAGTAGCTGCCAAAAGCTGAGAATAAGTACTGAGTGAAGCTTTGCTTTTTCACTCTTTCCCTAGGCATGAACTGTTAATTGTGCCTGGAGAGAGGACACAGGGTTAGAAGGACTTTTGGAAAAGCTGTACTGGTGCTCTAAATTTCAGATATTCTACTGAACAATTCAACTAAGTTGTCATAATATTTTTACAGAGACAGCTAACAACTTTAAAAATTAAATTGCAATAAAAATATTAGAACAATAATGGCTAATTATTTCTTCTTACCATGACAGTTTGTTTTTTTTTTTTTAAAGTAGAAATTGAAGTAACAAATGCTAGACCTTCCAGTAAGGCAACAATATTTACTTTATGCATTGTATTATTTACAGCAGAATATACTAAATATTTCAACACATGGTTTCTAAAAGTTGGTAAGTAACATTATTGTGTGTGGCTTGCTATTCAGTGATGTAAAAAACTAAATTATGGATGGGATAGGATTTTGAAAAGTATTCTTTTATAAAACCCATTTTTAAGCATTTCTCTGTTGATTAACAGTGGGGGGGGTCATACAGATCTTGGAAATACTATTTTCAGAAGTTCTAGCAAGGGAAAGTAATCAAAAATGTCATCATTATAAAGCTAAAACAATTTTCATTCTCCTGTGTAATTATTTCTCACACATGCTAACACATGAACCCACAGAACAAACCCCCACTCCACCTTCATTCAATCAAGCTATTTCTCCTCAGTCAGGGTTTCACAAGATGAGAGATGATAACACCGTTTTGTTTGGGGGTTTTTTGTATTTAAAAATGTTGGAATATTTCTCAATTACCATGGAACTCACCTTCACTGAAGCACTTAAATATGCAGAGGGTGGGCTTTCTGTATATGCTTGGTATGACAAATTACACTTAAACTTTTTTGTTGCTTAATTTCACAAAAAGCATTCTATTTTGCGTATTCAGTATCACTCTTTTTTAATGTAGACAGTAATTGGAGACCTCGAATTCAGCATTGAAATTATTATGAATTACTCTAGATGGTAAATGTTGCAGAAAATAAGAGCATAGGAAATGCATTTGAATTATGTTCTAAAAGAAATATTGTTGTAGCTATGGAACTGTAAAAATTTAACAAAGGGAAAGTTTCTGCCGAGAGATAATATGATTCCGTGATTTAAAATCTAATCATTTTGCTGAGACCATAGGATGTCACTGAAGGTGGTGGTAAAGAATGAAATAAGGCCAGCATGCTCTGGGCTCTGACTGTCTTCTGTCAGGTCCAAAGAGAGGTCACAAAATCCAACCTAAATGTAAGTCACAACATTTTCTTTAATTTTGTTAATTTATCTTGCCCTAATCTGTATTAATTTTTTTCATCAAACTCATGGCAAAGCTTCTGTGGGTGATATAAAACTGCATCTTGTAATTTCTTGAATAAGTGCTATAGCTTCCTTTAATTTAAGAGTTTATAACCAAAGTTCTGTAGTTTCTTTGACTGTAGGTTATGACAAGTAATTGACGGTATTTTCCATTAACACTTCTAAAAACAAAGGGTGGGAAAGACTGTTCCTGATAAGACAGTAACTGTACAGGTGAAGACATTGATTCCTTAAAGATAGGTGTGCTTCATCTTACACAAGTCGATAACCTCACATTAAGCACTGGGGTGAAGTCTCATAGGATACTGGAGGCTGAAGCATGTGAGTGAAAACCTTATGCTTTCAGCTCAGCCTTTAGCTGCCAGCCTCTTGCTATTCTTTTCATAGCTGTTTCTAACTGAGATTGGGACTGTGAAGAGATCACAAAACTAATTTTCTATTTGACCTTGCTTGGGTACAGGTTACCAGAGGTGAAAGGCAGCTTCGATTATTTACTGCAAAACTTTACTGCTGCATTTCTTCCATTACCCATGAGAACTTCACTGTTGCATCTCATATACTGAGTCTGTTTCCTCTCTCTCACCTCGCTCCCCCAAACCAAAACCAAACCAGCACAACTGCCCCGCACTGCACCCACCCCAACCTGGGCTCCAAAATACAAGTACTGTAAGATACTGTCTTCCTAGGAAGGTAGTTCTATATTGTATGGCACTGGAGTTTCAGTAAGTAGCGCTACTAAGAAAGATACAAATTATTATTATTATTATTATTATTATTATTATTATTATTATTATTATTATTATTATTAAATTCTGTTCCTATACTCCTAGTGAATTTTCAGGTGAACTTGAATTGTGTTTTATTGTGAATGATAACTGATATCCTTTATTGATTAGTTTTCAAAGACACTGCAGTTTATTTCTGGACTGGTGGTTTTTAGAAGTCATCTAATCGGGTGAGAAACATAAAGGTTAAATAGCAAAAAAAAAGTAATGGCATTTTACTGAGTTGGTATTCTTTTTAAAGAATATATGCTTTGTGTAAAAAAGGGTCAGATACACAGGTAGACAAAGGAAAATGATCCTATGCCTATGTCTTCATCTGCTGTTCCTTTAGAATAGGCTTGTGATACCCTGACTATTGCTAAATTACTTTGAAAAAAATTCTTAACCTCCTAGTTTACATTATTTGATTGATGAAAATCATGTCTTTTAAAATCAAATTTACACCAAAATTCATTTCTGTGTGAGCAAAAGTCATGTGATATTTGTTCTGTAACTGTATGAAACTTCAACTACCACAGAGATTTTTTTTTTTAATTTCTTTTTTAAAAGGTCAGCTTTTCTGAAGGAAGATGCTCTTTGGTTTCCTGTCTGTTCCCTCATTAAATGTCAATGGTTTTAACTTTTTTACAAGGAAGTGCTGTGCTGCATTTCATTCTTTACTGGGCACAAATAACACTGCATCTACTACGTGTCCACCGAATATTTTCCAACACCTGTTCAAATTTTCATAAGAGGTTTTTTTATCTTACTCTTCCCTGCCTAGATATTACACTCTGTGGTGGCTTTCAGAGCTCCATTGCAACATTTTTTTAAAAGGATGGATATGTAAATCCACGCATGCTCTCACATATCTAAAAAGACCATTACTATCAAGAGCACATCATAAAAATTTCTACTGTGGTCTCTGTTAACACATTCCTGTTCTTGCTTGCCATGGCATGGACGATTCCACATGACTGGAAAAGAAGGTGTTCTCATAAAGTAGTGACCCATTAAGTCGTAGTTACTTCTTTGTCTGTGAAAGTCTGAACACACTTCATTCAGTAGCTTAGTTGGGAATGTCTTACAAACAAGAATATGTTTGAGAAATGCGCTTTAGGAATAGATTCAGCTCAACTGAAAAAATAGAATTGGAGGCATGGAAAACACCACAACAGTAACAACACGGGGTATTTTAGTAATTTAAAATTACTTTAGAAAAAATGATAATCACCTTGTGTTTCTCAACACAAATTTGAAGTTAAATGTTTAGCTAGTTTTATAAGAACTATATATGAAAATTACATTTTTATTTCTTGTAATACCTTAACTATGTTTTGAAATCATATCAAAGTAGGAAATGTGGAATGTCTTGAAATACTGTTTTCAAATTGCATAAACACTTGCCTCACCTGATTGGAAGCCAACGTTAATTGAAATCAGCAAGAGAAAATTCTTACTTCCATAAAACAGAGTGATGTAGAGCAGTGAGATTTGAAATTTTAAATTGATTTACTAATTTGCAAAAGCAGCATAAATATTCTGTCACCTGAAGATAACATGTATTGTTCTACATTGGAAAGAGACAGAGAGCAAAAAAGTCTGCACAAACTGCTAATGCTTGAAGTATTTAATGTCTACCAGTATGTTGTCTCACTTCTATCTATTCTTGTTCTTTTCTTCTCTATTCTGTTTTACATTTTTAAAAAATTGAATAGTACATGTTCTGTACTTTAATTTAATTTAATGCAACTTTGAATATTATGTTAAAAAATAAACAACCCTCAAACTTTCTGTATTCTCCACAGAGAAAGAAATTATGCTGGAAGAAAGCTAACAGCAAGTTGTTTTAAGTAGTTTAGACATACAATGGTGTTGCATTTCAAGTGTGAGATAAGAGCTAATAACCTGTCCTATAAATTTAATAGACTTTAATCCTTAGTTACTTAAGATGGTTGTGCCAAGGTAATTGTAGGAGCATATGAGAGTATAATTACCCATCTGCAGACAAAGGCAGGTATTTTTCAGTTCAAGGATAAGACTTTTATCCCTGGAACTTAGACTTAGGTGTGAGTGAAAGTCTCTTTTTTTTTTAGAAAGTAGACAAAAAGAAGTTAATTAGCTGATCAGTTAGTTATTGAATGGGTTGAGCCTTGTGATTGAAAAAAATACAATGTCATTTAAAATACTTCTTTTTCTTTATTAATTTTTTTTTTTTTAGTTTTGACTGGCATCTTTCCTGCTTCTTTGGACTGTAAAACAGAACCTGATAGAACAAAGGTTGACACATGGATAACCTAATAATCTATAAAATATTTCAAGAAAAGGCATCCTATCACTGTAGATGAACAAAGGCACAGAGATGATATGGTTCTGTGATTTACAGGATTAAATTTTATCTAATCTAAAAGATTCTAAGAGAAATTTTGGACTTAAATTACTCTGATTAAAATAGGAATGTCTAATCCAAAGATAGAATATGAAAAGAAACCTATACTTTGGCTGCAATCCAGTCATGCCCAGGATTTACCACCTATATTTTGAGGGAGAGAAGAACAAAAATAACCAGATGACCTTATGATTTCTTGGGGCAAAATGCTACAATGGTAACATAAAGATTTTCCCTTCCTCTTCCCTCCCTTCCCTGGTTAGGGTCAGTCATTTAGTTTTAATGTTGCACAAATAATTCCTAAGTCTTTCTTGTTGGATATTTTTCTTCACCGTCTGCTATTAGAGCTTCCTAAATCTGGTTGGGGCTGAGCCAGAACTTGGACTGCTCCAACCGGAAGGGTTAGAGATGAAGCATTTTGGGCAAGGGGAAGTTTGCAATTACTCTGTATTGCTCAGAGAAAATGGGAGTAGCCTGCCATGTGAATCTATAAAAAGCTGGCCTTAGGGAGAATTGCTGCAGTGCTGCAGTTCCTTCACCTTTAGAAGAGGAAGGAAGAATTGATCTCTGTCAAAAGGGGGCATTGCTAGCAATTGAAAAAGCTTATCTTTCCAAAGCCTATTGAGTCGAAATGTCCTGTATGTTTATAGTTTTGTAGAGATAAAAGAAGCAAACTTTGGACACAGAAGAAAATTACACCATTTGGCTTGAAAAATAGCTCCTGTCTAGATTAGTCCTAAAGGTACAATAAAAGAGATGTGGTGTGTTTGGTTTTTGATTTGTTTGTGTTTTTTTGTTTTGTTTTGTTTTTTGTTTTGTTTTCTTGTTTTTTGTTTGTTTGGTTGGTTTGTTTGCTTTGGTTTTTTTTTTTTTTTGTTTGTTGGTTGTTTTTTTTTTTTTTTATTATTTTATAATCTTGGGATTTTGCCACTACAAAATCCATTATTCTCATCATCTTTCCGTGGAAGAAAAGTTAGTTGATTAAAATATACATAAGTACATGTATGTATACCTTAAATCTCTGTAGCTATAGAATCATAGAATTATTTAGCTTGGAAAAAACCTTTAAGATCATCAAGTCCACCCGTGAATCTAACACTGTTAAGCCCACCACTAAACCATGTCCTCAAGTGCCATATGTACACATTTTTAAATACCTCCAGGGATGGTGACTCAACCATTTCCCAGGGCAGCCTGTGCTAGTGTTTGAATAACCCTCTCCAAAGAGAATTTTTTCCTAATATCCGGTCTAAACCTCCATTGGCATAACTTGAGATAATTTTTCTTGTCGTTTTGCTTGTTACTTGGGAGAAGAGACTGGCTTCTACCTCACTACAACCTCCTTTCAGATAGTTGTAGAGAGTGAAAAGGTTGTCCCTGAACCTCCTTTTTTTTCCAGGCTAAACAACCCCAGCTCCCTCAACTGCTCCTCATATGAGTTACTCTGTAGACCTTTTACCATTTTTGTTGCCTTTTTCTGGACATGCTCAAGCACTTCAATGTTCTCGTAGTGAGGGGCATTCACAAATAACAAAATAGAATTGTCCATTTTAAAACACAGGCAGTCTTCACAGCAAAAACAACAGAGTAAGCAAAACAGTTATCTTTACAGAAATAAAAATTCTCATAGACATTGTGGAATAAGCTGGTGAAAGGAAGTGCGTAGAATAAAAAATCCAGTATGAACTGGACCACACAAAAATATCTACAAATCACAAAAAAATAATTGACCTTAGGACATTCTATTAACTTGAACAAAAAATAATAGCTACTACTTTCAACTACACAGAAAAGAATGAACTTTGGCTTCAAGGTTAGCAAACTGCTCATAATAAAGTAAGCAAGTTCCCATAACGTTTTTTCCCCCCATCTAAAGAACTAGAATGTAGAAATGTAGCAGAACAAAAACTTCTGAATTATTAGTAGACGTTACCTTCGACTCTTCCTCAGTGGTCCAATTATAACTGAAAAATGCAAGCAAACAGGATACAAATCAAGAGCAATTTATCAACTTGTTAAGTATGATTCTGTTTATAGAACCGTAACTGCATAGCTACAACCATAACACTGCATAATGAGGTATTCAGCTTCAAAATATCAGTAATTTTAAAAAAGAGTTTACAAATATCCATTGTTTAGCACTTACTCATGAACAGTTTCCTAAAAATCACTAGTTCTTTAGTCTGATATTCTTTATTCCACTAAACCAAACATTTTAAAAAAATCTTTAGGTACAAAGATTAATAATTAATCTTTAGGTACAAAGATTAATATATGTGTTTAGCAAAGCATTTCATTATATTACCAGAAAACAAAGAAAGCATTATGAGGCTTTGTCACCCTTATGTTTTCCTAGTTGATTCTGACAATCTGGAATATTTATGGTATAAGTGCCAATTTGCAGATGGAAAGCCAAGTCTATCTCTTTGTTATTTCATATTTCACATCTCCTTTTTGCACGTAGCCATGGACAGTGGGATTTAATAATGTAAACTTTTCCGACAGAGTGCTTTGTAATTCTGTGTAGTTTTTCCTTGTAGAAGCAAGTGGGATTCTCTCAAAAAATGGTATTTTAAGAAGTGAGAAGTCCTGACAGTAGTCTTAGTAATTTTTTCAGAATAAGATTTTTCAGTAAGAGCAATAAAATTCAATCCAGTGAGTGTAGTCTACATGGGGGAAATTTACACATCACCCTAGAACTTCAAATATCAGGTCTTTGTTGATCATTGACACAAACCTGTTTCCCAGAGCTGAGCTCCTGCTACTGTTGGTATTGCCATGGTCCTTCCTTTATTGTTATTCTGTTCGCATTTACACAGTATTCCATTATTGATTTTTATTGTTCTCTAAGGGGTTACGTCAAAGTCTAGTTTATTGATTCCATTTGGACATAAGTCTTCTAAATTGCTAGGCATTTTCATAACCTTCCCCTCTACCCTATCTACTACTTCGCTAACTGGTATTGATTTGTAAGAATGGAAAAAAAAAACAACTTCATAAGGTTTTCTAGAGAAGATTAAAGCTTCTGCATCTTCTATATGACCGTTGATGGATTTTTCTCAACAGGTTTAATGATAAAAGTAGAAAGGGGATGCCCTTGCATTTTCCTTTAATTGTTTTTATAGTGCATTTGTAATTTTATTTTTTAATATAATTGTTAAAATATTTTAGTGGAGGTATTAGATACAGTAGTAACAAAAGGTGTAGCTATTCGTGCCTAGGGCTATAAAATCAAAAAATCCAGGAGAGAGAATCCAGACTAGTACTGACACTCATTACACTTCCCTGCATTTATTTACAATCTACTATTATATTAATAAGATTACATTTAGATATTTTCTGTTTGAGTGGAAGAAATTTCACTTGTTTTTCTGTTGCATAATACTGAGGTCTTCTAGTTCTTCCAGTCCATTCCATGTATGATGTGGATACGGAAATGTCAAACTGTTTCTACAGTGAGCAAGTATGATACACTCAAACCTACCTTTCTCTGAAATACTTTCTTAAGATGGTCACTGTTTTGTAGTATCGAAGTATCCTATTGATAATTTGTATATTATCTCATTGAAATTGCATTCTTTAGGTATCACATTGAAAGGTCTTGAAAATAAGTTGTCTTTAATATAAAGTTATTTTAGAAATTGGTCTTACGAAATGCATAGATTTTTTTCTCGAAAGAAGTGAAAACTAATTTCACCTTCAGGATCAGAAATCAAAACTCTTTACCGATGCAATTAGAATTGCAAATGAGATAATTTGCCTTCAAGCTAAAGAACATTGTTTTGTATTATGCAAATGTTGTGGTACTGTGTAAGAGGAATTATTTAAAAATCAGAATTAGCATCAATTTCAATGATAGTTACTGATTTAGATTTTAACTAGTGAAATTAAGATTCATTACCCTATTTTTAATTTTTTTTTTTTTTTCATTTCTGGTACTCTAGCAGAACTCTGGTTTACAAATTATTGTGCCTTTTGACTGCTGAACAGAGATCTTTAATGTATGTTAAAAACTGCTGGAAGTGAAGAATGAAATAGAAACTCAGCAGCAGTAATTTTGCTTGTTGTGTCATGAGAAATGCTCAGTTAATAATAAGGAGATTGTTTCAAGAGCATTTTAGTTACCAAAATTTGGAATACAAAGTAAAACTCCCTAGGCGTTCAAATTATTCAATACGAGAATCCTACAGTATTTAACATCTAGTATATGAAATGTTTCTACATCTGTCTGAAAATGAAGTGAGCCTATTTTCATGGTGTTAATCACTTTTATTGCATATGCTACTTCACAGTACCCAATTTGTCACATACAAGCTCGTGTTTTACAGTGTATGGTAGATTCAAAACAGAAAAGAACCTTTCTTGGAAGGAGAAATGTATTAATTTCTGCCAATTTAACTACCATATAATTATCCTCCAATACTGTCTGAAATGTAAAAAATGATAAATGGTTGCAATAAAGAGACATCACACATGCAGAATGAAGGTTCAGAAGGGCTCATTCCACCTCCATTTTACCAGCAGTTTGTTTCAGGCACTAAGCATTACTAATAGATTTAGTATAATCTAGATAGATGGTTAAAATAATAACTTATGATTCAAAGCGACTGGAAGGAGACTTTGAAAACAAAAAGACATCTGCATTAAAACTGTGGTGCGATTTCTGGCTGTGGAACTCTTAATAAAATGCAAATAGTTATTAATAATTACAATTTATTTTTCATATTGTAAAATATTCAGTCTTGCTTTTTCTGAAAAGCCAAAGGCCATGCAGATGTTTTGTTTTAGCTTCTATCTTGTAAATGACGTAGACAATTTAAACCACAAATATGGTTCTGTTTTCCATAAAGGATTATACATGTGAGAATCAATTACTGTAACATTGGTACAGGATTTTTTCCTTGCCCTTCTTGTCTCTGCACCACCTTGTGTAAGAAACAGTGGAAAAATATAATTATCTTCAACTATTCTACAATTTACAAGACATTTCCATTCATCCAGCTTTAGAACTTGATTTGTAGTTGGGTAAGGAAGGGATATAGATAAAAGATGAATGAAAACTTTATTTAGAACAGCTGTTGTCACCATGGAGATCTTGAGTGTACTGCTACTTTTAAAAGAGAATGCACATTTTTTATGCTGAGCTCCGTGGCCCCTAAGTTCTGCTTTGTGGGGAGGGTGACCACTTAATTGCTTTAATTAGGTGGATGGGGGTTTCATGAGGCAGAAACCTGCCAATGTGTGGAAGAACTGCCAGAGCTTCATATGTCTCGTTAGGAATAAGATTTAGTCCAGCCTTGGGCTCAGAGAAGGAGCCATCCTTCAGGAATTCTCTCCCTGACAGGTTGAAATTTAGCTCCTCAGCAGGGGTGGCCATGTAGCAGTTGGTGCCATCACCACAAACTGCTGCTGCTGCAAACAGTAACCCCTGGGAGCAGCAAGTCCTCTTTGCTCTGTAACAAGTTGGGCAAACAGTGAAGTCCACCTTTTCCACTGCTTAACATGGCATGTTTGAGCTGAAACAGGGATCACCAAACAACTAGATTATGAGGAGTTTTTCAAACTGGTTTGTGGCTCTTGTTTCAAGGGAAAAGGTCACTTTTGCCTGCACCTGTTCTCCTTCTTTTTATTTGGCTGTTATGACTGAGAAAGAAAGGTCAGTGGGAACAGCACAATTCATCTTTTCTGTATAGCTAGAAACCAAGCTGCATGGAGGGGAGAGCAAGCAGCTTCTCTCTTAATGTACTCTTCCCCATTGTGCCTTATGTGAAATGAATGTTGGAGTTATTTCTCTCTGTATACCTGAAAACCTAGGATAAATGTTTCACCCGCATAGTTTTTATTTTTGCTGTCAGTAACATGCATCTTTTTCACTTCATTTAGTGTTCCTTCAGTCATTACATCATTGGTATGAACTGTGAGTGTCAAGTAAAGTGCAGTATGTCTCCTTGAAGCACAGTACATTCTCATTCTCACATCTGTTTACTTCTAATGGTCATGAAAATTTTATTTTTCCCCCAAGTTACTGAATGACCTTGTTTGAGGGTGAAAAGGATTGGAGCTTAAAGGTTATTTTTTACATGCCTCTTTTATAACTTTATCTAGTAAGTATATATGAGCCCATCTTGCCTGATAAGACATACATTTGGTAATCGATGTTGCATGCTGTGGAGTTAAGATTCATTGGCATGTGTCTGAAATGGTGGCATTAACATATGAATGGTGAAGAAATGGTGAAGAAGTGGTGTCAGAAATAACTAGTGCTTCAGGGAATACCATAGCATTTTTTAATTTTAGAAAGAGTTCATTTAAACCTCTCAAGGGTGATAAGGGCCAACTTCTGAAACTTTGTCTCAAGGCTTATCCTTCACATAACTAACTAGACTCAAAGGGATTATTCATAAAATTAAGAATCTTCAGAATTTGTTTGACATTTATTTGAGTGGCAAACAACTAGAAAAAGCAAAGTTGGTGGGTTTTCTTCATAAGAATGTCTTGAGTTCTGAGCCTGTGTGGTGCAAAACTTGTATAATGAAATGATAAATTCTTTTAAATACCAAAAAAATTAGATGCTGAGAACTGTTTGCTCCCTCATGATAGAGTCTAGTGTTCTATTGGCCCTTCCTGTGTTGTATCATCACAACAGCTTTCCAATGTGACTTAACAGTGTGATGTTTTTTTACTATTGTCTTCTAGACCATTCAAAACACCATCCTGTTTGGGAGAGAAATCTCTAATTGCTAAATATAGTTTATTTTACCAAGATGATTCTCTAGCGGAACTCAAGAAACTGGCCTCTGAAGGAGCCACTCCTATCACTCTAAATAAAAACAACCTTCTGCATCCATTCTTCGATAGTTTGGACTGTAAAGTAACCCCAGTTTCATAAGCTTCAGCTCTAAAAAAAGCCCCTTGCAAATTTTCAGAACCAACTGCTGTATTTCTCAAGTCAGATATATTAGATCTTTGTGCATCTCTATAAATGTGTACAGTGCAGTTTTTTCAGTTGATCATTACTTAATTTCAGCAATTTTTTTTGAAATATTAATGAGGTGGAAGACATAAACTATGCTTGGTTTGTAAGAGTAATTTGTATTATTTATGTATATCTCTAATTTTTACTCCTTCACATATATTTTTATCCTGGTTTCCATCTACAAAATAAGTAAGTTAATGCTTGCCTTGTAATCACCTTCTCTAGCTCAGTAAATGCCCTTTTAAGAAAGCAAATAAGGTCAGGCTAAGCATTTACAAAATCAAAATGTCCCTGCAATAATTTATAGTTTGTACTTTGGGTCTTAACCTTTAACAGTTGTTCAGATTAACCTAAACTAATTATAAAAGTTTTCTTAAATTTATGATTTATAGCTTAAAGACAAAGTATTTTAACTTTTCTATAAAGAATAAAAAAAGAAATAATATAAATTCATATAATTCATAAATAATTCCTATTAATATATTTCATAAAGTCATATAATTCATATGAAATACTGATTTATGTTCTGACACCAACTAGTTAAACATTTTACATAAACTCCTTCCAATTGTACTTTTATTACCCAGTGTAGTTTTTTACAGTAAGTTATCCAACCCTGGAGTGCTCTGAGCTGATGGAATGTTATTGGACATGTAACAACAGGTAACTATCAAGAGATTGGCTTATATTAGCCATGGGATCTGTGTTATGGCCATCAGAGTTATCTGAAAAGATGAAAAACTTGTTCAAGAAGCAGAGATACCTGAATTCGGTTAATGGAGTCCTACGATAAAAAGGAGTTTGTTATTTTATATAGCAAAGTTACAAGGTATTAAGGAGGGTAAACTTTGACCATGTGCAATATCTTGAAAGTACTTAAAAAATTGTATCTGCTTTTGGTGAAAATTTTGTTTGTTTGTAATCCCACAGCTAAATTTCAACGTTTGTAGCTTGATTATCAAGTGGTTCCTTTGATTAATTACTATTCAGCTTGCTAGAAGACAAGAGCAGTCTCACTTAATTTAGTGGGCTATCTGATGACCAGACTTTACTGAATTTGGAACCACTCCATCAATGTCTTATGGGCTGTTAAAATTTACATTCAGCTCAGCATTAGATAGGGACAGCTGGCTAACAGGAAAATACAGGAGTAATTGCCTACTAAGAGGAAACCTTTCTAAAGTCAAATTGCTTGGTGAAACAACTGAAATAGCTCTTAGGGAAAATCCCTAAAGGATTTAGCATGACTTAAGCCAATAATGTCCTACAGAAATTACTCTTCCTAACCAGTAGGACTGAATACAAAGCACTATCCTACCTGTTGAATTTTTTAACCATATGCTTAATATTCTATACAGAAAAATGTAGGATTTTATCTGAAATTACTTAAGGCTGTCCAAAAGAAGTCAGAAAAAGCAGTAATTTCTTGCTAATATTATTTATGTCTTTCTGCTAGTATCTTTCCTGTGTAGGGAAAAAGAAGAAAACAGAAACTGAAGAAAGAAACTGCAGTTTCTTTTCCAAGTTTTTAGGTGAAGCTAACGATAAGATTGTCTTCTGAGACTGTATCTTGCTTCCCAACAAAAGGCTCCATTTTAATTACTCAAAATTTTACCTGAAGTTAGCCATTTTCCTTGACATTTCATTGCAAGATATTCTCATGAGACTGTCTTTGAAAATATGATGGTCAAAATAGTTCACCAATTTGGAAATGATACTGTTTTTCAATGACAGACAATTTAATTTGGAGGGGAAAAAAAAAAAACAAACCAAAAACCAAAAGCTAAAAACCAACACAAACCTAAAAGCTAGTAAGCATGGAATATTTTAGTGAGGGTAAGAAAACTGGAAGCAATGCATGAGGAGGAAACTAGACTAACTGGGTGAAGCTTGATGGGCCTATAGACTTGGTCCTATATTCTGGACATGAGTCCAGTGATGATAGCATTTGTTGCTATAGTGAAGTGTGTCCTAGTCAAATGGAGTTTGTGTCATCATCACTACAAGTCTTGACCACAAAAACATGGAAATTACCTTTCTATGGTTTTTCTGTGTTCTTATATGTGTGTATGTAATAAACATGTATGACAAGTTATCGTTGTGACAAAGGTCAAAGTGACATTTAGGTCCCCATGGAGCATAAAATAAGTGAAAAAGCTTGCTTCAATGTAAGATACTTTTACTGGCTTTGGCTTATTCTTTGTGAGCCTCTATTCATACAATGAAAAGTATGTAGAATATTCTGCGAATTACAGAAAGCTTCTCCTGAAGAACCTCATGGTAACTTTTAAGCAGTGGTATTTCCCCTGACTTGTAGGAAACAAAGTAGATCACAGTAAATAGAAGACTGATCATGCAAGTGATACTGAAGATCTCTATAGTGTACATATCTTGAGATGACTGCTTATCTCTTCCCATGGGCCGAGAGAGAAGTATGTTTGTATAGAAACATGGAAAATCAAACAAAATGTCAGTTAAAGTATATGTCATGCTGGCCCAATCTTGAAAGCCCAACTTTTAGCTTGAATATTTTAATATTCAAGAAATTATTCTTATTTATGAAGGATTCAGATGGGGTTATGAGACAGAGTACAAAGGGAAAACAAGTGTTCTAATTCCTTGTCTGGTGTTACTATCATGAATTCATCTTGTAGTTGAGTTATAATTGAATTATGCAAATAATTTCAATTGTTATTGTCCATTCAGAATGAACAGTCTCCTTTTGTATAGTGTTTGGTTAGACAGGGAATTTAAAGCTCATTGCCATTGTCTATGGGAAAGATCTCTCCAATCATTTTTTCAGCTCTTTTCAGAGAAAATATGAGAAAATCCTCTTATAGAAGAAAAGTCTCACAAAGAGTCTAAGAAATAGTACCAGTTTGTTTCAAAGGGAAAGAGTGCAAAAGGCCCTTTTTTTTCCTCTTTTTCTTTTTTTTTTTTTTTTGGGGGGGGAGGGGGAGCTGGGGTGAGATGTGAGTTTGCATTATAATTAGGACAAAAAGGATGTTCTAGCTGTTAGATGTGCTTTGACATTGTTGCTGTGCTGTATTCAGTGAATTGAGTGTGTTTTACATTCTCTGAGATTGCTTTTTGGTAACATTAAATAACAGTAAAATCAAAGGACCAAACTACAAGTGATAATCAATTATGGAATCCTTAGACCATTTTTTTGCAATGAATTTAAGGTTTGTTTTAGACTTTTCGGTATCACTGCTCTGAAAAGGAATCTCGTTGGTGTACCTTGCATACCATGATGATGGAAGGGAACATAATGTGTACACAAAAGTACATTTTATATGTAATTTGTGGCTCATTTTCATGTCTGAACACTGTTTTGTATGGCTAGAAAGCTCGCTGATTTTCATTAGTCAGTCTTTAATAGAACAGTATGAATGTTGATGTCACTGACTTGGCCTATCTACATGTCAAAGTTCTATGTTTATTTCTGTAAATGAGATGGCACATATCTCTTATGTGATAGGAAAGGGGGCAGAAGGTTTATATTCTTTGACACAACAACAATAAAGCCGTATTTCAAGCGGAGAACACTGAACCAAGATGACAAAATGTATCTACCATCTTGCCCAGAAAGAGGTGGTAAGATTAATAAGCATAATGACCTGAAGGGGTGGGAAGGCAAAGATTAGGGCTGATAGCACTGATGGGTTGAGGATTTCTTTGGAAATGAGATAATTAACCCAAATTCCACACATGAGACCACTTTCAAATGGAAGGCTACTGTTCTAGGGACTTTGCAAACACTGATATTGTTCCATAGTACTTAGAAACAAAGCACCTGTAAGGAGAGAGAGATATTATATAGATATTTAACATACCATATCATTTGTTACCAAAAGAACACATCAGCAATAACAGCAACAGAAAATGGAAGGTAATCACTTAATATAGCTGAGAATGAAATTGCTTCACTTTGCATAACCTTTGCCATAGAGTTAGTATTTGATATGTCCTTAAGAAGGAAAAGGTAGTAAAACCATGAAAGAATTTAGTCACAGAGCTTTGTTTGAACATCGGATCTCTGAATGAATAACGTAACTGTGACCAGTGAAGATAATAGTCCTTCTCAAGAGATGGAGACATGGCCAATTAAAAGAAAACCCAAAAGACAACACCCACTCCTAAAAAAAAAAAAAAAAAAAAACCAAACCAAAACCAAAACCAAACCCCCCAAAAATAAAAATAAACACCAAGAAAACTCCCAAACAATAAACCCCCCAAAACCTAAAAGCAAATACAGACCACAAACAAAAACACCCACCCACACAATTAAAAAAATAGATGAATGCAGATCAGAATTTAGAGTTCCAAAAATCCCAAACTGAAACAGAATGCCCTGAAAAAAGAGATGAGCACTCCTTTACCAGGCATCCTCCCCTTCCTAACTGTTCATTTCTATCCTTGCACTTTCTGAAAAGATTCTTGACACGAAGTGCAGAGTAGCAACCCATGGGAATGACTACTTGTTCCTCAGTGTAACCTGCTGATCTCATAAATGGGTGATTTGCAAGGAAAGGAATAAAGTCTGCCAGCTTACAGCTCTGAATTCTTTATTGAGGAAAAAACACAAGTCTCTCCTTTATTTTCCCTGCATCTCTGGGTCGCACAACAAGTTACTTGTGGATGTTTCATGGTGGTGTTGATTGAAGGAGAAGACAGTGGTTATGACTGGCCAGAAAAGCCAGCTGCTGTACTCCATTATGCTTTAGAGCTCTCCAGCTATTTCCTGATGCAGCTAACGGATTTATCTCTCTTCTGTTATTTATAATTAGTTGGTAGCAATTGCCTGTGCTAGTAAACGAATGTTAACATTCCTAATCCATTAAGCACGTGTTTTGGGGGGGATGGCACATTGAGTCTCGCTGGGATGGAGTTAACTTTTCCCACAGCAGCCCTCATAATGCTGTGTTTTGTATTTGGAACTAGAATGGTATTGGTAACATACCAGTGTTTTGCCTACTGTTGTACAGTGCTTATTGTCTCTCCAATCCTCCCTAAGCCAAGGTGAACCCATCACAGACTGAGAATGGCAATATGGTAGTACAAACATCTAGGATAGGTAGCTTTTTTCTCCTGAGAAATACAACTAATAATATTTTTCAGCAACTGTGTTGGCTTATAGAGAAATATTGAAGTAATTCTACCCCATATGAACTGCTAATGAGGGATAGTATTGCTCAACAGCATTTCAGTCCCAGAAGATGGAGATGATCTTTTTGTGCATAAAACTGTTTTGATTTTTTTTTCTTTTATTGTTCTTTTTAGTCCTTCTCAACTATTGTTGGTTGTTCTCTAATATATTATAGGGAGGAAAAGGACCACCTGTGTGCTCTAACATTGTCCAGGCTTTATTTTTGGAATTTTTTTCCCATCTACTTCTGATATTTTAGGCAGCCTAACAGTCTGATATCTATGGTATCTCATCTGTGAAACAATATTTCAGAAAGATTTTTATCATGCGGAATTATATTCAGAATGAATCTGAAGCAAAAAATACATTTGGTTTTGAGTTTACTTGTATTTTTTAATTGGCCCAGAAATTTATTTTTTTTAGACCTAATAATAGCATATTTACATGGGTGAAAAGTAAGAGTTGCAAAACTACTGACATATCTCAAAAAATTACACTGGTAGAGTTGCTTCAGCTCTCATGTTTTGACTAATAACCTTTTCAACTTAAGGAGAAATTGCGTGGACAATACTATGTGCCCTAAACCCCAAATAAATCAAAACCTATTTAGTCATACTATAATTTCACATGCAAATGTTTTCAGTGTACACAGTGCACAAAAAAGCCTGTGACCTCTGAAGGATGCATAAAGATGTGGTGTTAATTGATATCTTCCTGCCCTGAACAATGGTGGGAGGACCAATCTCATTTGAGCAAAGCGGATGCTACAGGTTCCTGAAATTTAAAAACTGACCTTTCATTCAGATGTAATGCAGATGTTTAGAACAGAGGGAAATATAAAGCAAATTTGTTGTTCAAAACTAATCCATTTGAGCCATAATGAATATCTATTCATCTAGCATAATTTTTTTTATTGAACAGTAGACAAAGACTCAAAATAATTCCTACAGCTTTCCTGCTATTAAAATTAACAAATTGCTATCAGAATAAAATATCTGCTTATTTCTCCCTGAAAGACTAAAATGTAGTTTCCTTATGTCTTTGTGGCAGAATGAAGAGCCTTGTTTTTCAAGAGAAAGTATGAAGTCATTCTCTGATGTGTCTGTGGTGAAATGGAAAGTTCTTCCAAAATGTTTATCTCCTGGGATCTCTAGGAGGTGCAAGATAGTAAGACAACCTTTCCTTATTAAAAGACTTGGTTCTTATGCCCTTTCTGTGAGAAGTGTAACACTGAGTCAGAGATGAGAAGTGGAGAATCCCATACCCTCTGCCTCTCTGTCTGATTAGACATTGATATTTCTTCAGCCTGAAACTGGCTCAAGAATGTCAACAGCTAGATTACTTATTTCATGCTTCATAGAAAGCCTCTCATCTCATTTGAACTACTGTGAGTACTGCACTACAGAGTAACTCCACTGTAAAAACTCAGAGGTTAAAATGTTTTTAATGAATTTGATCACTATTACTTCCTGTAACTTACATAGATTGCCAAATATCATCTTATATGGCTTTTGTGAAGCTGCATTAATTTTTTCTAACGTATTTGGCTACTGCTCTTTAATCCAGTGACAAAATGTATCCAGGAAATCCACAAGTGAGAAAACTAGTTTGTACAGTTCCTTTCTAAATCACCATTAGAAACTGATCTAATATTCTCTGCTGTGCTTGGAATGGTTACTTTCATATTACAGGGATTAAATACCCCAAAAGCTGATCTGCTTGTTTAAATTATTTGTTTATTTTTTAACCACCTGTCATGTTCAAAACAATGAGAACTTTTCTCAGGAAAATCATATATCAGAGTGAAGTCATTGGACTGTACAAATATATAACAATATTGGTTTGGACTGAACAAGTTGCATGACTTCAGGATTATAAGGATGAATGTAGAAATGCTTGAATGATGCATACATCTCAGGTGCTAGTGGTCCTGAAGATGATTAATCAGCCTGGGAGCAGCTCTGAATGAAGATGAAGGAGCTCATGTTGGGCTTCTTGGAGATTTGAAGTAAATTCATTGGCTTCGTAAGAGAGACTGTGGAACTAGGCTGGTGCGTTTACAGATCCGGATATTTATGAAAAATTCAGTGTTGCCACACATGGCTGTGCTTGTAGAGAGGAGGGGCTAGTCCTTCTGCTTGATGCTAGTCTTTCTGCTTGAGAGCAACTTTCCCCTTGCACGTGTATTACACCCCGGTCCAGCTTTACCAGGTGTACATTTTAATTTCATGCTCCAAGAGATTTTGCTCACATGAACTCTTGTAGAGCCATTTGGTTCTTTGGTACTTTGAATTCATGTCTGGAGAAAAACTGCATATTTATCTCTAAGAGAGTTCTTTTAAATTGGTGAAAATATAGGGATTTTGGTAAAAAAGGGTTTTATAAACATGCAACTTCACAAAACAGATTACCAGGACTAACAAGCATTGTTATAGAGAACGTTTGTTACATCCAGCAAACACAAACTCCATGCAGAAAATAAGTGTTTAAGTTACCCACAAGAGGAAGAAAAGAACAAGGGAAGAGAGATAAGAGAAGAAGAATAAAGAGAGAAAAAGAGGAGAGAAAAAATACAGTTACCACCTAGAAGGTTGCATGTTGACAGCTTTAGGAGGGCACACCAGGACCTGATGGAGACTTTGTACATGCCTCCTTATAGACTTTGGTCACTATAGGCACTCCTTCCAGGCGGGACCTTTGGTTCGCTGACCACTCAATGTCCCCTTAGCCAAAATGAGGAGTGCCACAACTAATCACAAGCTCCAGGGGATGGGGTGTGAGTGGACTACTAGGCAGGCCTTGGCTGCCAGCCCAGCCATGCAGCTCCGTGGCCATGTGGCTACAGCCTGTGTGCTCTCAGCAGGGCTTGTCATGTCCCTGCAGGCTCAGGCCCAGCCTTTCCCCTACACACAGTCTCACAGTGAGTTGGCTCCAACCCATATAAATATATAATTCAGTGCGATTCGAATCCAGTCTCTCACTGCGTGTCAGGTGAGCCACAGAATTTTTCCATAGAGAGGAAGAGGGAAGAAAAGAGAGACTTCACAAAGATTGGTAAGCTGGAGACTTCTTTATGTTCTACTATTATGAACTGTAATGTGTTTTGATAGTTTGTACTTCATAATACTGTTATTGTAATATATAATAATTTCCTTAGTAAATAAGGTTATTGTATTCTATAGTATTATTGCAGCTTAAATGCAAGAGCAAAATAATTTCCTAAGCCTTTTTGCCTTTCAACTAATTTTTCAGTCACACAGTTAAAGATCATGAAGAAAACATGTAAACTGAAATTTGTAGAAGCTGATCATTTCCAAATGTAAAAACATTAACAGAAAGCTTGACAGATTTGGAGTCACATCCTAACAGAAGGTTAAACTTCTATAAAACTCTTCTTAGATTCGCCTTCTACACCTCCTTCATATTACCTTGAACCATAAAAAGTGATGTGCACTTGTTAAGAGAGTCAGTCAGTGTGCCAGGAGCACTATATCTCCAGCAGCATCACTCTTATCATGTACTTGTTTTGGGTGTTAAATAGAAACAGGAACAGAAAATCAAAAACATCAAGAAAACACAAGAAAACTCAAGAAAACACTCCACAGGAAGTTGTGCTGTACTTCGACAGGATAACAGTTTACTTATATGACTATCCAAATTTTCTTCAGATTAGTGTGGTTAAAATACACCTCTGGCTAGTAGTTTGTAATTAAAAAAGGACCTAATTCTGCCCAAATATATTTAGTCCAGAATGCTGGAGGGGCCACTTTTGGGCATACCCCAAGATTTTGGTCACCTTTGCTCTGGATATGGTTTCACTTGAGTGCATAGTGGAGCTCCCTCCTGCATCCAGGCTTCCCTCCTGCAGATACCAGGGCACAGAGGAGAAAGGGGCAGTACATCTGCAGTACCTGCCTCCAGCAGGTAGGCAATGTAATCATCTGAACTTGGCCATTGAAAAAGGATTCTCTGGCCCTGCCTTTTGGATGTAACTTTAATATTCTGCAGTCAAGGTCAACTTTTGCACTTGTACCCAAAACATCTTTACATGCATGCAGAGCCCAAAGGCAGTGTTTTCATCATAGGACCACATTACTTCAAACTGAGCAACCATGTCCTGTTCACCTCCTCTTCACTCTCTCATCTCCTGTGGCCCTGTAAATGAGCTTCCAACCCCCCACTGAGGTCTGCTTATAAGAGGGAGAGTACGAGCAACAGGAAAAAAGTGTGACTTTCATTTTAAATCATCATCTCTGAACTTTGTTAATCCCAAAGTTTAGGAAATATTTTATTTTAAAATCATGTGACCGCTACTTGTTGATATGCACAATGCAGTCTCACTTTAGAAGTGTGAAAAGTTTTGAAAAGCATGTGCAGTTGGCATTCACTGAGAAGGCCCGGATAAGAATTGAGCTGCCTGTTCCTGTTACGCTGGGATCGCAACTCACAGGGTCAGATTTCTTCATCAGTATGTCTGTTTTATAGCAACATAACTCCATTGATTTTTATTGGTTACTTACATATGAAAGGGATAAGATGTAGCTAAGCAGAGTATTTTGTAAGGTGAGGTCTTGGGTCTCCCCTACCTTCCATGCATAGTGCTCAAATACAGAAAGTCTAAAGTCACTATAAAAGTAGCAAAGCACTCACTTTTCCACACAGCCTGAAAGCTAATCCCAAGGAGGTGAAGTGAAAGCCAGAGGTAGCTCTTTGTAAGCCAATCCTTTAAAGGGAAAAAACTTCTCTCAGTGTTTTATTTTGCTCACTTTTTTTGAAATGCAAAGTGGTCCTTTAGAGAGGTTTAGGGAAAGGAAAAAAAAAATAGAACTCCTACTTTGCTCTGAGCAGATTTTGAAATTAAACAGAAGAAACAAAAATCTAGATATTCACTTAGTATTGATAACTTTACACTCTGTTTCATTGCTGCTGAAAAATTACTGATGTTTTTTGTCCAAAAATTAATTCTTCTACAGAAACCAAAATTGATTTACGTATATCCCTGATTGTCCTGAAATATTGAAAGGGGTAATTTCAAAGTTAAAAAAAAAAAAAAAGCTAGAAATTAAAATGAGTAGTGAAGTCTACCAATGTGATTCAGAAGAGTGCTAACAAAAGTCAGATGAATCAAATTTCTGAAATCAGTGCACTTCACTTTATTGCTAGTCAACACAGCCATACAGTAGGAAACCAAGCATTTAATATCTTTGCCTGGAATAAAGTAGCTCCAATTTAGTTAGCCTTAAGCTTTGTGATATTTCAGTTCAGATCTATTTTAACTTGAAAGGTTTGAACTGGAAAGGACAGATGGCTCTTTGATGGAGTGATACCGGGCTGGAATCTGACATTTTGCTAACCCCGTGGCATTCAAGTTGCAGCACCTTGTCATTCAAATCTCCCTTGTCAAATTTAAATCTCAGCCAACTCTTGCCTTATTATTTATTTCTCTGAGAGTTGATTAAAGTTTGAACAGTGAGGTCCAGGAGGATGCCGCATGACTTTTCACCCTACCTCTTGGAGAATTCTGCTTCTGATCTCAGTTGTTAGAAAGTGCAGAGCCAACCACAGTCCAGATATAATGAGAGGTGATTTTCTAAATATTGCTCCAACCCCAAATATTGGCACAAGAAGACACTAGCTAACAAATTAAATATTTATCATATGGCCAGAATAAATATGAAGTAAAGGAACAAGCACATTTTTTAATGACTTTCTGCTCTGGGGGAATGGGAGGAAAGCTATTGAAAACAACACCCTTGTTAGCTGTACTCTTTCAGAAAAGCATCATTGTTTAGGCAGTGTAGCTTATGGTTTCAAGGCTGTGGGAAGGTACTAATGATTATTATATAAATATGAATTATCTAAAAAAATAACAAAAAAAAAGAGAAAATCCTAAAATAAGAGAGCTATAGTATTTTGGAGATCAATCCATAGCACTAAACCGTGGTGTCACTTTTGCTGAGGTAATGCCACAAATCACAGCTCCTGTACTATGAGTTAAATGTAAAATTGTCAGCTTTAATTACCACAGAAATGTATCAGATATTGCAGGATATATGAGAAAGGTGCATTTAATTTTTCATAGTATTCTCAGCCTGCTGTGGTGCATATTTAACCAGATTATAGATACACTGATACATCAAATTGTGTTCAGCCTAGTAGAATCTATACAATTCACATCAGATTTGCATTGTGTTTCAGTTGGTTGCAAGTTTCCTGAACACCTTGTTCATTCTTTGCTTTTTAATTTTATGAGTAGTTGCAGGAGGTGCAGACATGGGGCTTGGGTTGTAGAAACATAGACCATCAGGTGACACCAAGTTTTGAATTCATATCTCCTCAAGCTGAGCATTTTTCGTTAGTGACCAACTGCATTTCAGACTGTGATTTACTGAAAGGTGGTTAAGTCAGAAACAAGAGAGAAGTGAAGCTAGTGACACCAAGGAAATATGTAAAGAAAGTTATGTTTGTCCCATTGTGTTTTCTTTGTCCTCAAAGCAAGGGAATATAATTTTCAGTATGCCTTGCATAGAGTTGGAGCTTACAGTGACAAAGTAAGCTGTTCTTTGCCTTGTTGAAATTTACTTTTATCATAAAATGATGCATGCTTTTCTCTTTTCAGGATAATTTGACAATGAACCAGACCTTTTTGACTTGGAATTTAGAACATTGCACTGTGTTTTGAAGATAGCAGCACTTTAAGTCTAAAGCTGCATCTACAAAACACTCAGATGGTGGTTGTTCACCTGCCAGGTGGAAGGAGTGAGAAGGAATACATTACTCAGTACTCCAATATTTGCACTAACTTCACCTTCTTTTCTGGGTACAATTCAAAGGATTGCATTTGATCTGGTCCTACAGAGGATTAAAGGAGAATTAAGAGGATGAACAAGTCAGCTGATGGAAATTTGCCATTGATTTCAACAAGGCCATGGATTTCACCTCCAGTGATTGCCTTCTGTAATCAGAAAAATGTGCCTCCTCTTAGGCCTCTTAAAAAGGACAGGATCAAGAGGATTAAAATTTTGCAGTTAAACAATCAAATGCCTATAGAGTAGAAAACTCGATATCAGATATGAAACCGTTCCTCTCCTCCTTTATTGCTCTGAATAGGAGAGAAGCCTGACTATGTAATTGTGCACAGGCTGGTTTGGTATGCAGGAGGGAGAGAAGCAGTGGGACCCATGAGCGTTGGAAGAAGGGAGTGATGCCTCTTTGCAGAGACTGCCTTCATTCCACAGAGAAAATCCCAGGCCCAGTTAGTGACTAAATATAAGTCCTTGGGCTATAACAAGAGCAGGTGACAGCAGATGACATAGTTGACCTGATAAAACTACATGAAGAAGCTGTAACAGAAGTGCAAGAGAGATCAGAGTTATTAGAGACCCAAATAGCTAAAATTCTCCTTTGCTTCTAGGACATGTCAGTTCTCACCTCCTGAGAGCTGCTCAATACAAGGGTTTATCATCCCAGAGGCAGAGGGGCTAAACCAGTCTCCTTCTTCACCTCTTGACTAGCAAGAAAGCTATTCTCATGTAAAGTTAATACATGGCTGCCAGGAAAATTTCGTGGATGATTCCAACTCATCCTGCAGAAGGGAGGTATATCATCCTCTTCTGTTTTTTTTTTTTTCCTTTTTTTTTTCCTTTTGGTAACTTATGGTGAGGTGTCTCCCTTAGGTGGCACCAAAAAACATAGCTTCCTACAGTTCATCCAATGCTTTGTCCTAACTACCTTTTTCTATTGAAGTAGCATATTATTTTAGGTAATGTGTTGTATTACATTTCCATAATAGAACAGCCCTGTCTTAGATTACAACATTACCTGATATCTTAATGTTATAATGTAACTTTAACAAGTGAAATTTATTTTTTTAAACCTTATCACAGAAACAAAACAAGATTAGTTACAATAAGGTGTGTTGAAATGGGGTGACAGGTCCTTCTAGTCAGCTGTTAAATTTAACTATTTTAGACTGGCAGCCTAGAGAGACTGCTTTTTCAGACTTACAGAGATTTTTCTTTTTGATGTCTCCAAAAAGAGGGTATATATTTCTGTTTTTAAAGAGCTCATGAAATCCTGGTTGTACCAAAGTGGGTGACAAAACTTCAAAAGAGACAAGTTGTACCTTGTTGTAATCAGATAAGCTGGCACTGTTTAACTTGTAGAGTAGAGCCTTTTTTTATCTGATTGGAATTGCATTTTTATTTTTTTTTATTCAGTTTTAGTTTTCCTGTGAAATTTTTGCTTTTTACTTGATTTGTTTGATAGCAGTGTGAAGAAAATTCCAAATGTCAGGGACAGCTAGGAGTCCTTTCTCAAGACGGCAGAGGGAAAACTGAGTTCAGTCATTTATGCCTTTTAAAGGAGTACTAGTCTAATTTGTATTCATTATAGAACAAAGAATGATACCTTAATTGAATATATTGATGGGTTAATTTTCTTTATTTGTGTAGTAATAAATTAAAACCTAATTTTTATGTCCATTAGTAGAAATGAAGGTAAATGTACTTTCAGATTTATGACATCTTAATGCTTTTTCACAGTTTTTCTCCTTGATTATGTATGGATATTTTCTTTTAATGCAAAACATTAATTCATTCATTCATTAGAGAAATATTATTAATCCATTGAAGACAAATATATTTGGCTTTGAAAGAACTTTGGCGTCATGTTGTTTAAGCTCATCCAGATACATGGTGTATTACATAAAGTCTCACATGTGTTTCTAACTAATTTTCTATAAACAGATCCAGAATTTTAGTATTTTTCCATTCCTATGACTTTTTTACTGTAATTGTATTTCTTTGTAAATCTAAGATAAATTCTTTTGTCTAATTGTTGCATTTTTGGCTAAATTCAAATTCATCATGTTGTAAATAAGTAAAGATGATTACTGAGGCAAATTATTCTTGCAGGTCTTGAGGCTGGACTTGTGGATCATGTTTTGACAAATTTTATTTGATACAGAAACTACTGGGATGATCTTTCACAACTTTTTCAAGAGCTGATAAGAACAAAGTCTAGCTGGTTACAGATAAAGAAGGATTTCCAAAAATGTGGTAATGAGATAGGCATACACCCTCCATAACATGTTTAAGAAGAGGGAACATCTGTATAGCTGTACATATAGCTATCTGAATGTATTTGAAAATATAGCCTGCTCATTAAGCCAGCAAGCTCTCACATCTCCAAGTCTCTCTCTGAAAATGAGACTAAGCCCTCAAAGAAAACTCAAACGTTTTCTCGAACTCAAAGAAAAACAAACCCACAAGTAACACGTGGTAAAAGATACTCAAGGTACAATGGTTTCAGAAGGAAAACTAGGTGGAACTTTTGGCAGTGAAGTATCTTAACATCTTTGTGGGAATGGACCTTACAGACTTTATGCACAACTAGGTCTGGGGACATTTTTAAATTATTCTAACAGTGTGGGGCACAAACATGCAGTTTCTGCAGTTTTCTGAGTCTTATTTGGGTAAATACACTTTCATGAAATAAGATGTAGGATCTACAGAACTCTGTGATCTTCACATGGTCTTCTAACATCACCTTGAACCTGCACTGGAAATTTTTTCAAAATCTGTTCTTTAAGACCTTAAAGCTCAACAATTTTACTTTCTCTGTGAGTTTATTCTCTTAAAGGAAATTAAATTGTGTGTGTGAAGACAGGGGAAAAACACACATGAAAAAATCAGAGATGAAATTAGTAATGTAAAGACAACTTTTTTCTGCCACTGGAGAGTACAAGGGTTGAGAAAAAGGGTGAAAACATGAAGAAAACAGCTGTATTTGTTTCATTAGGACTTTTCCTCTAAATACTGTGGGATTTATGAGAATGGAGCCATACTACAAACAGGCTTTCAGCATATAATTCATTGTCTTCTTCATTAAGGTCAGGAGAAAACAGACAGCATACTACATGCTAACTACGTTAAAAACTCCAACAAAATCACATTAGACAAATGCATTACAGGGAGGAAAGTGATTTGAGTTGTACATCAAGCAATACTGTGGGAAAAAATACTGGTTTACTTCTCATCCAGTCATATAATGTACTGCTACTGTCAATGCACACAAATAATTCTGGAGTCTTTACAAAAATCCTCCCCCTACCTCCCTGCATTTGCTTACATCCATAATTAGTTGCATGTTAAGACAAGGCAGAGATTTCTGCCATGCCTCTGTGAAAATCTCAAAGTCACAGCTCCATATATTATTTAAATAAATGAATGGGCTTCAGTAAAATAGGAAACATGAAAATAATTCCATCTGGATCCTCTTAATATAATAAATCATATGAACTCTGTGTATTTTTTGGAAGTGTGATGTCATCACAACCCTTCATGAGAATTATTTTGCTCTCATCTATTATTCTATGTATTAAAAGAGAAACAGCTGTCATTCTGATGAATGTTCTCAGGACATTCAAAATAATGGTATGTGAAAGTATAGCCAAAAATACTTGGCATCAGCTGAAACTCATTACTGGAGTTCAGCATCATGATCAACCTTTAATGAATTATGATCAATTTTAAGTGACCATTTATCATCTCATATTGACTAGCACACTAAATCTTTGACAGAATAGCAAAACAGGCCTAATTCCAATTGTTGTCAAAGTCTGTCATTGACTGAAGACTCTTCTACACCATGAAAAATCAAAATATGGAAAACTGTTACAGGCACTGATCCTCGTCCAAGGGATTGTTGTAACTCTTCTTGCTCTAAGTACAGGTAAGATAGGGAAGTGCAAAATGGAAGTGTTAAAACCTATTTTGCTAATATTCAACATGTTCATAATATAGAAGTAATTCAAATTTTGTAGTCAATGGGATTAGTTTTCCCACTAAAAAACAGATAATTTTTATCCAGCCAATATTCCATTGACTTTATTGAGGCATTCTCTTCTTAATTTGAATGCCTCTCTGTTCTTTCCATATTGATGTCTTCTTTATTCATGTGTGCAACATGAATATTGTGTTTGATTTTATAACCTGAGTCTGGTTTGTTTCACTACAGATAGGTGGATTCCATGACCTATTGCTACCATTGAAATAAGCTAGGCTTTTAATAAGGAGGCTCACCTTTTTCCATATGTCTTTTGAATTACTCAGGTAAAGGAATTTGGTCTTGGAACAAATAGTTGCAAAGCAGTTCAGCATTTGTTTCCATCCAGTTGAATATCTATAGCAAATAATACTAGATTAAGGCTAGACGGACACCTCAGCAAAGATAAAATCCTTCACAGGCTCTTACACAAGCTCTTGTTGACATGGTGGTGATTTTTATTCATGTTACATGTATATAAGATAAAACTTTTTGATGAATATGTTTAGAGTTTATATCTTTATAGGAAAAAGCTAAGTGTGCCAAAGCCAGAGTGCACTTAACTTGATATTACTGCAGTAAGTCTATCACACTTGAAAATTGATGATGGCAGTGATTTCTATAGCACTATTTATGGTTATGAACAATCTAAGTCTAATCCAAATTCCAGTATATTCACTCTGTGTATTCCTCCTAAACGACTCTTCTTCTAATGCAATATCTGAAGCTTATGTTTAATTGGTTCTAATCCAAAAGAAGTTTAATTTACATATTTCCTTAACAATATTGCCAACAAAACCACAACCTTCTTATAAGGAAGTCATTATAAAAACTTAAAATGTGCAAGAGAGCAGACTGATGCACACTGCAAAGGACTGATTTATATGTATATTTATTTTCACAGCTCTAGAGTGTAGGAAACACCATTAAGGATGAGACCATCTAGCCAAAAAAGCCTACCTGAGTAGCTAGCAAAAGAGAGGAAAACCAATGATAATTCTTCTTTTTCCACAATGCCCATAGTATGCATTCTAAAAATATACTAGTTTATAAGAAATCTCAATGGTTTCTTCTTTCCTGAAATTGTCTTACTGCTATTTAAATTCATCTAAATGTTTGGAACCCACAATAGCTTTGACAATGAGTTTCCATGCAACACTTAAGCACAGTAGGAAAAAAATACTCCTTTTCTTCATTTGCAACCTGCTGCCTCATCACTTCACGTGACATTCCCTTCCATCTGCATTGTGGGAACAGTGATTAATGCTTCACTTCATCTTCTTTATGCTATTTGTAATTTTATAACACTTTAATCTTCTTTTTCATCAATCGGTCTTTTCCAGCCAGATCACTACAGGTGTATTTGCTATTGCAAAATTGGGGAGCATCTCCTTTAGCTCAAATCGTTTTGTTTGGACACAATGCAACAGCATGGAATCAGATCACTGTGTGCAGTTTAGCAACAGAGGAGGGAATTTCATAGTGCTGGACTCTATTTTTGTGTCCTCTGAACTGTCAAAGATCAGCTGTGGCTCTGTTATATACTGTTGGATTTGATATTGTATGACTATTACTGCCATCTACTGCATTGTGAGTTCTCTCTAATTAATGGCATGCATCAGTGTGTCAACCTGAGGAGGCTGCCATAGATTTGTTAAAATTTCCATTATGGATTATTACATGGAAAAGCATGTGGGCCATGTTTTATTCAGTAAAATTATCTCACAGGTGCCTGGGGTTTGAGCAAGGTGCTTAAAGAGAAAGATTTGCTTGCTGACAAATATCTTTCCTTTTTTGTATGTATTAAATTAATGGGAACCATATGGTGAAATACAGAAAAACCCTGTGTTAATATCCCTTGCTAACTACAGCCACCTGTTATAATGGCCAGACTAATAGCAGGCCTGTTGGTGGTTGATATTAACATATTCAGAGCTATTCTCAGCTTTTTTTGGCAGTCATAGAGAATTGTATGTCGTTCTCAAAACTGATAATCCTGTGGCTAGTTGTTTTAGAGATCCTCAAGGGCAATATGGGATAGCCATACATAACCTTCTTACTTAAAAATCTACCTGCTTTAGTATTTAATAACCTCATTATAAGTAATTTTTTTCTGTTTATATGACAGTCAGCTTAGGAGGCTCATGCTCACTAGCTCTCAGGTTTTGACATGAATGTTTTACTGCAGTATTTCTTCTCCCACTGCCATTGTATTTCACCTTCTTCTCTTTCTCTATGATCATTCCTTAGCAAACTTGATTCTCTTAATTTCAGCTGCTTGTCAACATGCCAAAAAGCAGTACAAGTGGATTGACTGGTAAATTAATAATTGGAACCTATTGAAAATGTTGAACTCATCCTTTATAATCACATCTGTTCCATCAGTCTTGTTCTTGTGATAAATAGGCTACAAAATAATTATGTGTAATGGGTTTCCTGTACTAGTTAACCATTATTGTCAATGTAAGCAACACCTCCTGCCCTGTGTATTTGCAGCAATGGTTGTGCTTCCCTATCAGATTTAAAAGTCACAGGAGTGCATCTATAAATAAAAAGGATAAAACCAGCTTGTAAATGCTTTTAATCTGCTTAGTTACCTTTGCTCCCTAAAGGTCCACCAAAATTCTATTTTGAAAGAAAAGCAACAAGTTATGAATTGTTCAAAGTAGCAGGATCAAGAGTGTGGTTGGATTATAGCCTTACCTGTCATTCAATTACTGCTCAGACACTCCACCCTGTGAGCAGCAGCAGCCAAGTGACAGAAAGAAACATTTCAGTCACTGTATAGGTTGCAACTGAAGAGTTGGGGAAGAGATCAAAAAATATCCTGAATGTCTTGAGAAGAAGATGTAGATTGCATGAAAAAATGTATTCTTAAGACTCATGCTAGGAAAATACTCACTTTCTTGAAGAATAAAAAGAGGTTGAAACATACTTACCCCTAAGAATTTGTCACTTTGCTACTGGAGATCAAGGATATTGGCACTGTTAAACTGATCCAGTGTGGCTGGATCAGTTTTTATGCGTCCTGCCTCATGCAGGATCCTGATCTTCAGAAGTAGATTCCCAAACATTGTGAATGTTATCGAGGTTAGCCCATCAGCTTTTTAACAGTTTATTTCAAGATACTGCTCTCACAGATTAGTTAGCTCGTTGAAGAAGGACATTTTTTCAGAAGTTCTTAGGGAAAAGAGCATTCTTCCTATTTAGTTTACATCAGAGTATAGGCCTGCATCTAATGACCTTTCAGTTCAACATCTGGATTTTAGGATATGGTACCACTTATAGAATTGTAATTGTCACGTATAATAATTATGGATCACAAATATGTATTAAATTTGATTTCTTTTTATTGTTTTAATTTTTTAATTTTTTTTTTAATGCTGGCATAGCAAAGAAGCACGAGCTGGAAGACCAGGGCAGGCAATTCTGTGTAGGTGTCCAGCAGCCTTGTGTGAATGGGCCAGCTCAGGTTTGAAAGCTCAATATCTTCATTTAGATCAAACTGCACCTCAGAAGGTAAAATTGTGTAAGAATACATGGGAAAGGGAGAGAATTTCTATTGGTGGTTCCAGCTCCCTGAACTATTTATCCATTTTACATGAGCTGTGAGAGAGAGATCTAGAGACAAAGACAGGAATCCAGGTTTCCTATCTCCACTCGTCTCTTTTCACCTTGAAACTTGTTTTACTTCCTGCCTCAGAACTTCTGCTCGCTGGAGTGATCAAAATTTCAGTGAGACCCATAGTGACAATTACAGATAGATATTTAACTGTGTTGAAGATAATTTTGTTCAAATTTTCAGCCTTAATTATTGTCTGCCTTTGTTGTTGTCTCTTCATCATGCTGGAGACTGCAGCTAACTTTTCTTAGCATGTAATCCTTGCTTTTTAATGTACAGAGGTGTTAGATGCTTAACTCAGGCACATAAATTCCACTCAGTAATGAATATCCCTGGGCTATGACCCCTTTTTTGAGCTGTCCCTCTCTATGCAGCAGTACTATTTTCCTACCTTAGAGAGTTATTGTGAGTATAAATACATTCAGGATTGAGATTTGCTCAGATAATAATACAAGCTACACAATACAATAGGTCTCTAGAGGAGAACTGGAGGAAATAACTTGTCTGCCATTTTTGCATTTTGTGATAAAAATAAATGAATACATTATTGGTGATGCCAAAAATACTTTCTGAATCAATTTCAGGTCACTGAAATGTTTGCATTGTGGAAAAGTGCAACATAGAAAAAGTTGAACTTTTCAGTTTGACATTTCCAACTAGAATGTCTAATTTACTATTAAGTTGAGAAGTAGTCTTTTATCTTCCAAAAGTTTTAGTCATATTTGAACCTAAACAAAGGGTAACAAATAATCTCCTTTATCTGAAAAAAAAAAAAAAAATTCCAATTTGATTTTTTTTAACCACTAAGGAATCAAATATATAATGTATTGTGAATCCCACTCAGTGGCTGACATTGTCTGGTGGTTGTGCTATGTAGCTTGCTATCCTTCTAAGGTCCATTTTTTTCTCTGTTTTCAAGCATGTGAATTTATGACAATGGCATATAACTGCGAGGGACAGGTAATTAAGAAATGAAGAGTAAAACATGCCCCCTTTCCATGACAGTTAGTAATATTATATTTGTGCTCCTAGCCAAATTCCCTAAGGAGTGCTCTATTTAAAACAATTATAAGATAAATTATTTATAAGTGTAATTGTCTTCCAAGGTAGTTTATCAACAGTCATCAAAACACAAATATGGTAGATAGCAATACTACAACTTTGTCTTCAATGACATTGTATATAATTTTCATTGTTGTTATCAATTCAACTCTGCTTCTTTTTATGTATAAATAGAACATTTTACTGTATCATATTTTCTTCACATATTGTAATATTTTTACATGGGTTAGTTTTAAATGTATATTCTCACCTTCATTTTATCATCAACCTTGTGTATGCAGACAGAAACTATTATTACTGCTTTCAATTTCTTTTCTATTTGCTTAATAGCAGGTTTCAGTTGATGTGACCTTTTACTTCATAAAAAGAAAATACGGCATCAATGGATTGCTATCATCAATAGGATACAATTAACCAGGCAATGATTTAATGAAAGAATAATGTCAGAAGAAGTGTGTTGGAAAAGCTATTTTAAGACTTGGAGGCAATTTTATGCAAAAAGCATGTGCAGAAGGTAGTGATTTCATTAGCATAGTGCTTAGGAGTTGACAGCAACCTTGATTTTCTTCTCTTTTCTCTAATTTTATGCTTAAGTGATCATTGAGCTAAGTGATGTGGAAAAGAGAAGTACCTCTCCTTTGTCTTTAAAAGATGAAGCAAAACATTTAAAGAGTAAAAAGAGGTTTCAGTTATCTACTTCCACAGATTACTGTAGTTGCCAAATAATGAAAGTTGTGACCTCCAATGAATTCACTGTGACCTTTGGATGCTAGCTAGGTAGTACCTGATCCAAGAGTTCTAAGCAGATAAAGAAAAGATGCCCTGAGTACTGACTTTAGGGGCACTATTTTGTAAACTTCACAACCTTTCTTTTGATAAAACAGCTCAAAGAAACTAATCAATGGTGACTTGACACCAAGGAAAACAGACTTTATCATGGAATATTTTGTGCTGAAATACTACGTATAAACACTACATATAAAGCTTTCACTTTCAAGTTTTAATTCCTTTATTATCTCATCTTTAACATTACTTTGCCATTCACATTGAAAAAATCTCTCTCTTCGTATTCATCTAGAAAGACTTAACATCTCATCCCACAAAAAACAAAATACAGCTGGAGCAAAAACTTATCAAACATTATTAATTCATTCATAACCTTGCCTTAAATTACCTGTGCACTTATTAAACTCTTCTTCAGACATATTTCCTGTTACTTTTATATTGTGTATATATTATGGCCCGATAACAATATTCTATGTTTAGGCTTTGGTTGTAATAAGAATTGCGAGTAAGCATAATAAGTATAGTTTCAGAATCCAAAAGTTTGCACATAAAGAGATTGAATGAGGAAAACATAGCAGAGATACGGGAAGATAAAATTATATACCTCTCTGTCTCTGAAGAAGACTCAAAGGTATTTTGTGCTGGCTTAGGGATTGTGGCATCACACTCTAACTAAGTATTAATAAGATCATATTTTAAAGTAAGAGTAATTTCATGAAACATATTAGGAATTATCATTATTCTAGAATAGCACACTATTAATCAACAATTCTTCTTTCCCCTCTAAAGGTATTGGGTCTGGGCTTTCAGAGCATGGTGGCTTTCAAATGCCAATTTCAGACTTCCTAATCTGTGCATAAACTTAGGGAAAAGAAATAGAGGAAGAAAAATACAACCAAGCCATCTCCAGACAACTGTCTTACATGCATTATTTTGCCCCTTCTACTCCAAGATAATTTCTTTGGTTGAAGTAGAATTAGGAGCTCTGTTAGGATTTGAGTGAAGATATCTTAACAGGTTTTGTATAAATACTGAGGCTAAGGCTCAAGAAAAGTTCTTGCAATGAAGTTTCTATTCATATAGAGATCAAGACAGCATCCTACAGAGGCATATAGAATTTACTCTAACTTTCTTCTTTAAAAAAAGATAACATATTCCTTGTAACTTACTTTTCCTGTTCACGCATTAAACCTTGTGGAGTGGTCCTTCTCGAGTCACTTTGTCTTGCGCATGCTATTGCTTCTGTGAATGTGTAATGTTGTTTTCTCCCAACAATTGTAATGGTGTCTCTTGAAAATTCTAGTGCAGTATTAAAAACAATCGAGTGTGTATGAGCTTTGTTTTGCAAAATGATTTTGTATCATCTTTTGACAAATCTAATTACTGCTTTCTTTTTTTTTTCAGTTGGTTAGTTGATTTTGGTTTTCTCCTGCTAGTCCTACTTCTGTCCTAACTTTATAAGCTACTTGTCTCTACTACAAGACTCATGATTTTCATAATTGCTAAAGAGTCGTGTAGAATCTAGTTTGCTAACTTAGATTTGCTAACTTACAGAATCTCCTTTTCTTTTTCTTTTTTTTTTTTCTTTTTGTTCTCTTTTCTCCTCTGCTACTCTATATGAGCTAAGAATTATTGATATATTGTTGACAATTCAGGTCTGAGAAATATCTACAATTCTGCTTTCCAGATAAAATGGCAGATGAAAGAATCAGATAAATTATTAAAACAGACAGGCAATGTCCTCTGGTTTACACTCAATTTATTTTTTTGTTACTGACCATGTTTCCATGATAGATTAATACCATTCAGCTGGAGTTTTATATAGGACAGAGCATGAAATATCATTCTTACGAGAACACAGATTTTGACTTTATACCAATATTTACAACATATCAATAACCAGCACAACTGGCACAGACCAAGGAGTCATTAAAAGTAAGTATGCAGCACAACACTAAAGAAAGAAGGAAAGAATAGTAGCTTATTATTCTTTTATACTGCCTTTGCATTGTTGTGACTCAATGTCAGGTGAGTAATTCTTTATTTATGCCTAAAAAAGAAGAAATACATTTATAGTGCAGGGTAAACTTTTACTTCCCAAATGTAGGAATGTAATTCAAGATGTCTGCATTAAGAAACTAATCTCTATGGGCATCTGTATGATCAACCATGAGAGAGAAAAGCTGCAATAATGGGTGATTGAGAGCGGTACATTAAATAGGTGTCTCAAGAATGCACAATTTTATTTCCATTTTTCTATTCTAATTAATATATACATGAAGGGACTCCATTTTAATGATGGTGCTCTTTTTTCTTTCTTTCTTTCCAGTACTGCAACTTAAATGTGATAACATTCCTTTCTATTTGTTTGTAGTCCAGTGGGAGAAGAAGATAGGCTAATCCTACATAAATTTTTACCACATTAAGAGCCAGGGGCTCTCTATTACAGCTGTATGTTCTGAACTCCCACTTGACCTGGAAGAACAGCTTGTTACTGAAGTGAAGAAAATGTAAATTCCAAATTAAAAGAGGAAAAAAAAAAAAGAAAAGAAAAGGGACATTTAATTATCAAATTTGCTTCTGGCAAAATGAGCTTCCAATTTTCTTATTTTTTTTCATTCTCTAGCAAACCTGCAGAAATGAGATAACCCTTCATCCAAAACTCATATTCTTTATTTAGTCCCACTGTATTTACCTTTCTTGTCTTGAATGTCTCTATTTTAGCAAGTATTGCATAGAAAGGATGGGAAAGGCTTCAACCCTAGTTCTTTCAAACGGGAGGTGGTTATCACTTTAACACCTGTGGCATGAGAGCACAGTGTGCCAGGGAAAAGAAAGCAATGGCTTATGCCACCCTCAGTAGCTTGCTTAACAAAACACCATATACTCATAGGTTCGTAGTTTAATTTAGGTCAAAAAAAGATTTTTAAAATCAACAAGTCCACCCATGAACTCAACGCTGCAAAGTCCACTACTAAACCATATCCCTCAGTGCCACATCTACACATCCTTTAAATAACTCCAGGGATGGTGACTCAGCTGCTTCCTTGGGCAGCCTGTGGCAGTGCTTGATAACCTTTTTCATGATGAGATTTTTTTCTAATATCTAGTATAATCCCTCAGTGGTGCAACATGAGGCCATTTCCTCTCATCCTATCACATGTTACCTGGGAGAAGAGACCAACCCCCACCTGACTGCAACCTCCTTTCAGGTAGGTGTAGAGAGTGATAAGTTGCTCCATGTGGAAACAGCATCAGAAGCTTTACTGAAGTCCAATTAGACCACATCCACAGTCTTTGCCTCAGGGAAAGACCAGGCAGAGTCAATTTGCCATGGAAGAAGATCAGATGAGTCAAGCGTTATCTACCTTTCATAAACCCATGCTGGGTCTGATCCACTGATTGGCATGTTCATGTCATACCTTTCATATTTAAAATAATTTAGACATTTTTATAGATGTTTGTCTTGATATGTCCTTTGTCTGAATGTACTTAATAAAATGCTAGCATGCAAATTCCTGTTTGAATTACTGCATTAAAGTTTGGCAAAGTAATAGCAGTTGTCCAGCAGGGAGAGCAAACTGCCATTTTTTCCCAGTGCTTTGAAAGATTCCTGCACTTGTTCTAACAAACAGAAACTTGCTCCTGATTAATTTTATTTTTTTCAGTCAAAATATCATATAGGTGCATGACTCATGCAGTTCATTTAGCATTTTCTGTTTAATCCTGGAAATAAAGGGAAGTCCTTGCAAAATGAGCTGAATAGCATGATTCAAAAGGCTAAAGATGAGGCTGTTGAAAAAAATTGGGAAAAACCCCAGAAACTTCTAATTCACTCTGATTTCAGTACTGCAAAACTGCTTTTATGATACTTTTTGAGTAAACCCACTCTATTTTTATGAAAAAATTGCTTTTTCAAAAGCATATACCTGGAAGAAAGAACAAAATTGAAAGCTGAAATTTGGTGCAGGTGAATTTATGTATCTTTTCTTCAGTAGTTCATCTCGTATACCTTATTTCTATCCTCTGAGAAGGTGCACTTTAACCCTTATTATGGAATACATATGCTCTTTGTAATGTATTTTGAAATTACTTCTTAGTTGTTGTTGACAAACAGCTCCTTATGAAATTCATGTTTATGTTTCCATTTCAGATTGCTCATACTGAATGTTAGGCAATTCTCATCCCATGTTTGAGGAATGACGAAGGATATTCAGTGAACAAATCAAGAGTATTTTTCCAAGAATTGTGTTCTTTCTTTGACATAATTAAGGAATAAGGTTTGTGTATTTTTTTAATTGTTATTTTAAAAGGCAAGGTTTCTATATTGCCTTACCATTACTTTTTACATACCTGTTAGGATGTATACCTCTTCTTATGGAAATGTATCTCCCTCATTTAGGGTGTTTACTGGGGAGAACTGTCTTGGAAACAAGAAGAAAACTCATTGTTTAACTACTAAGATGTCAGTAAAATTTATTTGGAAATTGGATCATATAAAAGACACAGTTTGCAACTCTGGAGTTTCTTAAAATACTAAATTTTGCTGCAGATAAAAAGAGCCCAAAAATTCATTCAAAATCTCATGACTACATTGTGTCACTTGTCTGTATTGCTAGAAATAGCATCAAGGATAATTTGCTATCTGCAAGATTAGTAGCAATAATTAACTGTAAAATGAATATATATGATTATATTATGATTATTTTTTGTAGTTCAATTATAGCTAGTGTAATTGTAATGCTAAACTTGTATTTGCAAGGGATAGTCGATCATTAGAGATACTGTCAAGTAATGGTTCTTCAGCACTGTAAATATTTTTCCTCCATGCCTCAATTCAGTGAAGCACTTTTTAAGACATTTTCCAGGGGTCCTCCATTTTCCAGTTCTGACAACAGCTGTTTCAAACTCAGTAAAGCAAATAGATATTCCTGTGGCTGAAACCTCAAATTTAAATCTCTGGCTGTCATTTGGAAAAATAAAATAAAATAATAATAATAATAATAATAAAAAAAAAAAAAAAAAAACCAAAGTAGACATGAAAATTACAGGGAAAAAAAATGTTTAAATTCTGGTTGTATTGTCCAGATAGTATAAGCCAATCATTTATAGTTTCCATTCCAGATGCCATGTAAATAACATACTATTCCAACTATGGATTATTCCTTTTAAAGAGTTAAGCAGCTAAAAAACAACAGCCTAAAAATAATAAGGGATTATTTAAAGGATTCTTTGCTTTTTGACAGGAACAACAGCATATCTGAAACTAAAACATTGCATAAAAATGTACATTTTATTCTTTGTTTAAACTGCATGATTTTTTAAAGCTACTGAAATTCCTTATTTGCAATTTATTTATTCAGTTCTAACAATGAATGTATAGCATATTATCTTAGTAAAGCTGAAAAGTTCCCCTGTATTGTGTAAATATAAATGAAATAACTGCTCTAAATTAAACAAGAAATGTTAGATTTATTTATATGGCATATATGATATCCTTGCCTGCTTGTTAGAATTTACCTTCTTGTTAGTATTTGGGCTATAGTTTTATATCTTTTTGTAGATATACCAGGAGATGTATTGATGCAGTGGAGGCAGGAAAACAGGTTTAAAATGCAGTCTGAGGAACAATGAGACTGTATTTGAAACTAAAAAGCTAATCAGAAAGCATTCTGTGTTAAAATATCAAAGCAGAGAAAAAGTGCAAGCTGATCTATGTGTATGCATCAAATCAACTTTTTTTTAACTATTGTTTTCTCAACCTTTTTGTTGCTTGAGGGGAAAAGATTTCCCAAACCCAAGATCCAATTCTTTAAATTAAAGTCAAATTGTTTGCAAGAACCGAGTCCTTCTCTAGTGATATTGCATTTATTAGACTTCAGTCTTATGCGTACCACTTTTAGCTAGGTAGTGTATAGCTACACTAGAATTTCTTAAAATCAACTGCAGTGTTTCTATTCCTGAAGAAAATGCGATTCTCTGAGGTATAGCCAAACTGACATGTAGCAAAATGAGGAATGATGGTATCTCTACAACATGACCACACTGCTGAATGTACAGTGAATGCTTAATGGTTTACAGGATTGCAGAATATGTTGAGTTGGAAGGTACCCACCTGGGTCATCGAATCCAAGCCTTAACCCTGCACCATCCCCGAGTGTCATAAGAGAGAAATTTTTTTGGAAGTGGGGGAAAATAATCTGAAGTGTTTTGTGATTAATAGTAGTTGTACAATTTACATATTCCACTGCTCAAAATATCTCTAAAAACTTTGGTCTGAGACATTTGCTGAATCCAGACTCAAAGGCCAGAAATTATATAATGAAAAAATAAATACTGAGACACAGGAGTTTTCTAGATCTCTGAAACTGAAATTGGATGTGTTATTTTATGGATTTGATTATCAGAACAACATTGAGACCTGCCTATTTACAGGCCATAAAACCTGATAAAATTATCCATCTCCATCTGCCACTTCCCTTCAGAGTTCTGATTGACCTTGTGAAAAGTAATACCAGTGAACTAGGGAAGGGAATGGAAAGGTAGAAGGCTCTCCACAGGCAGAACGAGAGGAGAGCACAAGGTGGATGGTGCTTAACCTTCCTTATACTCTATGGTAGCTCAGAGAATGCTATGTGGATATCTGAGCCCAGATTTATGCTCTTTCATTGTCTTAACCTTTGCCAGTTTGATTGCAAGGTCTTTGAGGACAGCCAGTTGATCCTGTTTAAAGACTTTTTGCAATACCTATAACTATGGGAATTCCCAATTTTCTATGATAAAATATAGTATAGTGTTGGGGTGAAAGTAGTCTAAGAGGAGCGGCCTAGTTGCTTTAACCCTTCTAGCTGTGAATATAAGCTCAACCTTTTGTTTTGCTCCTCTGCTATGCTGAATGCTGATTTGTTCATGAGGGGAGTGTGGCTCCACAATTCTGCTGTGTGACTGGCATCTTACATGTCCTGATGGAAGGACACGTGTGACTTCTTGCCCAGATTAAGTTATTGCTGTGTACCAGCCTAAGGTGAAACATTAGCTTTAAGATAATTCTGCAATTTACAAGTATGAATTCCACAGAATCTCACTGGAAATTACAGGAAAATATTTCCCACAGTGTCTTTTTGCATTTAGAATATAGTGGAATTTGACAGGAACCCAAGGAATGAAATCATGTCTTCAGCCCAAATGAGCACTCCGCCTTAGGCCATGGTTGGTTGCTGAATACCTGAACGAGCACTCCAAGGTCTCCTGCAAAACACATTGAAGATAAGAGTTACATTCTAAATAATGAAATGGTTTTTGAACTATTCTCTAAATTTTTTTTGCTTGGTTCACTCTTTGACAACTCTGTGGGAAGGAAAGACGTGGACTTTTAACTCACCATCAGAGCTGTATAAAAGGATTTTATTCTGAGAAAGGCAAAAGTAACAGTGAGTCCCTCTCTTCCTCACTTGTATGGCATTTTTGATTGCTGCCATTTGTTCATAAGTCACAACAGGCAGGACATGTGGAGTGGAAAGATACAACCTTAGAAATCAGAAAAAAAGGATCGTTGTTGATGGTGTGCAAATTATTTTAAATCTGAAATCTGACTAGATTGTGGACTAGATTGCAGACTAGATTGATGGAACTTTTAGCTTGAGTTTGTTTTTCTAAATTTCTTCTTTAACACAGAAAGCAACATGGCAAGGAACCGTTGGATATAAATGCAGATATATTGGATCTGTCATGCTTTCTGACTGTGAAACAGAAACCTCAGAAGCAAATCTTTTCCTCAGCATTATTGTCAATCAGTCAAGAGAGGAAGCTGTCCAAGCTGTTGTTCACCTTAAATGAATGTCCTTTAGCAGTGCATTGAAAAGCAATTCAGTTTCAAGAATTTCTGTCAGTAAAACAACCGTCCTGAAACAATGTTTAATTGCTGTTCAGAAGAACAATAAGAATGAAAATATAAAGACGTTGAGAAATGCAGCATTTGATGAGCAGGGCAAATCTTTAGGAATGAAAACTGTTTAACAAAGCACTTTTAAACTTTCCAAGATGTAAAGAAACTGAGTTTCCCCAAATAACACTACATTAGGTCAAGTGCTGCATTTTTAGAAATGTTTGGTGTGCAAATTTCACTTAACAAATTACTTTGTCTGCTATGATTAAAAAAATATTCTATTCATTTTTTTTCATTAAACTTTCAGTTCATTCCAAAGTTACAAACCCCTTTTTCTTACTGAACTCTCCTCTGCTAATCTAGGCATTTTAGTACAAGCTTCTGAAAACAAATAAAATACTGTGGTGTACGCAGTATTTTTTTTTAAATATAGGATACTTCATCAGGGAAATTTATTAAGAGCTTTGTGGAAAAACATCATGATTAGTATGTAGTGTCACAGACCAGGGTACTGCTCCTATATCCTGATATTAAAAAGACTTATCTGAACTAAAGCAGTAGATAGTGTAGCATATACTATATGCTGATGGTGCTGTTATTCTGTTTTCATGTTATGATGATGCAACCAATATTCTTCATATCATAAACCTGATAATCCCTAATCCTCTTTTACCCCCGCCTTCCACTCAGTCTACTACCTAAATCTTATGAAGTGTCATGTGTGCATGTCATGCAGGAAAACTGATGACTTGCTGGCTGCCAGGCCCCTTTTACACCAGCCAGCATTAGTTCCTGAAGGCTGTATTTGGACTACTGTGAAATGAGCTCTAAGTATAAAATAAAAGTCGTCACCAGGCATATCAGCAATGGGCAGCAGTTTTTTGTGTGTGGCTTGCTTGGACTCTTCAAAAGAGTTTTGAATGAAGGAGAAACTGGATGGTGCAGTTTGGCAGGTTTAGGATTCTATTTGAAAAAGTCAGGTTTTCTTCTTCATTATCTACAGGTAAGATATTCAAGAAAGGGATTGTATGTCAATAGTCTATGTTAAGAAATGGTGCAGACTGACTTTCATGCATAAACCCAACTATTAACTATTGAGAAGCATGAATACTATTCTTAATATTTTTTTTTTCTGGTATTTGCTATTTTTCCTGACTGAATGGCAACACAATAGTAACATTTCTATGTGGTACCGCTGTTCAGTAGTTTTCAGCCTTGTGATTTGGGGGAAAAAAAAATAAGAAAAAATTTAAAAAAAACCCCAAGCCCCACATTTTATAACAATGAACATTCTTTTTGGATTTCCTAGACCTGCTAAAAATTTCCTACATTCCCCTTGTCAGATGCATTATTATCTCTTGTCCTCAGGAGACACACTGACTTAAAACCAATGGTCTGAAAGACTGAACATGTTGTGAAATAAAAGTTTGGAAACTCAAAACTCTGAAAAGTCTTTTGTAAATGAGTAGTCAACTCTGAAATATTAATCACAACAGGCGGATTAAGACATACGTTCAGAAGGAAATGGACAACTGAATTCCAAACTACTTTGGCAGTCCTACTAAGGACACTGATATCTGTTACTTAGGCAGCTATATTCTGAACACAAATGCTAATCACAAATGGTTCAATGATGCATAGCAACAGATGTAAGAAACCCATTGTGTCTGCTAATGCTGATTCATCACATGTGCAAGCAAGTATTAAATCAGTACATTACAAATGTGAAAAGTTCAGGCTCATATCATCATCCTCACAGGCCAAACCCATGCAATAAATTATGCTGTACAAAATTATTCTGGCTACGTTTGATCATTTTCAGTGACCTAATACTGTTTTAGATTCAGCTACAAGTCTGGGAAACTGTAAGTAAAGAGAAACTTTCTGAGACAAAATATAGCCATGTGAGAATTTTTTTTTTTTTTTTTTACTTCAAGGTTAAAGATTAACACCTTTAAAGTAACATAAAAGTTAAGGTTTATTGAAATTTTGTTTTCTGGGTAGAGGTATCTGTAAGAATCTTGTTGCCACGTTTTATTTTAATTACTGTCTTTTCAGTTCTTACAAATTCCTGCTTTTCCACCTGTCTCCTTGCACTTTTCTTTTCCCTGCTGTGCTTATTTCAGACCTGTTGTCTCTTTATACTTCTGCAGTGAGTGAAAGTCAGTCAGAGAGAGAGAAGACATAAAAAGGTTAGAGAAAAGAAACAAACTATTCTTGAAACTATTCACTAGGTGAAACTATTCACCTGGAGCCAGTCAAGAGCAACTGCTTTGAATCCCTTTGAAATGCCATTCAAACTTTTAGTTGCACTTGCCTCAGTAAATAATGCTCTTTGAAGCCAGGCTCCAGGCACAGATGAACAATGAAAGAAGATGATACCAGGGAAAAAGCAAAAAACTGTCAAAGCAGAGAAAGGACTGGAAGGGACCATTCAGGCCATGTACTGAAATTTACTTCCAATGCATGCAAACAGCTCTTATAATTCTTTTTATGTGCAATTGAAAATTTGATTTTAAAATCTATTTATTTTCTTGTCCCCGTCATTCCTGTTAGGAAATTGCTCTTGATATTCATTTATTAAAAAATAAATAAATAAATAATAAAAAAAAGTAATTTCTATTGTAATTTGTATTCATCCCTAAGGAAAAACTATGACTATAGCCCTTTTGGCCCCACTCTACCACCTAGCCTTCCATATCCTCAAATGCCTACACACAGTGCCCAGACCGTGCACTTGAAATGAAATGTAAACATCACACTGTAAATATTACTCTGAAGGGCTGAAACAAAGTTCTCTTATTATTTTGGCACTTGGAGCTGAACAACCCCCCCAAAGTAATAATTCTGTTTAAGCACCACAGAAGTGTACCACACAGAGCCAGGAGGAGACCAGGCTGAACACCAAGCAGTGTGGACAGGGTCGGTCTACTCCAGTGGCCTTGGTCTTGGAGGTGCTTCTCTCTATCCTTTCACTTGGGAATTTGGAGGTGACTATGGGGCACGCTGATCTTGCCAGAGTAGATACAGCTGGAATGCCATCCATCTACCAAAGTGATTCCCTCTAACCTAATAAACAGCCTTCTGTGCTTCTCTGTAATTCTTTTAGGACTTCATGCACATTTTCCTTTCTTTTGGTACAAACCTTTGACAAAGGCCATTGTCATTTTTACATGGCATAATATTTTATCTGTATAAAAACAAGAAAAGCAAAAAGGTTAGTTCCAGGTAGTACTGAATGTTACAAATTAATATGCAAGTAATTTTAATAATCTTTAGTCTTTTTCCTCTTGCCTACAGCTATATTTAAAAAAATGAAGTTATGAGACTGAAAATAATGTCAAAGGAATTGGCCACAAATTTAAGGGAAATTGTGTCCATATTTGGCTTATTTCAGTTGATCTAAATGTATTTTATTTGTGATTGTCACTCTCTTCAATAAAACTTAATCAGATCCTGATAATGTTACTGGGGACTCAGTCTTAGAATGAGTAAGTGGTGAATAAAGACTTCAGAAAATTTTCTGTGAATGAAGATATCTAATGAATTGCCACAGCAATAACTTGTCAATTGAAGTAGTTTAACATAACTTTGTAGGTAAAAAATAGGAGGGATGAATAGAGAAATTGATTTTTTTGTTTTGTTTTTAAAGATAGGCTTGGTAAATTTGCTAATGTGTTGCTTGTGCCAGTTGAAAAAAGGAAATCTTTCCTTAGAGGGATTATGATCCATTCAGCTGATTCTCACAGGTTTTTTTGCATCTATCAATTAATTCTTTTTTCAAACTGTGGTCATCTGTGTTTGAACTGAACACACCATCAATCAGTCAGCCAGTCATGCAGTGGAAAGGCCATTTAGGAAACTGCCTATCACTGCAGTTGGTAAGCAAGCAAGTTAAAGGTTAGGTAAGAAACAGAAGTAGAAAAATATATTCTGCATTTGGCTAGGTATTAAATAATACAAGAATTTAATTGACATAGAACCCAGTAATTATAGGTGTTTAAAATTAAAATTTAGTTGTAGAAAAAAGAATTGTTTAGTTGCATTGAATTACTAAAACATCCCAATGATCAAGATCCTAAATATATAAATTGCTAGTGCCTAACACGTTATATCTGTTTATTATTTATGTGAACATATTTTTGTGGCACTTGTCCTTTGTCTGTGTTCAGAACATCTGTGTTATATGAAGCAGCGGAAGGTGACAGCAAGACAGCCAGTGGATGTCCCAGTACAGTGGGGATGGGGCAGAGCATCTCATTGCACCTAACTAAACCCATGGTTGCTGTATTTAGTGGGGCTTTACATCTGTCTGTGTCAAATCCCACTTTAGTTACAGAGGGTGGGTTCTGGTGATTTTTGTTCGGAATTAGGCAGTATAAAACAATTTGGATCATGATCAGATCATGACTGTATGGGCTGATATTGTAAATGCAGTGTATAAAGATTATTGTTTGATTCATATTAATGTAATTAGGAAGGTGGGCTGGCTGGGCAGAACATCAGCTTTTCATAATCTATAGACTAAGTGGAGAAAAAACTGTTCATACTTTGGGTTTTACTCTCCCAGAATTCAAAAGGACACAGCAGGCCCTAAATGAGTTCTTCAAGACTATACACCAGCTAAGGCTGCAGCTCTGCACAGACACACATATAAAGTGGAATACCAACAGTAGGCACCTCTGGAGGATGTATTTTGAACTTCCTTTAGTCTAATCCTGCAGACCAATGCATGTCAGTGGCTGTAGCCCATTAATTGTACTCCTAGAAAGAATCTCCACGTTTAGTTTCACATGAAATAAATCCAGTATGTGCACTGAAATGACAAGTGAAGTGTGACAAGTGGGGACATTTGGGACTTACACATCAGAAGTGTACTTCTGATCTGAGATGAAATATAGCTTAAATGCACCTATAGCCAAGTAGTCAGTAGTGAAGTTTCTTGCAAATGTAGTGTTTTCAGAAGGGCAGTCAGAGGATTGCAAGTGCATTAATGAATTCTGCAGTATAAGACAGAATCTTTATGCATCAAAACTGGAAAAGCTTAGGCAACCTAAACAAACCACATGTCCAAACTAAAACAGCTTTCAGAAGATGTATTCTTTGTCAGCACTAGCTATTTTGCTTCTATTGAATCAAAGCCCTGCAGTTTAATATTGTACTGACAATCTATCTCTTTTTCATTTGTCAGTCTACATTTTAAAATGATACTTCTGGTACAGAATCAGATTTAACTTAAGCTTTTAATATTTCAGGAAAATGTATTTATTAGTTAAAACAAAAGAGAATCAATTGTGAGTTAAATAAGGATGACATTGATACACATAGATGATTCAGAACTATGATGCAGAGAACTGGTCCTATTCATGGCTGTTTCTCTAGTGCTGAAGCTAGGCACAATGGTATTTTGCCACTGTAAATATAATCCGTAAACAGAGGAAAATAGAAGATGTTCAGTAGAAAATTCAGTATAGGAATTACATAATTTACATCTGGCAAACAGGTAGATTTGCTGGTTGAACTTTCCATATTGTCAGGGTGGGTGTGGTTTCTCAAGAGATTGTTCAAGGTCTTTCAAAGAAGTCATATATCAGCATCTTGCTTAGCATCACAAAGAAGTCTGGTTTGTCAAAATGCTCTGATTCTTTCTTGATAAATATAATGAGTCTCATTATTTAATGGAGGAGTTCTCAAAACTTATTTTTATAACCCATTTATTTCTCTAAGTCTGAATAAAGATTTATTTGATATGGCAGAAGGTCAGTATGGGAAAAAATGAGCATTCGCATATTCTGCAAAGTACAATGTATATATATGGATGTTGTATTATATCCTAGTCTTTTTCAAATACAATAAATCAATCAAATAAAAAAGTTATAAGCCCAAGCATTGTCATTCAAAGTTCACTAAAATAAGTAAAGATTCTTTTATCCAAACCTAATAACACAGAAGCAGATGATTACTCTAGAATGTATATGTATACACAGATGAAGGAGTTCTATCTATATTATTTATGAGAAAATAAAATGTTTTTTTCAGAAAAAAAGGTTGCTTTTTCTTAGATCTGTAGTAGATTACTTCCCTTGAACACTACAGATGTGTGACACTGCAGAGGGATAATACTTCTATTTTTCCTTTAACTAGTCATAGAGCTAAATCATAGCTCTTCTGAAATGTTGATAACTGATGTTATGGGATTGAAATAACAAACATCTGTCAGTCTGGGGAAGATACCAGCAAGGAATACCCACCCTACAGATGCTGCTACTGCAATATTCACAGGCAGTGTCAGTCTACTATGTGAAATGAATGGAATAGAATAAAATATTTGTCTATTTGTGTTTTACTAGAAAAATGGCTAAAATAATTGCTCAGAGAATCAGCTCATACTTTGTTGATGCACTCACATATTACTGACAAGGAGATCTTTGTAATTTAAGAAAATTGTTGAAGCATCTGCAGGTCACACCTGTTTTAGTGGAAATTTTTTTTTTCTTCCTCAAGGATCTGTTCTTTAGTTTATAAGCCAGCAGGTCCTTGGAAGAGCAGTTTCATCTGTTCTATACTGTATTTAATAAGATGAGCTCTAATCAAGGCCTGAAGTGAAATTGTGTACTGTTGCTACCATCAAAGGAAGAAATATTTTTGATGTTATATCTGTAAATGAATCTGAATTGCTCTGTTCCTAATTTCCCATTATAATGAAGAAAACCTGGATTGATTTGCATATTTAGTGTTTATGCATATATTGCAGTCCTCCCATCTTTAATTAGTGGTTGAGAGAGCTGAGTTGAAGGAGTTAAAGATTTGAATGCAATTAACAACTATCCTCTAAAAATGGGCTACATGGCTGGGAACAAGAGTAAAATGCTGTACTTGTTTACTTGTATTTGAAAGAAGAAAATCTGTGGTGTTGGCACTTTTGTGTCCCATGTCACCATCAAGCCCAGAGCACTCATGTCCTAGTATATGAGGCCATTGATCAATGACTGCATTAACCATACCTTTTTTTCTACGACTATCTTTGACAACCTATCATCTGTTTGTGAAAGCCAAAGAGGCAGTAAGCATCATGCCATCATAATTGGTTCTGATTGGTTATTCATAGATTTTAGAGAACTAGTGGTGGAGTGAATGGTGAATGTGCTCTCCTCTCCTTGGAACTGACACAACCCTAAGTACAGTCAAAGGACAGAGATATTCCATGGGGCCTCAGTAAAAATGGTCCCTGAGAACTAATCCATTATCTTGGTTTCATATGACACTTCCCTCCTGTATTTCATTGTCTTATTTGTGAAAGGTTTAACATCTTTTCAAAACGCTCCCTTTCTGCATCCATGTTGTCGTTGCAATTTATTGTCTATTCACCTTTTCCAACATTTGTATCACTGCCTAGGTTGTGTTTCCATGTAATATAATTTGCCACTGTGTTAGTACTATCATTCCTGGTACTTGTTTTTAGGTTCTGGTTCTCTCTTTGTATAATTTGAACTGAATATTTGTGCATTGTGCTGATTTATATGACATGTTTATCCTTCCATTTATCTGTCAGACCTGGATTACTTAATTTCTCTTCCAAAAGTCTTATTTTATTTAGTGTCGCATTTTCCCCATTTTTTTCCCACAATTTGTTTCTTGTTTCTTCTTCTATTTTTTTTTGTATTATATACTCTTTGTTCATTCTGTGGTTTATATACTACATATTTGTAAATAAAAAAGTGGATCCTAACTTTCAAGGTCAGCCAATTATATCAGTCAGTATGAAATGCTGTGTTGGTTGATTTCACATAGATAAATAGCTTGACAAATTGTTGAAGGTGTTCCACAGACAAGGCTCTGTATGACTAATATATCTCATGAGGTATGTACTTTTGCTTGCTGGAAGTTGTTCCAAATTTATAAAAAAAAACTGTCGTAAGCTGTGTGGAAGAGTCATGGTGCGGGACATATTTTGCTGAAACTAATGGTTAGGACATAGAAACAAACAGGGACCTAGTCTTTGCAGGCATTTTCTGAAAAGAGGTGGGAAGGAGTATATAATCTCTTCAGCAAAAAAAGGTGAGGAACTACAGAAATAGGTTGTAGTGGGACACAGAGAAGAAATGAGAAGGAGAGTGAACAGCACGAAGGAATAGATGAACATTTACCCTTATTTTGCTCTAGAGGGAAGAGCAAACAACTTTAAAAGATTTTCTAGTGTAGGCTGTTTTTTTCCCAAGATACCTCGAAGGTCTTCTAGCATTCAGAGAAGACCATGGGAGAAGAAAGCCTCTAGAATGGGAATCACAGCAAATGTCTTTGGATTTCTAACATATACACAATTCTGTTGATAACCCAGTATACCTCTATTCACAGCAGAGGCAGAATCATCTAGGCCAAAATAGTGATAGGAATGCAATGGTAACAACAGGCAACCACTGACCTTAAACATGAATTTCTGTAATTTATCAGAAAAAGTACTTAATTCTCAAGTCAGAAAAAGAGAAGTAAATAAGCTAAGAGGGTTTCACTGTATCTGCTACTATTCATGTTACTGGCTCTACCTCTGCTTAGCTATTGGCATAGTTACTCTCTGATAAAAACATAAATATAAGACAGAGATGCCTGAACTGATTATATCAGTGGTCTACATCACTTTAATGAATATTAGAAGAAACAATGCTTTAAAAAAAAAAAAAGAAGAAGGCCAAAGTTCAGAGGCTTTTGGAAGTGAAGACTGTATAAGGTATCTCTTATGTCTCCAAATAGATGGTCAGTTTTTTTCTTTGTCTACATCCAATTGCAGAGACCTCTCTTCACTGTTTGCTGAGTCTGCATGAAGAGAAGAGGTTTCTGAGGATTCAGCTCAACTCCTAATGATGCCAGTGGGAGTCTTTTCACTGCTTCAGTGGGAATATGTTAGTACCTTATTACAATATAATCTTTTCCTTGTTGGAATCATATCCATGGCTTGTCTGTCATGTTCTGAATGTAAATGGATTGGGTGTGTGTGTGAGAGAGATATGGGGAGACTGACAGTGGCAGGGTGTAGCTTGTGTTTCCCAACTGTGAAATATAAACCTTGAAATATCTTTGCTTCCAGTGAATATTTTTTCTCCAAAAAGGATGATAAACCACCACAACTTTAAAAAGAATTTCTTAAAAAATATACATAATTCATCAAAGAGCAGAGGTGCATTGGGTGTGAAGGCCTGCAGTCCAAACATCCACTGATACTACAAGAATAAAATGCACAACAAATACTGTAGCATTTTTAACTAGAAGCATCATCTGTTAGTTACTGATAAATGTTTTTTGGTATTCAACAATTAGTTTGGCATCCAGAAAAAAAAAACACAACAAACTGAATATTCTATATGATGTTACACTGGACTTTTTACTATGGTATGGTTTTGGCTATAAATCAAGAGTCATGGCTACAGAGTGTCTCAATACAATGTGATAACACATTTGGTATTAGGGTTTATTTTTTTTTTCCATATTTTTATTTATTTTGATGCCAAAGATATCAGCTGTTAATTTAGGTAGACACTATCCCACCTCTTTTTCATTAAAAAACAAAAACAAAAACAACAACAACAACAAAAAACCCACAACAGGAAGAATTTAAAAAACTCCAAAAAATGAAAGGAACCAAAACTCTTTTCTCAAATTTACCAGGAACAGAATATTCTAAGATTGCTTTCCTGTAATTCTGCCTTTCCCTTCTCCTGTTCTTTTGTTGGATGCAACAATTAAAGTGCTTACTCTCTTCTATCTGTTTCCTGGATGCTCTGGTTCTTCTTGAAAATGTGGCTGCATTTGTGTCTCAAACTTCATTACCAGAACAAATAGTAAAGAAGTAGCTCTCAAAAAAACAAAAAAAAAAAAAAAAGAAAAAGAAAATAGGGAAAAAAAAGAAAAAAAGTATGCACGTTCCATAGAGCCTCATTGCTTTACAGGGTTAATTTGAGAGAAATGTTTTTAGTGGTTAATCTTGAGGCTGAAAGGCAATAGTTTTAAGTTCTTTATTTTGAACTGTTCCTTTTGTTATGCAAAACATCAGTCATGACAGACTGCTTGAATTTTGAACACCTACTTCTTCCAGCAATATTAATATGAGACCAAAAGATCTGACCTGCTTAGATGAATGACTGGTTTAATCCATTACAGCAGTTCCTAAGTTCTAGGCAATAATTCTAAGACACTGAGACAGCTATTTGCCAGAAACAGTCATATGCAGAGGACATAAGGCCCTTGAACCAAAAGTCAACTAATAATGTAGGAATGAAATATAGACAGATATAAAAGAAGTCAAAATAAGCTTCCCTCTAATCAGGTCATAAAAATGAAGAGCAATATCCCACAGGCAAGCTCCCACTAAAGCCCCTTTGTAAAGTACAACAGCTTCATGGCTCCCACTCATAGCATCAGGGAATGAAGCTTCAGTAAATAATTTGGATCTTTCTCCTCACTAGTCCTTTCATATTCTCTTTGTATAGTGAAGGTTCATTAATGAATATATTTCTTAAAATTCTGGAAATTTTACATGAAAGGCATTTATAGACATTAAAATAGCCTTATAAAATTTATTTTTCTGATATTACTGTCTCTAAAACCTAGGCTTAAAGTAGTCCCTTAGTTTTGTTCTAGAAGTAGGGTCTCATTTTCCAGCAAAGGGCAAAGGTAGACTAATTGGAATGTATTTAATTGTTACAAGATAAACCTCTGAAAAGACCAAACAAAGATTTAGACAGTGAGGAAAGCTACCCAAAAAGTATTGAGAGGTAAGAGATTGTCCAGCTTCAGCAGCATGGTCAACATTTCCATTAATAAATTCTGATTCCCTGTAATTATATTACATACAGTTCCAGAATGTGTAGTGAGAGACTAGAAATCTTTTCTTGGTGTGAAAGTCACACAAATCTTAAATGATACTAAGAAGAATTCTATCACAGTTATCTGTCGGAACACATCCACTAGTAAATTGTGTTTTATAGTGTGTTACTGTTTCATCTATAAGGTTAAGGCTAAAGATCTAACCAGGTGCTTTCATTTCACCTTCCAGCAAAGTGCCTGAATACTTTCATTGTAAACTACATTAGACATCCAATAAAACATCACTGTCCTAACAGTTTTCTAAGTCAAAGGTTAATATCAAGTCTTATTATAACTAGAATGCCAGATGAATAGCACTATAACTGCAATTATTAACAGAAGAATCACCTGTGCCCTTAGGGTTGGGTTGTGGCACTGGTTTCTAATAAGTGTTTAAGAAGTATATGGTCTAGAATACTGCCTAGAATAGGCTGTTTTAATGCTTAATCACAGTGTGGGCCACATACTGTTCTCTTTGCCTTTTGAAACTGGTAAAACTGGAAGTTATTATTTCCATCAATAATTTTAGCATTTCAATCCATAAAATGCTAATATTCCATTGCAATACCTGATATCCTAGAGTGGATCATAATGAACAGGCAAGAGAGCCAGTATTTATCAGCTAAGATAGGTATGATGGAGCATTACCTAATAAACAATAATAGACAGTTAATAAGAAATAAAAATCAATATTCTGTCAAATAGGAAGCCCATGCAATGCAGCTAGCTTGAAAAAATATGATTCTTTTTCTTTGAATCTGAGTGAATACCAAATGAGTGAGAATTTATGGACATCATTCTAGGAGAGACCTATAAATAGAGAGTTGTTATAATCCTGTCTGGGCAGTAAAATCTATAGATCATGAGTGTGCTGATTTTGCGACCATTTAAAAGCAGGCTATTGAAGGTATTTATTTTGAGAAAAAAAGCTTTTTATAAACAACTAGAATAATGCTGGTAGGACAGTGTTCACAATTCATATCCTCCTACACCCGCATGCTCATCCTTCTAAATAGAAAGTGGAGTCAGGGAGCCGTATAACAGCACTGAGTAAAGTAAACCCATGGATTACTGTCATCCTGCTCTAACCTATGAAAAATCAAAGTCATCTGGTAAAATCCGGATGTAGTCTATTAGGTGATTTCATTCCTAGATAAAATGATAGTTTCTCTCACAAAGTACATCACTTTTTCTAGATTTCAAGATTTTATTAATCAAACTTTTAAATGGATGGAAAAGGTATAGTGAAAATATGGGTTTTTCTGGAAAAAAAAAAATCATTCATCTGCAGAAAAACAATGGATTAGGTCCTACAGAAACAAAGTTTTTACCTTTTTGTTGTTGTTGTTGTTGTTGCCCCTTGGAGTTAAAGAAAGTAAAAAATAATGGTTGTCATAAAATACAGAAAAAACTTTTGTAATAATTTTGAAATTAGACTAGTAGAAACAAATATTTATCGAGAATGACTAAGGGGAAAAAACATTGTTCTCCTTCACCCTATCTTTTCTAGTATCTCACATTTTTTTTACTGGAAAAAAAACAGTATGTGTTTTTAATGGAAAAAAACCTTTTCTAATGGGAGTATTCCACATGAGCTTTCTTCTTCTATATATTCCCACAGGAGATGTTTTTATGACTGGCCTCACTGGATCTGTGAATCCACGAATCAAAGGCTAGTTTTCTTTCAAGAAATATTGCACTTAATACATATGCTCATTAGGGTTTATAGCCTTCCTTCAGTGTAAATATCAAGTCTGAAAGAATCTTTCTCTGTCATTATTATATTCAAAAAACCTTGAAGTTTCTCTATTTTTTTTTACTGGAGTTGATACAACTCCAAATTCTTCAGAATACCCTTTTTTTTCCTAACATGACAGTGCTTCCTTCCAAGAAAGAGAGCAAGGTTATAGACTGTGGAGCATTTTCCATAACCTTTAAATTCACTTAATGGTTTTCAGCCTCCCACAGAGCTGAGGTGATTTGATTGAGGGAATATATTTTTTAGCCCTCATAATACATATAGAAAAGTGAGTGTAATGTGAATAACTACTTCTGATGAGCAATTCAGTTATAGGAATCATCTAATTAAACGGGAACAACACCACAGGACTTACAGAGAGTTGTTGTGTAAATGTCAAATGACAGTTTTTGCAAGCAAATACACAATCCAGAACAAGAGCTTAGTTGGAATATGTATTTGTATATATGTCTGTTCAATAGTCTGTGTTTTGTAAATCTTTGTGTTAATTAGTTGATATCACCTTCAGCTGGCCAAGAAAACAAGCCACTAACATTGCTAAATAAGATCATATTGGAAATGACCTTACTGGCAAGTGCTTGTATTGAATATGTTACAAATACATTATTCTAATCATTTGCTCTGTGTACCTCTCAAGCACCTATGCAATGTAACATGATTAAATGAGTTTAAACATAGAATAAATTATATATATATGCTAGTGACATGCCACTATATTAGTAACAAAAAAATAACACTATCTAACTGATCTTAACTGTAATGAGAAACAGTGTAAACAATAAACAGGAAGAAGTCAGAAATTCAATGAGTTTAGTGCTTTAAAAGTCCATTTTCCATAATGGATTTTCAAATTATTATCTCAAGGACTGAGGCACTTAGAATCCCTAAATAGGTACCAAATCAAAGATTTCATTAAATATAACCTGTAGCAATAAAGAGGAGGATCAGGTTATATTTCATTAGGGATTGGTCCAAGGTTTTGGAACTGGAAATGGAAGAAAACATCACCAAATTCAGAATATATGGACTTTTTTATTATTATTTATTTATTGCTTTTTCTCTGTCTCCCTGCTTTTCTTCCTCTTTCTGTTTTCCTTGCTTTTTCTCTTTTCAGATGCTGTGACATTGAGTTAAGTTCTACAAAACTTCATGGAGGTCTTGAGCAGTTCTGGTGATTTATCCTGTAGAGCTACATTAATAAAATCAGGCAAGACAAGCATGGGCAAAGGGGAAAACATAGTCTAAGGTTTATATGCATACTTTATGCATATGTTTGTTACCAAGAAGACAGCATAAATCAAGGAAAGAGGAAGACATTAGTTCATTGTATAGGGATTTGAGATAGCATTTGCAGCATCATTTACATTTACTTTTTCTTGGAAGTTGTCACCTTATGTCTGTATACTTCAATTTCTGCACTGAAGAGTAATGACATTTCAGACTTCCTTTTCCTATGAAGCTCTTTAAATTCTGTTTTGAAAAGTAATAGTTAAGTGATATTTTCTGTATATTATGCCTAGTGCATTTTTTGACTTCCATTTTTTAGAATAGTGATGATTTCTTAAGAAAGTAATCTAGAGGCCTGGTATTTTTAAGCTAATTAGTATTTTTTTGTCTTTTCTTGAGGGAGGAAGCTTTAATATCCTTAAAATATCATGTACAGGAAGGCAGCATACTGAAAGAGCATTGTACTATTCACTACTCAATCTGCTATTGCTAAAATTTGACTTTGTATGCTCAGTTCTAAAGTTCATATTCAGGGATGTTCATTTGTGTACTTAAGCCCACTAGGATATGAAAGCACTGTTTATTTTCAAAACCAAAACACCTTTTCTAGAATTGGTAGATTTCCAGTACAAAAGGATGGTGTGACAACTTCAAAATAGATTAGTGGAATATATATAGGTCCAGGCTGCCAAGGAAAAAAAAAAAAATACTAAGAAGTTAACAAAAGGGGGAAGGATTATTCTTCTGCAGAAGCTTATGCCTCAGTCATAGGAGGCCATTCTTCACACTGTCCCAGAGAGTAAATGTGAGCAGCAACTTATCGTGAGGCGGTTTCATGTACCCTGTATACGTGCTTACTTCTTTTCAATGACTTCGAGGAAGTCTAAGCAATTAGTTGGCTAAGGTTTGCATAAAGTGAATATTTCTTTGAGTCTGTACTCTGAATGATGCCTGAAGGACTTATTTGTTTCCACTGTCTATACTGGGAGTGGAGACTAGCCTCCTAAATTAGGCATGGATGTGTTGGTGCTGTTACTGCCTTTCACATTCTCAAGACAAATGTACTGCTGAGTATATTTTCCGGAAGAAGATGATAAGATATATATGTGGAAAGCGACACAATCTTCTATTACTACTAAAAATTCTGTTACTAGAATTCAGGACTCTCAGACACTTCTTTAGCTTTTTCAAGATATTTGCTCTTACCTAAGAACAACAACAACAACAACAAAACCAAAAAATACCCCAAACCCTAACAGTAGCTTTGCTAGTTGTCTTGGAGAACAGGCAGTCCATCTGAAGAGATTTGACAATGATAATTTATTCTGTGGACTGTACACTTGCATGGATACAATGTGTTCATCAGAGAGGGAAAAGAACTATAATTTAAAAATAGATGTAAAAGATCATCCACTTGATCATGTTGAAAAAAGCTCCTTTTGAGCTTTGCTGAAAGAACTGTCATCACATAAGAATCAGCATCATTGCTCAGAATTGATTTTTCTTAAAACAGAAAGAGTGCCCAGATAGTAAAGAACTTCAGTATGACATGTATGTATGGCAGCTGTGTTCTTTAATAAAAACACACTTGGATTGTAAAGCTTGACCAAAAAAAAAAAAAAAAAAAAAAAAAGCAAGCATTTCGTCTTGATCTTGCTCTACCAGCCTTCCTTCAGAAAATTTCTTTTATGGAATTGATTACTATGAGATGCACCCTCATTTTCTGATTAAATTGGCTGATATCAATCAACAAATCTCTGAAGAGTATAGTATTAATCACAAGAAGTGAAGGTGGCAATTCAATCCTACATTATAGCTTGATTGTGTGAGATATTCAACATCTTCAAATTATACTGACACTAATGATAATAAAGTATGTTAAATCTTTGACAGCTGTGTTCAGTTCTTTTCAAAACTGTACGTTCTTTCCAAATGTTATTTTTCAGTGTTTATAATGAATGTAAGAAACAGGATGGAATCAAAATATGGAAAATATGTTAATGTGACAGGGCTCTTCCCTTCCCCTTCCCCTTCCCCTTCCCTTCCTCCATCCTATCTATCTACATGTAAATCGACCTCAATCTATATCTATGTAGCTATCTGTATTTATGGTACTAGGGGCACAAAATTTTGCAAATCAGAACTCAAGGTATTAATTACTAAATTTTTACATTCAAGATAGTTTTAATTTTTCTGTAAATGTCAGTGGAATGAGAGAGGAAACACTGAAGGTAGACCTTATGCAGACATGTAAAGCATATTGTAATAGCATTCCTTCCTCTGCAGAATCTCTTAAAATTTTTTAAAACAAGTCAATTCCATTATTCTTCTTCTCATAACTACCTTTATCTATGTATGAGATGCAAAATATGATAATAAATCTTAGAATAGGCTATTACAGCTAAGTTGGTATTGATCACAAGGAGTGAAATTGCTATATTACATGTTGTAAAACTTATTCATATCCCACAAAAATATTACATTAAAAGTATAATAAATTGCAATACTTTAATCACTTGGCAAATGATTTGACTCTTTCTGTTCAATTTATAGTATCATTTCAGTAGCACCTGCTTCATAAAATGTGCATATTACTGATACTACTCTGATGGCTTTTATAGGAACGTTATTGGAATAATTTATGCAATTGCTCTTTTTTAACTAATAATTCTTTTCTTCCCCTTTCCCAGATAGCTGCACTTTTACTTTTTCAAAATCTTTTCCATTATCTTATATTATTTCTCCTCATGTTCACCATTGCAACTTTTTGAGTTAATGAAATACTTTTTCTTCAGGTAAATTAATTTTTCATTAGAAAAAAATAAGCTTTAATATTTCTACTACTTACCTTAATTATAAATCACAGAAATATAAGTATATAAAATATGAGTGTCTTTGAGATTACACTTCTGTTTCAGCTTTATGACACTACATCTTTTCTTTTTAATTAAGTTTTTATTGAATTTTCCATAGAAGAGTAACAAACAAACCATGAGATGTATATTATGCATAAGCTGAAGCATTCTGCATTAGTCAAAGGGAAAAAGAGTTCATACTTATTCAATACATAATTTTACCATAAAGATTATAGATAGAATTCTACCTTAAAAAAAAAAAAAAAGGATCTGTTCCACAACATGCACTTAAAATCTTGATCTCTCATCCATATTCTGAGGCATAGGAGTGCATGATGTGCACAGAACTGCATTCAGATTTGATCATGGCCTTCTAGAAAAATTTAAGCAACAAGGATACTATAAGTACCCTGGAGACTAGTTCAAATAAGATTATGCCAAAATCCACAGACCAAATACCAGACCCCAAAAGAAATCAAATTCGGCAGGAGAGTGCAAGACACTCTCCTGATCATGGATCCCCTAGAAAAGCAACAGAGTATATTATTTGGAGTGAAAAGGGTATTTGTAGTAATTTAATTCTATGCAAAATAAATATGAATACTAATGAAAGACATATTTTTAGAATAAATAAAATACATAATTTTAAATAATACAACTTATTTAGATTAAAATAGCATCTGAATATCCCTTTGTTCTTTCTTTTTCAACAGTTTTTTTCTTGTCTGTGATGTAGACAACAGTGATAAAGGAGAGAATTGGGTCTTGTAACCACATTTTCACTATAATTCACCTCTCAAAACACCTTCTCTTTAGAAATTATTATCTAAAAAGCTGAAGTGCATGACACGTACAAAAAGGATTATAATCCAGACCTATTCAGATCTTCAAAAAGTCAAAAAGAAGGAACTGTTGTACCAGTGAGACTTGGTTTGCTCTGACTCCAGAACAGCCATCAAACATTCAGTAATACATATTTTTTAATAAGCCAATTGTCCTGGTTCTGGCCAAGATAGGATTAATTTTGTAGTAGCTAGGAGGAGGCATGGCTAGGATGGGGAGGTTATCCCATGCCACCTCATGTCCTTGCTGGGGGCAGGGGAGAAGGAATCTTTTCAGTTCAGGTGTAGTGTGAGAGTGGTTCGTGTATTGCAGTTGATTTTTTTTTCATCTGTCTTATACATTCTCTTATTAATATTGTTGCTATTAACATTCATTTTTTATTTCAGTGCTGTTTCCAGTAAATTGTTCCGATCTCAGCCCATGATCTTTACCTTTTGTGCCTCCCCTTCTCCTCTCCATCCTGACACAGGGGGAGGGGAGGAGGAGCGAATGAGGGATGCATGACTTGGAGAGTCTCAGTGGGAGCACTAAACTGGAGAGTACCATTCCTAAACCATGACACCACTCTAGGACCTAAAGAGAGAAACTCTTTCCTCTTAGACTTCTAAGAAACAATGATTGGTCATGTGAACATGGATTTGTTGTGAAAGGTAGAGACATCTTGAAAATGAGGAGACATGATTAAACTCCTTACCAAGGAATTAAAATTGTAATTTTGAGAAAGTGTCATCTTTGAAAAAGTTACTCCTATAATGATCAGTTGCTATTATTTAATATGATGGGATTATACAGAGATGAGAGAAAGATATTTTGGCGTACCTAATTCTTTTTGCTGACACTATTTAATTACATTTTTCACTGTAACTATATGACTACCTCGGGTATGGTAACGCTCTTTGCTTTGACACACAGGCATTTCTGTCACTGCATTTAATAACATAAAAGGAAAGAAGAAAACATACCAAGTAATTAAATCACACAGATTAGGCAGCCAAACTGGAGTAATAGAATAGTTCAATTAATCACAGGAAACTTGCAGAATATATCTCTGATGCTTAGTCTAGTTGTGGGGTGTTGCAGAGAACATGCAGTATCAGAAACGGGAAAAATCATGTCAGAGATGGGTCTCTGAAGAAAATTAAGAAACCAGCCAGGGTGTCTTAAAAACTGAAGCTTTAACTGTGTTGTAAAAGGGTTTTCTTGTCTTTTTTACTTAGTCATACTTCTTCCCAACACCCCTTGAAATACCCCTTATCTGTGTAGCAAAGCACCAAGGAATTCGTCCTTGAAGGTGTCTAAGTTTCTCTATTGGCCATTAGTTAACCCTTTCCCATTGGTAATTTATCCCTTGACTTCTATTGGTAGTAATTTGGATTCCCCTAAAACCTATATATATACCCCAAGCCATGTTAATAACCTCTCTCTCTGCTTCCCCTCCTGTGGTGTCCCTGTCTCTCTCTCTGAGGCATCTCGGAGGCCATGAGCGGGGGGGCGAAAGGGGGGAGTGTCTCCCTCCAGCTGTCGCAGTGGGGCAGGCATGAATGAGAATTTGAGACTCACTAAAGGATAAGGCTTTTACTATTTAATAATTTAAAACAAGAACTGTTCAAGTGATTAATTTAGCATAAGTGAGAGATACATATATTAGGAAAAAGCCTGGTAACTATGGTAGTATCTTACACATGTATTATAAGTTCATCTAGCACTAAACCCAGGCAAAAGTTCTCATTTTAAACACAGTGTGAAATAAGCAGTTCCACTGCAGCACTAGGTCTGTTCATGTGTTTGAAAATGCTTGCATGGATAAAGAGTCGTTAAAAGACGGATGATGAGTACAAACTGCAATACACTGCAGTGGTATGGTAGGTGACAGTATTACAGATACATTTTACTGAAAACACTGTAATTACATAATGCAGATACTTATCTCATGAATACATAGGTACCATGCTCTTACAAGTTAACAGATAAAATTAAACAAATAGATAATATTAAATCAATTAAATGGAAAAATATTGTTCTAAATAGTACTGACAACAAATTTGGCTTTATGTGGAAAGAAATTGTGATAACAAATTGTGATAAAGTCTCAGCAGTCCTGTTACTTTGAAACAGAGCAGGACACAGAAAAAAATGGCAGTTATAGACCATAAGTATCCTTTCAAAACAGCAATAATAAAAATTAAAAATTATCTAAGGATAATGAGTTCTTGACTGATGTTTCTTTAAACGAGACAGTTACCAATAAAGCAGCTTCAGTACAGTCTGAAGATTTTGCCTCAATAATAAGAGTTCACGAGCAGCTAATGAAAAATGTTGCTATCAAAAATAATACATGAAGCTGGTGGTAGAAAACCAGCAAGTAAAGGAATAACAGAAAATGAAAGACAATTGCACTTGTACAGGAAAAAGGAACTATTTCAAGCAGTGAGAAACATTGCTGGGGAAAAAAAAAAAGGGAGAAAAAGACAGAAATCTTCTAAAAGTGAGAGAAGATAACAAAGTGAGAGTGCAGAGCAAGTGAGAGGTCTGAACAAGCTGTTCCCATTTTGAGTTACAAAAGAACGGAAAATGAATCAGATTCTAGTTTTAAAGTGTTCTGACATCAGTGAATTTAGTTGGATTTATGCTGGTGTAAATGAGCTTGACATCTGATTCATCAAAAAAGAAATGCTGTTTTCTCTCTCTCTCTTTTTTTTTTTCTTTGGTGATAGAAACAATAGCATTCCCAGAAAGACAGAAAGTATGTGCAGTAACAAGGCCACAGTTTAACAAATTAACACATTTGGGAAGTTATTTTGAATATATCTCCTGATGCTAGTTAACCTTCTTTCCATAATTAACCCTATACATCACTCTAAATACTTTTCAATCTGTGTTGAGGGATGAATTGTTTGCACATAACACTGGTTCTTTTGTACTGGACTGTCTGTAGGTGCTAGTATTCAGGGAAAAAGTAGATTTATCCATAGGGTCTAGTTCTTGTCTCACCTTTTTTTTTTTTTTTTTTTTTTTTTTTTTTTTTTTTTTTTTGGACTAGAATTTAGGGTGGTTTTGATTTATAAACATGCAATGAGAAAATAATGGAAAATATAGTTCCTTAACTAAATTCTCAAGAAGATAGACTATATTTCTTAATGTGAGGAATTCAGGTGCCAAAATTTGGAAACAGAACTGTAATCCAAAACAGGAGTCTTCTTACTACCTTGACTAGAAGATAATTTGAGTGGTAACAGATTATAGAAAATGCAGGAATATGTTTTCCAGTTCAGACATTTTAAAGAGACACAAACATGACTCAATTTTTAATGCAAAGCATGGATGTAAATGATCAGTCTTTTTCAGAATTGTTTAAACCCTCTCTGGTCTACAGGAACTGTCAAGAAAAGCTAAATAATAAGACTATGCCAGATTTGACATTTTTAAAGGTGAATAGGTAGACCTTTACACTACAGATAGCTCTGTTTCAGACTCTCACCTCTATTGCTGCAGACTGCAGTGTCAGTTCTGACAACAGTTTTGATGACCTGTGAGTGATGACAACTGATGATGAGGGGCTATAGCTGGGATGGAAATGCAGCTGAGTCCTGTAACACTAGCACATGATTTAAGTAACTCAAATGTCTAAGACTTACCTGTATGACTAAGAGTTTTGTGAATTATTTGCTAGATGGGAGTTTGGTACTTTAAATTTCTTTTCCCCCAGACAAGTATCAAACCTATATACTGTTTCCAATATCAAGGAATCTAACACAGTAAACAGAACACTTCTCTAAATTTTGTCCTTCCCCTTCTGCTAAATTACTTTACAAGTTGTTTTTCTGCTTATTTACATTTTTCTGGTTATCAATTCAGAACAGAAGAAGACAGAATCTTTGGGCCTGACTCTGCCTCAGTATAAATCAGCAGAATTCCATTGTCTCCATTACCACTGTGATGACTTATGGGGCTGATGATTAGACTCTTCTTTGTACAAGAATAGAGAACTAGTAGAGAATGTTCTGCTAGATTGTTACAGGGAGACATTAAAGCAGAGGGATCCATGACTTTGAATTTACTTTGCACTAAGGTTTTCTTCTACCTCATCAGGAGATGATTCTCTACAGGAGTTTACTTTCAGCAACATACTTGAAGTCTCCTGCTTGGAAATTATCCTCGTAAAGACCTGATGTTTTTGATCAGAAAATACAAAGAAAATAAGCAGTAATATCACAAAAGAGGTAATAATTTATCTAGATTTTGTTCTGAAGCTTTAGCAAGTCTCTATGGAAAATACTTAGAAAGGTTTTTTGAAGTCATTTATTATGACTTGTAATGAGCATATGAGATTGAAAAATAGGAAAAAATAGTGTGGTAATTTTTGAGATTTATTTGGGTTCTTTAGTTTGCTTGAGGGGGATTTTTTTGTTGCTGTTTGTTTTACATGAGTCCAATATTCTAGATGTAAGTTTACTTTCTATAGAAGGAATTTTTCCCAATGTGCCTTTCTGGTGATTCATTCTTTCGATTGGATAGCAACCAAAATTCATAACTTCAGAATGGTTGCTTTGTGCCTGGCTAATATAGCTTATTTATTCCCACTGGTTGCTGTGGTACTCTCAAGATTTAATCCTTTCTTTTACTTTGTTCTTATTCATCAGGAGAGTTTATAGCATCATAATTACCAATTGAATTCTATTTCTAGACTATTCACATATAAACAAACAAAAATTGCTTAACCAATGGTTTAAACTATGTCAAACCATGGATTCCAACTATATTCATTACTGAATAAGAGAAGAAAATCAAGGTATTATGTTTTCTTCCACTCTCCATAATTAAATTTTAAGTGTTTTACATAACTGAAGGTCGATGAATTACTTATCAGTCAATATCACGATTCTGTCTTGAACATTTGTCTCTAGAAATATCCAGATATTATCAGAAAAAAAAAGTCTTATCATCATAACTATAAGAGCAGCTTTTTCATACCAGCATGGTTTGTTTCTTAGCCTAGCAACCACTAAAAATAAGTATAACCTCTTGGTGTAGCTAGAAATTGGCAGTATAACTGATCTAATGTTTCTAGAGATGTGACTTCATTTCAATCCACAGTTTAGTGCAAAAAAAACTTACAGCAAGATACTGTGATAATGGGAAAGGATGGAGGAAGAGGATGGGTAGGATACATAGTCAAAAAAAATGTTAAAACCAAGTATCTTCCCTACTGGGAAGCCACCATAGACTTGGTGCCTGGAACTAATGGCTATTCATCCCAAAGTCCAAGTCAAGACTTCAGTCTAAGTGGAACTGAAGTGGTAGGAAGTTCAGCTCAATGCCTGGGTTGCTAAACTCAAGGCCCATTTTCAGTTCAAATCATGCTGGATAAACTTACAGATTGGGATTCAGGCATATTTCATCACTTTTCCCTACTTTTGATACTACCATATATAAACTGTGCTAAGAGCAGGCAGCCTTCCAAAAGAGGAGGGAAATGGAGGTTCTCTAGTGTTTCTGATGTTTTATATGCATAATTCTAAATAGCAATAACCCCACAGAAAAAAAAAAAATCCACCCTTTTTTTACAGTGCCCATTGATTATTCTTGAAAATTTCAGCCGAATAAAACTCATCTAATGAGAAAAAAAAGACTAATGAGCCTTAAAACTAAATTAAGCAGAAACCATTTGTTCCTTAATCATAGCTGATTGTTTTGTATAAAATGTCATATCTCCAGCTAGACACTAGGGCAATTTTTTATGAAAGTAAAACACAAAGTACGTTCTTGTTTAATGTTTTCTGGCTATAACCCAGTTTGTGGCTGCATATATTATCTAGTTATGTTGCTCTGTTTACCATATTGAAAAAGAAAAAGCAGGTAAATTAATCACACTGGATTTGAATTGTATGAAGTCTAAGTTATTTCTTTATAACCCAAAACTCTGATGTGCTTAGGTGAGACATCTGATTCAATACTGGTTAGAAATGGGGTTATATGACTTTTAGGCTCCTTTACTGCTCTCCAAAACATTCATCAAGACAATTCTTTTGTACAAGGTGATTTACTATGTAGGTCGGCTCTGCATTTTGATAAGTATAGCACCTGTGAAACTTCCATCTCCTGCTGATAGCAGAGAGGCTACACTTTGTAGTGATGAAAAGGCTGGAGTGCTTCACCAGTCTGTTGCTCACCAGTGGCATTCTCAGATCTGCTTATGCTGCAAAACGAAGAGTGACTATGTGGAAACAACTCAGCAAGTAACCACTGGAGCTCACAAGTCCATGCAACAGTGTGGAGAGTAATATTATGGTCCCTACAGTAATGCATCTGCCTGGATCTCTGCTTCAATGTAAGTTGCCTGCTGAGGTGCAAAGCTGTGCTGAAATAGCTGTAGTGGTTCTGGTTCTGGAGAAGGCACAGCTTCAGCTTGCTATAAAATTTCTGCACTGCTCTCTGTCACTGCATGATATAAAAATGGTGAGGATTACATTCAGTACATGTAGATCCCTGTGCAGCTGAAGCGGGAGCTGCAGGTTGAGCTCTGGGGGGTGAGAGGTTGTGAACTGCTGAGCCTTTTGCATAAAGGGCACAGGAATCTGTGGCTAGACAGGGGACAAGACACTCAGAGACACAGAAGGAGCTCATGAATTGAACTTTCCCTCACTTACACTGTGAGGGTGTAAAAGACCAGGGTTTCCCTTGTTCAGGGTCCCTCCTTGAAGGCACCCAGTTTGAGCTGTTAGTTTCTTATTGCACCATAATTAAATTTTTTTAAGGATAGAGATGACCGAGACTCTGCTGTGGGAAGCTGGTAAGGAAACCTGGTCTGGCTGTGAGAGTGTGGGGTGTGTAGCTGCAAAGGAGCTTTGATCCCAGCTCAGGTAGTGTGAGTGTGACTGCTAGAGTGACTCCTGGATGGTCAGACAGAGAAGTTTCTTTAATAAAAGTTCCCAAATATTAGTCCTTATTTGATTAAAATGCAGGTAATGTCATGATTAGTAATAAATAAACTGCTATATGCATGTGTGCCTTACACATAGAAGGTAATAAGCAATACAGAAAGAGGTTTTCACATAGCTAAATAGACCTCAATTTTTTCTATGAAAATTTTTCCTTTTTAATGCCATATAAATTTTTACATTGAAAATTAGTATTATTTGTAATTACTTACAAATTCACATTTTAAGAAAGGACTAGAATGTCATCTGTCTTTATTTTATCCCCTGTGGCATATACACTAGATACGTAAAATAAGAGTTGCTGGTTTTCTTTCCCCAGCTTCCTCATTAATAAAGGTCACAGTTCAAAAAGCTTCCAAACTCTTCTAGTCCTCGAAGTTGCACAGGGAAGTGGCCTTCACATAAGGTAAAGGTAATTAGTATGGATAAGAGTAATAAGTGTAACTAAAAGGAGAAGATCCAGGTCTGAAGTTTTTCGAGGAGGGATGATAGTACAATTTGTGAGCCCATTTTCCCGGTACTGGTGGTGTTTATTGGGAGAGGGTAGCTTTGTGGTGGTTGTTCTCTCTGAGAACTGATATTTGTAATATCATCCTGGGCAGGGATATCACTGGCTGACAGGCAAGCACGAAACTTGCCACTCATCACTCCCCGCCATCCAGCAGGGTGGAGGAAAGAATAGGAATAGCAAGAGTGAGAAAACTTGTGGGTTTAATAAAGGCAAGGAATCCACTTGGCAAGGACTACAACAGACAAAACAGACTCAATCTGGGGAATTTAACTTAATTTATTGCCAATTAATATAAATATTTAATTACTGATTAGGGTATTGGGAAAAAGAATAACAAACCTAAACCGATTTAAAACACCTATTACCTTACAGAGGCTCAGTCTTACTTTGAGCATCATTTCTCCCTCTTTATTATTGCTACAGCTTGGAACAGTCTATGTGTGGCACAGGGCAGATCCTGACCATTTTCCCATGAATATCACCCCTGCAGACCCACCCAGCCTGCCCTGTGCTCCCAAAACTTTGCTGTCTATGCATTATACACACCCTGAGTTCTGCCTGCCATCCTTGAGACAAGATTATTGTCAAATTGAATATGATTGTCAAAAGTGCTTTGCAATTATCACTTACAATCTTGGATTGGTTTGTTTGGAGGTTTTTGTTTGTATTGCCATACATTTTCATGTTTTCATTAGGCCGGATCATTACTTAAAATGGAATTTTGTAGCCTGGTCTTAGTAAATACACAGACGATATGACAGTTAAAAGAAGGAAAAAACTTTGTGATTTATATGATTATACTCTTTCACTCTTTCCTCCAAATCTATCTCTCTTCTCTCAACTGATTTTCAGATTTCTTGCCTTCAAAAGTCAACAAAGTCTTCCAACCTTGACAGCATGCTAGCAGTTTTTCCCTCTTGTACCTTATATCAGTTTCTAGCCAGCTCAGGAACTCTAGCTTACACTAGCATTTATTCTGAAGGTACAGCATTAATGATCACAGAATCACAGAATATTTTGAGTTAAAAGGCACCCACAAGGATCATCAAATCCAACTTTTGAGTAATGGCCCATATGGGGCTTGAGCTGATGCTATACTGCAATGTATTTGGACCACATGTGGAAAATTATCTTACTTTGGATCAGTGCTACTTATACTGTATTTAAAAAACACTACTGGCAACTCAGTGGATTTGAAATACTTCATTTAGTTCAGCTTCTATGTTTAAATTATTTTCTGTCAGTGAGTCTTTTCCCCCAAAATGACCCAAGACCTGCACACTCTACAAGAAGAATATAGGGCTCAGTATTTCAGACACAAGCTAATGTAACACATTTTTCTATGTTTGTATATGAATTTTGTGTGTACATATATAATTTCTATTTTTATGTATCTGTATTTTCACTGAATGGGAATTAAAATGCAAATAATATTATATTTTCTGTGTGGCATTTATATATGCCAAAGATATATGCCAAAGTATTAAATTATTTTTCTGTTTTCCAGAGGTTAATGTTTCTTAGAATGTTTGAGCCTGTAATAGGACATTCAGAGCAAGAAACGAGTATGCAAGTGGCAAAGGTAATTGTATGTATTTATTTTCTAATTTAGTCTTTTCAGCAACAGTGCGTTGATTAAAAATTCCACTAATAGAATTTAAATATAAATGTGGTAAAAATAATTCCTATATCTAATATTTCTATGTATGTACCAACACTAATCCTTAAAGAGTTTTAGCCTGATGAGATTTCTTTTAGATTGATTTTGGATTATTCATTTCACCTCAAGCATATTCTTTGGTTTTTACTCTAAATCATGTTACTAAATCCAAATGATTGAATCTAAACATTTGACACATTGGATTTAAATGTTGTTGAACTGTAAAGAAATCAAATAGCCTTTCCCTTCTAACTAAACTGAATGCTGCTTTCAAGACTGAAACAGTAGAAGACAGTTATTTAAATACAAATTATTTTAAAACAGTCCTGAATTTCCATCACACAACTAATGTGTGAATGGGAATCATGAGGTGTATCACTGCAGTAATTCTTAGAAATTGAATTGATGGTGTTTTGTAATCTTTTCCTTGGCCAATGCTCCTGTTTGAGGCAGTTCTAGTTCTCAGTTCTACATGCTTATGTCTGCCTAACTTGAGATATTCAAGTTGAAATATTCTGGACTAGGTGCTTGCCACATGATGATTTTTTTGGTAAATATCATCTAATTACTTATATAGTTCTGAAAATGTAATAAAGAAAAAATATATTACTTAGTCTATAGTATGAACTTATACAAGCTAGAACTAAAATCTCCCTCCTTTTCTTTGAGGAACTAAAAATTTGACAGTATAATAAGGTTCTTAATTTTATTGCTGCTAGCCAAACATTGAATCTTGAATAAATATTATATGCCTGTTAAATTTTTGTCAAATAAAAAATATAATCCATCTTCTCAGCATTGTCCAGTCTTATATGACTCTGACCCCATAACTGTTCTGTACAGGCATGTATCCATAGGTTATCCGGATATGAAACTGTCCAACTGGTCAGAATTTCCCAAGTACTCACTATTTAGATTTGCTCTGGACTGTTCAAGACAAATACAAATAAAATGAAGAAAAAAATCATCTAGCTTTTCTAAGAGAGGCCACGCTAGGCTTGGATAGCTTGAGAGAAAACCATTTTGACTTTGCCATGGAAAGCACAGGGAAGTTAGTACTGTGGTGTTAGGATGGAACTAATAGACTGGCACACAAGTGCAGTTCTGTAAGGCCTGGGATTAGCATAGGGGTATCAGAAGCAAAGCTCATGGGGAATTTGAATAGCAACAGTTGGTTGGGTGAGATAGTTTTAACAAGAAGCCAGGAAGGGAAGCTCTCCTGAGCTAGATGGTGACAGTCAAGTACCAGAAAGCACCTGACACTATCCTGTGGCAACTAAGTGCACAAGTTTTGTTCCAGATGTGTAACTCCAAGAATACCACCAGCATGGATCAAAGCAAAAATCCTGATCTGGGTTCTTAGCTGGAAGTCTACATACTGACGTTTCTGCAGTAGATTAGCTGAAATTAGAGTTCTAATATAAAGTTGAGAATTACTTTATAGCTAGACTTTTAGTCTGTTGTAATTAATTTTGTTGAGCTGTCACAAAGCATCTTCACAGACTTCAGATTCTTTAAAGCTTAATTAATATTTCTTATGCTACAGTTAATTTTTCAAAGCTATCCACACTCTGTCTAACATAAGTAATTTTGGATATGAATAATTTCTGGGTTTTCTACTAGCGTTGAAACTAGTGGTCAAACTCACTGTTGCAGCATATGAACGGACCTCTTCCTTTCCTTCAAAGATGGAGGTAGCCTCACTTTGAAGAATTCCTTTTGAATACATGTAGTTTTTATGATAAATTGATAGAAGAGTGTGTGAAGTAGACAAAAGCATAAGAAGGGAAGAGAGTTTGCTGAGGAATGTAGCTTTAGCATGGGCTCTGCTCAAGTCTTATGATGTGAACTTTCACTGAGGACTTAAGATACCAGGTCTGCTCTGAGACTCCCAAACTCATGCAATGACGTGACAGTTCAGAAAAAATCAGCATGAATCTATGCATCTAAATATGCCTTCAAAAAATCCATCTATTTGGATTTGAAAATAGCACTCAGAAGTAATATAGATCCAGGACAGCCATCCTAGACAATATGCTTTATCACTGCTTCATTCTGTGACTATTTCGAGAATTGGCCTTTTGTAGTAATTAAATTTCAAGCTATTTTTCTGCTTTCAAGGACCAGTCTTATCTACATCTCATGATTCAGTTTGTTAAGATGTCAAGGAAAACCTCTGACTGTGGAAAATCCTGTAGTGCTATCAGTTTTAGCCTGGAAAACCTGGGAGAGCATCATTCACTCAGCTTTAATGATTACCAGGTAAAATAAGGTAAGATGTGCATACTTCAGAGTATCATTGGTTAAGGAGACAACAGCCAGTTTCTGGAGGCATAAGCAAGACCCCCAATAGGAGACTATGGTTAGAGCAAAGAGCAAATAAAATTTTAAGGCATTTAGGATCTTTTCTGTGGTTGTGTGGGTGATTGGCTGCTGTCTGTGTTTAACTTGCTGCATCTTAATGCCATGTAAAGGCACACCTTTGCATTGTGTCAACAGAGTAAATTGATACAAATGAGACCATTGTGCTCACTTCTGCTTCAGACCATGTTTGTTCAGCTCTAGTACTGGGCAGATCTGTCACTAGTGATTAAGGCACTTTGGTCCAGTACAGAATCTGCTAATATTATGGAGTAATGGTTGTCCTTTCAACCAGATAAACCAAGATTAGGTTAACTTTGATCAGACAGTGACCCCATGATTAGGAGACCAAGCTGGAAGCTGCATGAAAGCAGAGAAAGTGGAAAAGTTAAATAGGAACTTAGGCTGAAGTTACTCTTTTGCAGAGAATAGTATATTTCATGTTAGGGAAAGAGTGATCTGTTTTAGAAATCTATGTGAATTCTGTGTAGGGAGTATAGATGTACATGCCCATGTCAAACTGGGTGAAGTGTCTGTAAAAGCTTTTGGTAGGGGTCTTGGAAAGGGAGGCACAATAAAGCGTATAATGAATCACTCTTCAGAATCACAGAACATGCTGAGTTGGAGGGGATCCACAAGTAACCAATGTCATCATAACATGCGGGAAGTGTATTTTTATGCACAGGAAAAGTGTGGTAGTACTGAATGCCAGCAATCTCAAAGGAAGATTAGGTACATAAAAGATACATTAGAGAGGAACCCAACATAGCCTTGGGATATTTATGCATACAGAGGCTATAATGTGTCTGTTCTTGTAAAGGATCTTTCAGTCACTGTAACCTGGCAGGAAGCCCACTGAATTCCCACCTTTCCCTGAACTACCCTGATGAGGAGATAATAGATACACATGCTCTGTGAGTTGGGAACAAAACCCAGAATTCATTCACTGGTGGATTACATTTATGATGTAGGCTGTTTATTTGTTCACAATACAAAGGGGTTAATAATTTCAGGAAAAGTTGTATTTACTGAAAATTTTAGGACCTATTGACTTTAAGTGGATCACAGTCTAGATAAGTCTTCTATAAAATTCAGACTTCTTTCCATGTCTTCAACTGAAACTCATAACGCTGGGGGGAGAAATATCTTTCCAACCTTTGAAAACATCAAAGGCATTGCTTTCTCCCTGATCTTTGAATATGAAAGACCCAGTGAGAACTGAAAATGAAGAAAAAAAGTCAGCAAACACTGGGACTAGCATTTGAGAATCTAGATTTGGACCACGAAACAGAATGACAACTACTGATGATTATTGATCAACTGAAACCCTCCATGTAAGAGAATTAAGATCATACAACTCTAAACAGACCTCAAAGGAAATAAAGCAGACCAGAAAAAAGGAATGACAACACTTCATTTTGTTCCCTTAGAAGTCCATGAATTTAAAACGCACACTGAGCAATTTATAACAGCTAAAGGCCACTGTACCAAGAATCTTGCCTCTGAATCCTGATTGCTGGATTTGCGTTTTCTTTTACATAAAACAAAGCTTACGGCTTCCTTTGTGCTGCATAAGAAAGGAGCTTCAACAATTTCCTATCAAATTAGATTTAAATAGTGATTACATGGAAATTAGTGTAATCCTTTATTATTTTGAATTGAGAAGCCTCTATAATTTTTCTTAAAAGGGCCTAGAAACAGAGTGACCTGTCTTTGTATACCATCATCTGAAACACTCTGAAAATAGATAGGTATTTTGATTAGATGCAGGAGGATTATTTGCAGCAAACAAAACTATTCATAAATACAGAGGTTTCTACTGTTCATTAATTGTAAGCAAAATTGTAAGCAAAATTGTAAGCAAATGATTACATCTTCCTGGAATATTTTCATACCCTGGAATTATTTAACAGCTGTTTTATGTGAATATATTTTAACCTATAGATTACTGAGAAATTGTTTGCTAAGGGTGTTTTACATTTACAGTTTAAACCCAAAGCTGTTTAGATTACATACATATGTCAGTGTTAAAATTCTGTTTAATAATTTTATGAGAGTAGACCTCAGAATCAAATTCCTGTGTAACTTTAAAAATAACTCTCACTTTAGGTATGGTCTAACAAAGAACATTGGAGAAGAAGAAGTCTTTCATATTGTGTTTCGCATACACTAGTGGCAGAATAAATTCCACAAAATGGCTCCTGGTAATGAAGTGAAAGTCCATTGACATACTACCAAAATACATTGTTGCCTATAAGAAAATAACAGTACAATGTATTTGTGAGTAATTTTCCTTCTAGATGAAGTTTGTTAGACTGTGAATTTCAACTAGAAATAAAAGCTAAAATTATATTTAGAGGTAGCAAATTAACAGTTTGTAGATTTTTATTTTTTTTTAGGAAAAGAGAAAACCAGTTTTGCTTATTTAACAACCTTGATTAATTTGCCTCCAATTGTTAAAATGTAAGCTTTGTACAGTAATGTGTATGGAAACAATCTTTCTAGTTCTTAAATATGGATTCATTTTACATTAATTTGGTTATCCATACTGAGTTCAGCTACATAGATAGCAGTGATAAGTGCACAGAAAGTGAACAATTAATAGTTTTCCAAAGTAAAAGTCCATGAAAATAAATATTTCTTATTTTCATAAAAGGAAAGGCAATGAAATCACTTTCATATGTCACTGATGGCTGAATATCTTGACTATTTTGTCCACCATTTATGTATCTGTAGACAAGCTCCAAAAAGGACTTGGGTGCGTAGGAGCACAGTGGAACAGAGTCTAATCCTTGCCTGTCTGGCCTCGAAGCACAATTTCAAAGTCAGCAGATAAGCGTCCAAATGCTGGTAAAACCTCCTAAGTCTCCTAAGCTGGGTGTCCCTGTGTGCCTCCTGGGCTGGTGTCCTGATGAGTCCTGGACCAATCTCAGCTGACTAAGCTTACTGCTGGTGGTGTGAAAGCTCCTGGGGTATTGTCAGAGATGAAAAATGGAGGAAAAAAATAGTAAAAGGAAAAAAGATGTCCCTTCTACTTCCTCCTTCTGCTCCCCTGCATACCTGCATGTATGCCAAATAGTTTGGAGGCAGTTTCTAAACAGTCCAAATTTTTCTATTCTTGGATCTGAAGGCACTGGTATGGTTACCTTGGTACCCACAGTGTCCTTTTCTGCTCAGGTTGGGCCAGACGTTCCTGCCCTGAGCTTTGTTGTCATTGTCTGGGACACATCCCTTCCTCCTGGAGGGACCATCACCCACTCCACTCAGGCTCTGGTGGATGGCATCCTGTGGGTGAGGATATGACCCATTTCTGGACCACCCAGGGTCCTGACAGAGCCTGTGGAGCAGCCCTGCTTGCCCTGTGCCCTGATGTGGACTGTCAGAGAGAGGTGACTAATTCTGTCTTGCTGAGTTTGGGCTCCCGTGGTCCCTGAAGTGTTGGGAAAGAAAAAGGATTATTAACAGATGGAGATCTGAAGGGATTGTCCAGCAAGCCCTGGGCAGCAGATAC
>JAWWEE010000074.1:82688978-82720560 GCA_035221455.1 Xenops minutus | reverse complement strand
AAATCCCTAGTTAAAGTTAACATAGCCTGTCCCCCTCATTAACATGTCCTACCTCCTTATTAACATACCCCGTCCCTTGGTTCTATATATTGTAATGCGAGTGATCAATAAATGGTCTCAGTTTCTACCCCCAAATTGAGAACGTTAGATTGTTGACCGACCAACACTGAAGTATTCCAAGTCCTAACTCAGAATATTAAAAATCTGTAAGTCTAAGCTCTGTCTTAGGCCTGCCATGCAATGGTGAGGGTCTAAACAGGCTAGCACATCCCCTAGCAAGAGCTGCTTTGTGTGGATTCAGGGGGCCAGGTGATGACAAGGATATACCTGAAGCTCTGGGGATCATCCAGATCCAATTGACTGCTTGAATGATCACCCTCCATTAATGAAGCTCTGTCACCTCCAACCCCAGATACAGCAGCTGCAGCTGCAGTGTGTGAAAAGCGTCAGCATCCCCCAAGCCATCACGTGTGCCCTAACAGGGGCACGTCCTCAAGGGGGCATACCAGTTCTGAAGGGGGCACATCATGAAGAATGCTGTCTTTCTAAAATAAAACTGGATTTCAACAATGTACTCAGTTCTTTGCACCATCAAGAATGTACATGTGCAAAGACACTACCTAGTCACCTGAATTTTAAGATAAAGGAAAAAAATCAAACACGTGTAGAATTTAGCATGCAGCTTATCACAGGTTTTCATGGTTATAACTTTGGATTTTCTTAATGTGTCTCACTCTAAATAGCCCTTGGCACATCTCCAAAGCATGATCAGTCAGGTTCTTGCTAAACAAAATGTATTATAGCAAAAAGAGTTGATATGAAACTCTGATCACACAACATAACACATCTAGTCACTATTGTTTTCCAACCAGCACATTCATCCAAGTAGTGGGAGTAATCTCTCTGCTGAATGAGCAGCTTAACACCAACTTTTTGGGCTTTTTCATATTTAGATGAATTCAGGAAAAAGTCCTCATACTTAAAACAGCAACAAAAAAGTCATTCTTATCTATGACTGTTCTGTCAGCAGGAGAGATCAGTTCCAAGAGTGAGGCTTTTAAAAAATAAATCATTCTTCCTTGATAGTCTCTGCTATTTTTAAAGATGAAAGACATGAAGTATATTTTATGTCTTGCGGTAAGAGTGTAGGCAGAATATATCATGGGTATGTTGTCAGGAAATAGTAAGGGTTCAGTTGTGAAGAGGAGGTCTTTGCCTCTTTGCAGATCATGTGGGCTCGGGCTTCCATGTTGACCAAATAAATAGTGACATTAAAAACTGTGAGAAGAGAAGGAACAGCATTTTTCCACTTTTTTATAACATATAGAGACGTGTGGGTGAGGCAGTGAAGAGCACAACAGAGCCTCCCCTCTCTGAATGCACTTCAAGAGGAAAAAAAAGGTGGTTATAAACAGAGGCAGAAAGCCAGGGGTAAGATTAAAATGCCATAGGAAAAAGTACCTCTGGGGAAAAGAAAAGGTAGTTTGGAGAACAGAACAGAATATATTTCACAGTCAGAAGGAACACGAAAACAAGGAGCTAGAGGAGCATTTAGGCACATAATTTTGTAAGCTACTATCTGCTATGACAGAACCATCAAGTGGGCACAGGTAAGAGATAGATTACAATCTAAACTACTTTTTGGGACACATTTACTGATGAGTATCAGAAGTGAAGAGTAGTAATATGACCATACTCAGAAATTCACAATTGCTTTCTGTCATGAGGGTTTTCGTTCTAATTTCCTGTGGCTGCACTGACAATGAGTGCACTAGGTAAGACTAGGACCACATGTTTTTGGCTTCTGTTCTCTTTCTGATTTGCATTATCCTAGGATAATGCAAACACAATTTGCAGGACCTTTTAATAAGCCTTCCAAAATCCTTCATATAGTACTTTTCAATGTTCTAAAAGAGGACTGATCATATCTAGATAGGTAAAAAGCCCCAAATCAATGGAACTTCAGACATGGTCTATTAGTTGTTATATGACACAAAGGAAAAAACAACTTACCTTCCTTGAATCACTCCATCCTATCATAGTATGTCTGTTTATAAGCAGTTATTTTCTGTTTCATTTTTTCAAAGCAATACTGCAGTATAACTGTGGATCTATGAGTATATTTTAAGTGTACTAGCTAGCTCCTGGGATTAAAAGGAAAAAGGAAAAGGGAGTGTGCTATGGACCTAACAAGAAACAAAGGTATTTAACAGGTTTCCAAAGAGACGGTTAATTGTTCTATATACAGATTTTCTAGAGGGTGGCATATATTTTCATCAAGTCACTGTTTCATGATTAGAAATGACAACCAGCCCAGGGAGTCTCACCACAAAATTCAGGAACTGGAGAACAGCAGAGAACATTGTCAAAATTCTACAGACAGGCAATGCCTGCAGTTTTGTGCAGACCTACTTTTGCTGTTTTATATCAGGGTTTTAGGACAACATATGTACAGCATTTTGGTCAGTGAAGACTTACTGTAAGTACTGGTGTATTTGATATGCTGGCCTCATTCCATCTGCAATAGAAATATCTCAGTAACTGTGTAACTACAGCATGGCTTTTCATATTTGTGGAATTAAGTGCTAAGCCTTTTCACAGTTAGTTCCCATAATTATGTGCAATAACTATTGCTCTTTTCTGCTCCACTATATGTACAGAGAAGTATTTTCAAACTGGGGAGCCAATACCTGTTTGCCAATATCTGAAACTGCGGCACAAAGCCCTGATTCACCACAGGGCTAAACATTGGTCTGACCAGTCAGACCTCAGCTGCTGCTGCTGCTGCTTTGGACTTTTCCACAAGGGAGATATCATCTTCACAGCAAACTTTTTTCCCATCACATTGAAATAGAAATGTCCAGATTTGGTGTGCCATAGTAAAGAAAAATACATGTCTTAAGCAATATATAGTAAAGGAAGAGAGAAAGAAAATCAGACTGGCTTTCTGTAGGGGTGACCATTTCCAGTTTCAGTGTTGGCTTCTCTTTCAACAGCCTTACATAAAGATGAAGGCATGTATTTTGTTTCCAAGGAGATGGAAGAAAAGCTTACATCTCAGCCATGTAAGAATGGGTCAGCAAATGCTGGAAAAAACAAAGAGAAGACCTTCACTACTGACTGCAACATTCACAAACACAGGAATTTCTTCCTGGATCAGCAGTAGACAAATGTACAGGTGTGTGCATAGAACATAAAAAATTATTATCTTTTTCCTGCAGACTTATAGGCTATAGTTTTACCTAGAAAAGTTTATAGAAAATCGAATACTATATATTACAAAAAAATCCACAATGAAATTATTTAGTGTCCTGTTAGCTTCTTTGAAACTGAGTTACTTTTAATACAGTTGTTTTTAACAACACAAAGAAATAGAAATTTTTGCTCATCTGACCAACTTGTATAGGATTTAACTATTAGATAACTTTGGATTTGCTCATATAAAAATCACTGTAGCTTTACTCTGAAGAACTGTTACAGATGTACTAAGCCAATACTTGCATAAACAGAGTTCATTAATAAGCTATACATGCGACTGATTTATCAGTTTCCTGTAGCATTTGTGCCATCTACATATAAAACTACACAAAAGTATTCCTAACCTATTAAGGGAAATGTTATGTAAAGTTTGTTTTTTATTTTGCTTATTATTGATTTTTAAAATGCTTTTCTGTTAAGACTAATTCTGCCTTCAGGCCTAATCACCTATGTTTCTGATGTTTTCCCTGAATTTAAAGAAAAATTAAGAAGGGAAGCCAGCAGTGTTTATATCATAGGAATTCAGAAACAATTCCAGTGCATTGTTTAGGAGAAAAATAAATCTAATAACTTACCTGATGTCTCCTAATATATTTCTGTTCCTAAATGCCTGATATATCAAATATATTTTGTGTTTATTTGTAATAGGGGCAGTAGAAAATAGAGCTATGAGAGACTTGTGCATTGGGAGTATATTAGTTTTTCTAATTTATGTAATTTTAAAACTGATTTCACTCATAATTCCTAATTCACTGTTGGTAGTCAATTAGCTCTTATGCTAAGTGGGACGTTCTGGCTCATCCAGGGAGATGAAGTTGCCTAAAATATGGTATTGATTTATTTGAAATGCAATTTTCATTGTAAAATGCACACAGTGGGAAGATATTATGCAGCTGTAGGAACACTAAGTGACAATAGCACAGGAAGACAACATGTGAGTATTGTATAAAAAAATATTGTAAGAGGCAAGGAGAAAAAAAGCACCACCAAATCCTTTTTATGAGGAGGAGGCTAAACAACGTTCCCTTGGCCAATCTGACTCTTAGTGATCTTTCTGAGATTTCTCTGTACATCCTGTGTGCATAAGAATCAAAGGAATCACAGCTAGAACTAGTGCTGATAAAACAAGAAACAGCCTGAGTTCCAAATCTAAAATTCAAAACAGACTTGAAACAAAACACTTTAAATAACTGAAAGACATTTTTCATCATTCTTTATCCTGCATCCCGTGATTTTAGTGGGAGTCAGAAGCAAAAATATTTTTGTGCAAGTCTATTAGTTGTTGATTTCTGAACTGAACCAGCAAGTTTCCCAGTGACCCCCAAATGTCAGTCTTTAAACACAATTTGTTACGGAGTTGTTGGAACAAGGAACCCTGTAGAAAGGTGACTTCTACTTAGCCCTCAGATGGTTAGGAAGGCTGGAGAAAAGTAGTAATGTTTTCTGCAGAGAAACAGAAAAATCAGTTCCCTTAAGCAATGGTAAATGTGTGCCTCAAAGAAGTTGCAGTGAAAATAGGGTCTTATTCAATTCTTTCTCAATTAAGGCTGTTACAGTCTACTTAAATGTTGCAGAAAGAACTTCAGATTCAAATATTTTCCGTGAGCAAAGTTAAAACTCACACAAGGTATCCCTTGATGCCAAAAACTGATTTTATTAATTGCTAAGAGATGCAAAGAGAAGAAATAAGATAAGGTTGGAAAAAGCTAGGACTACTTTTAGAAGCAAAGAAAAGTTACCACCAAAACTACCTTTTGCCAAGTTGGTGTGGTGGGTGGGAGAGAAGCAGTTTCTCTGTCTGCTGCTTTTTGATGTTATCTCTTCTAGAAGCAGGGAGTTTTAGCAGCTTTGGTTCTCTGGAATGCAGCCAGGGTGTGGGTTTTGTCGCTCAGAAAGAGTTGTGTTCACCGACCATGCAGGGTCTTGATCTAGCAGTACCTTTGTCCTTCAAAAGCACGGTAAGAGTAGAAGGGTAAGATATAATTCATGCATGTGGCATGGTGGGTCTCATTTTTTTCCCAGGCTGACAGAGTTTCAGTCCCCAGTGGCAAGCAGGCAGCAGGTGCTTGGCAAAGAAAAGGTGAGAGGGTGTGGAGGAGCTAAGGAGAGATTTTTGGTTATAGTAATCAGTCCTCTCTTTCTTTCCTCTTTCTCACTGATTTTCCAAAGTTTCTTTTCAATTTTATAATGTTCAAAAGCGGTGATAGTGGTTTCCTGGCATGCAGTTCTATTTAGATGTTTTGAAGGGATTGCAATAGCAGGATCTTTGGGCAGGAAAAGCTTCAGCAGGAAGCTCTTGTGAGAACTTCTGTCGGGAAAGCTGACAGAGGATTTTTTGGTAGGAAGTTTTGACAGACAGAAACAATCGTGAAACATTATTTATTGCATTTCTATATTATATGTGTGCCATAAGGGCTCCAGGAGAACAGAACAACTTGTTAAATAACAATCTTTCTCACTTTGTTGACTAATACTTATTCTTAATTTTGTGAACTGTGTTCTGCCTTGTTTCCTCTCTTGTGGACTTGATTCCATTATTAAAATGCTCCTGTAGGGTGGTGGTGTGTTTTTTTTGTTTCTTTGTTTTTGTTTTGTTTTGTTTTTTAAGGAAGGAGTGACCAAAAGGAGGAATTAAGAACCTTGTCTTTGATATGGAACTAACAATGAATACACTTCATCTAATTATTGTTATTTCCAGAAAGAAGGGGTTTTTTTATTTGCAAAACAATCCAGCATCAATTCGGTATTTGTGAAGAAAGTACTGAAGATGTGGAGATGGGGCAACGCTAGTAAAAAAGGAATCATCAAGAGTTATGAATAGGTCATATAAACCATGACTTTGAGTGAAGCTGTTATGTTTTTATCATGTCAGTTTCACGTTGTGGCCATTGAGTGCTCAACAGCAGTATGACCGCTGTTCAATGTAAAAATCTGCATCAGACATGGAAAGCTCAGGTTCATTCTCAAGGAGCTTAGCAAGGGAGAGTGAAATCACTATTAGACCAACTAAGCAGTGTGAAGCAGTAAAACGTCAGCTCAATTCTCATAGTAGCTTCCTCAGTCTTTTGTGAGTTTTGGCAAACTGTGTAGACTTCTTTGTTCAGGCATGTTACAATCACTGTATTTAACCCCAGGAACTATGTAGAATGCCCTGAGATCTGTATTGATTTGAGTAACCTTTCTTTCAGATCTGATCTAGCTCAGGCACCTCTATTTTATGCTCTAGGCTAGATTTTTAATGTTAAAAATAACATTTTCATTATATCAGTAAATGTTGAATAGAAAAAGACAACTAGATCTTTATGTCACTTTAAAACTTCTTATGTTTCACCCTTTATAAAGACACATAATCACAATGTGAAAAAAAATGGATCTTGACCAGGTTCTAATACTGTAGTCATTGAAAAGAAATTGGAAGTGTCTGAATCATTACTTACACTTTTAGGCAGACATCCTCTTTCTTGTTCCTCTGAGGCACAGACTATCTTTTAAATGAAATGTCAGACACAAAGTCTTAGTGCTTAGTGTTGAATTCAAGACAGTATAATATATTCAAAACTGCCAGAATATTTATTCTCAAAATGATGCCTCCATCTTTCATTTCAGAAACTGTAATGTGAGTGCTTAATCTCCTTATTTGTAAAATCATTATTTGAAACGCTGGATGCGTAACAATGGTCTAAGGAAACTGCTGACACACAGTTGGCACTCTGAAGCAATTAAAATTTGTTATCATCAACAAATTTGGAGAGCTAGCAGTTCCCTGTTAGAGTTTTGCACTGATTCTTCAGCATGGCTTGTGTAACCAAATTACCTCTGTGCTTGAACACAGAGGACAAAGAAATAAGAATGTCAGCAAACAAATTTGTGACCTTGCAATGAATTCACAGTGGCACAAATTAAAGTTTAGGGATTCTGTCCTTTTACCAATAATTATTTTGGAGGTGGGTAAGCAGCAAGGGGACTTCAGTGCTGAACATTACATTGGAGTGCAATCGCAGCACAAACAAAGCTGGTTGCTTGTTCAATGGTTCCTGTTTTATGTTGGCTTTGGGGGTCTCCCTCCCCACTTGGAGGTGGATCAGTATAGCAATCCATCACACTAACCAGACAAAACAAAATTTTGAGATGGCTTTGCTGTGCTGGCAGGGGCTACCCTGGGGTAAAAAAAAAAAAAAAAAAAAAAAAAAAGAATGGCAGAGCTGGAGCAAAAGACAGGAGGGCTTTGTGCTGCAAGGGGGAGACCAGTCAGCCTGGCTGGATGAGAGAAGGGAAGATAAAGATGGAACTACCTAAAACATTCAGGTAGGAATGTTATTCTTATTATTTACTATTTAGATTCTATTTGTTGCCAATTGCTCCAGAAAATAATTATAATTTTTTCCCCCTTTAAATATTGTGGATTAAATTAACATGTTCATACCATGTAAAAGTAACGTGTGCATATTGTGCATTACAGTCTTTTCTCTCTGGAGAAGAAAAGGCTTAGAGGGGACCTGATCACAATATTGCTGTAGTTAAAAGGTTGCTACAAAGAGGAGGGAAGCTCTGTCTTTACAAGGAGCCACACAGAGAAAAGAAGTGACAACAGGAACTCAGAGAGGTTTCATCTCAATATAAGATTTGTTTTTACAGTGAGAACAAAGATTCACTGGAACAACCTCCCCAGGGACATGGTGGGGTCCCCATCAGAGGAGGTTTTCATGATGTGACGGTACAGTGTGACAGGTAGCTTGATTCTACTCCCTTTCCCATTAGGGTTTTGACTAGATGGTCTCCGGAGGTCCATTCCAATCTGGGCTGTCCTCTCATTCTATGATTCTCTGATTATTTTTGTTTCTCAATATTATTAAGTAGAGAAAAACAAAATGGAAGAAATGAAGCAAGCCCTGCACGTTTCAGCAGCTACACTGAGTCTATTTACAGTTAGATATATATTGTTTGAAAAAAATATTTTTCAAGTAGTCTATTTGCCTATGGCAGAAGAACATTTGGAGGTGCTCAGTTTTAATGAACCTTTAATGTGCTTCTGACACTTCCTGTGTTTATCAGATGCATGTATGCGGCATTTAAGGCTTTTTTTTTTCTCAAAGCCCTGTCTCCCAGATACTTTGAATTGCAGTAGAAACACAGTCTTCACTTAAAAACTGTGACAGATCAAGCTCTAGCCTTGTGGTTTCTGCCAAACAGACTAAAGTTTACCAGGAGAAGGGAAAGACTGTAAATAATGCCCTGGATTGCCCTTGCTTTGCTGGAGGGCTGACCTTATTGACTGCCTCGTGCATCATGGACTTGCAGTTACACTGCACAAAAGTTTTTTTCCTTTCCTATAGCATCTTTTACCCTTCTCGTAGCTCACAAGCCTTAGGATATGCCTAGTGGTTTTTTTTTTTTTTTTTTTTTTTTTTTTTTTTTTTTTTTTTTTTTTTCCAAGCACAAAGAATCTATATCTAAAGTCCTTTCATGAAATCTAGATTTTAGAAAAGTGGAAGTGTTCTCCAAGTCTTTAATAAGCCTTGGATCTTTTTCTTCTCCTTGCTCTGTGTATAATATTAATAATATTATCACATTTTCTGCAGGGTTACAGTTATCTTAGCTGTTTATTCTTTTTATTTTAGCCAGCAATGCTAGAGTAGCCCATAGGCAGTGTTTCATGGAGGCTTCAAGTTTGGCAACTGTTGTTAAAATGATTCTGAAGTTCCAGACCTTTCTTTTCATCCTGATCATTTTCTCCCACAGGCCCTTTTGAAAAAAAAAAAAAAGATAAATCAAATTTAAAATGCAGTACTCAGGATACCCACTGAGACTAAAAGTCCTGTTTCCATAGTAAAAAGCTGTTAAAGTTTATTTATTTTTCTTGAAACTTTTAGTAATGAAACTATAAAGCTACAAAGATAATTTTATCCCCTCCTCCTTCCACACATTCCAATAGCTGTGGGGTAAATGCCACAATGAGTTTTAAAATGAAATTACCTTTCATTTTTAGAAAATAATAACTTCTAGCCGTATCAGCCATTCAAGATTACTTTTTTCTTTTTTTAATGAAAATTGAATATGATAAGGAAAGACAACAATGCCTGAAGAATAACACTGAAGACAAACAAGTCATTGTGTCATTGAAGGAAATGACATATAATCCCTGATTTATAAGGTGAGATCTGCATCTTTAAAGCAGAAATATCTGAGACCCACTGAAAATTGTTACATGAATGCTAGACCTAATGTATGGTGACCATGCATTGAAATTGTGTGGTATATTCCATTTTAACAGATTCTTGTTTGTTTTCTGAGTTACTCCAGCTTTTCCAGTGATGGTCTTTGAGGTGTTTTTACTATGTCACATGAAATTCTTTTCAATCCAAGCTATCTAGCTATCCTCTCTATCTCACGTAGTACTGAGAAAAGAACATTATGCAATGGCAGGCACAGATGTGCGGAATAGTCAGGCTCCACATCAGACAGCGTCAACATTTTATTACACAGCTTTCATAGCTGATGAATTTTGCTGCACTGACAGGGCAGACAGAATGAGCATCTGAGATCTGCAGGCTGACCCATCTCTTCTTCATAGTGTAGAATCACACATGGAACTGAGGTTGGAGAAAAGAGGTGGTAGAAAGCAAAGCCTGAGGACTGCCCTCACCACAGCCTTGCACGTGACACTTCACCAGCACTGTCTGTTGTTGTGTCTGGATGAGAATATCTGGGCCGTATCTTCTCTTACACCTGCAGACCCAAGAGTCCCATGCTGCCTTTCTTCTGAATCCAGCACACAGTGTGAGCATATTCTCCCCTCTAAAATAACAGTCCTTCTGCTACTAGTTAAAATAGCATGGCACACATGTCACTGCAGCTGCACAGAATAGCTGTGCATTTGTATTCCTGTGAAAATAGAAAAAAGAAAATGGCATAAATCTTCTCCCCTGCAGAAAGCTAAAATAATCCCAGAGCAAAAACTGTGAAGAATGGCATTAAAAGAAAGTTCTGATAGGTCAAGTTCACATTCAAGCTGCTGCTTGTAGTTAGTTGCCATGCATCAGCTGGACCACAGTAGCTGCATTAACTCAAGGGAAATAGAGGGTTATGGCACTTAGCATGGCCTGTGACAAAAGACGGTAGAACTCAGTCACATGACCATGCATTTGCCAGACTGGAGGAACAAAATACTCTCTGGCTTAGCTGACATCCACTTTTAAGTGGTGGAAGTTTCAAGCTGCACTTAAATCATTAGTTTTCATTATTATGCACTTGAAAGAGAACGCCAAGATTTTGCTTCCTATGCGCCCTCGCATACATTAAATTTCTTAATTGTATAATTACCTATTACTTTTCAGGCTCAGGCTCTCTTCTGTTTCTGTGCACAGGACAGATCTGTAGTGAAGAATGAAGACTTCAGACGAAATAAAGTTTCCTGCTTCACAGCTGGCTATCTCTGCTGGCTTAGGAAGGTTCAGAATACACACTGGTTTCTCTTCCTAGCAGTTCCAGGGTAACTTGCACTCGAAGAAGAGTGCAAGGAATGTTACTTGTGTGTGGCCTACCCTCTAAGGACTAAGCCGTAATGGTGATGTGGTGACAAAATGCAACAATTTGCTTTTACTTGTCAACATGCTAGAAGGAGATAGAGAAATATTGCAAGCAAACACTATAGTCTCAAAATAAATTCTTCAATTCCCACCACCGTAAAACTAGTATTAAATATTTATTTCTTAGAATCCACTTCCCAGTTTGTTACCACATTAGAGAATTTTTATTTTTCCTATTTCCAACACAAAGCTTATCATTAACCACTAGTATTGGTGTGTCAGTAATACTGTAGGGGGAAAATATTTCTAAACTTAGTGGGCATATTTCAAAATATAAATATTCCAATAAGGTGAAAGATAATGGATACTCTGATGCAATACATAAAGCATATCTGTATATATTATAGACTCATTTTCATTATGATCTGTCTTTTTGGTTCACTTTATAGTTTTGAGAAACAGAGTTTATCTTGAGAGGCCAATTTTCATGTAGAGATGAAAAAAAGATTTCTGGGTTGTGATATTGACTACCAGTGTACAGTAAATTACCAAACTCTTTTATAAATAAAAAAGTTTTTGAAAAAGTATGATATTCCTTATGTTTAATTAACAGTGGTTGGTATGGATAGTTCTTTTTTATCTTTTTTTCTTCTTCATGAACAACAATAGTTAAAAATAAGACACTTCAGATGCTGAAAATCTGAAACTCCCATATTTATCTACTTTCTGTCTTTTATTATCAGCAATGGCAAACCAGGATTTAGGCCTAAACTCAGTTTGAAAAATACTCCAGATTTTTCAAAGGAAACTTTAGATTATAGGCACCTGTATCTTATTCTGTTTTAAATACATCCAGCTCTTTTAAAGTTGTAGCTTTAAGTGACAATCCTTTTAGTCAAGAGCAATTACATAAGTCCTCTTGCTTTAATTCAGTGAAAGAATTCACATTTATTAGTTTTTAGACTAAGAGAAGCTATTCATGAAATATTTCTTCTTTTTCCTTATCCCACAGCAGTACTGGCAATTCTTACACTTAAAATAAAACATCATTAAATCCACTAGTTATTCACAGAAGTGTTTTTAGCTGGATTACTTTAAGCTGCTTTAACTCCATCCATTTGGAGTTCTTGCATGACCCTTGGTAGAAATGTGTGTGTGTATGTGTGTACATAGATTCAGAAACAGCCTTGAGCAATGTTCTTTCTGAAAGTATGAGCAATGCTTAAAAACATATTTTGCTCCCATTTGGATAGGTTGTTACTTTGATTTTTTGCTTGTCTGAGAGTTTGAAAGGCACTCAAAGAAGCTCCAGTATAAAATATTTACTAGCTTAATTTTCAGATAGTTTCCTTATGTACAACCGGCAAACCTTTTTCAGTGATAGATATCACTAATTCTAATTCAAAGATTCTAATTCAAAAAAAGAAGCAAACAATATTTTTACAATCTTCTCAATGAAAGGATTCTGAACATTTCCAGCATTAGAGTAGTACAACAAATATGTATCAGATTTGGTAGATCAGGAAGTTGTCTCATTTTCCTCTGCTTTTCAGACATTAAAGAATTAGAACATAAGGAAATGCACAGCAATATCTTAGCTGTGTAAGTAAATGTCTTATATTGGCATTAAGGTCATATGCTATTATGTCACAAGAGTTTGAAAATACCCTACCTACCCAGAAAACTGTTTTAAAATGTGTGTTTATAACTCTGCTATGTTTTCAATTAAAAAAAAAATAATTAAAAAAGAGACAATGTAAATAACCAGACAGAAATAGAAATCAATAGGATCTAAAAAGAAAGAGGAATGGGAATCTCTCAACAACCAACAAACTAGTGCTACTGTATTTTTTATCTTGAAGTAAAGAGAGAAGTTGAAACATAAATATGAGAAGCAAAGATGAAGATTGATTCTCATCTTATACCTGTCTTAAAAGTTTAAGGGAAGCACTTAAAGAGAATTTAACTGTGACCAGGTGAAATGTCCCATTAATGCATTATTAAATGAGACAAGCCATGTGATTAGAATTAACACAAACTTAAATTATGTGTTGAATTAAGCTTTAAGTCTTAAATATACAGCAATTTAATTTAATAGTCACATTCAAAAGCAGAAAGCTTTGTTAGAAGACAACCTGGAGAAAAACTAGAAGACACATTTCCTAATGAAAACCAGGCAAAATTATATGGATGCCGGAAGCACTTTCTAATTAAGGCCCGTAATTACTCAAACTGTTCTGCACAGTTGTTTTCCTTTCCTTCCTATAGAGCTGGAAAGTCACAGGGGGATCTGCTCACATCCATCAATTTGCTCCATTTGAGTCTAAAATATGGCATGACCTACAAAGAGAGACAATTCTGTTTTCTAATTAGCAACACAATTGGAGACATTAGGTTTTTGCTTTTTTCTGACCCCACTTCTGGCTTAAGACAATATTGCTAAAATCAGCAGTTACTGCCAGGAAGCAATGCCAGGAGGCGCAAAAATAAGTATTCGGTACCTACTGCAGGAATAGAATAGCTGCTTTTTCTGGGAAGATTAAGATTACAGCCATGCTACAATAAAAAAGAACCCCTTTTGATAAACAGGTTAACAGGAATTAAAGGAGGAACTTCTCACTCTGCAAGGTGAAGCGACGGGAAGGACCTTGAAACTGTGGTTCATCTGTAGCAGATCTGGCTAATCACAAGGGCTGCAGCAAGGGCTAAATCTTCAGCCCTCTTCTGTTCATGTTTTACTCAGAGCTTTTTGATGAGCACCGGGTTCTGGTTGTTTTTGAAAGTTAGAATTTAGATGCCCCTTTGCAGGTGATTACTTCCAGAATAGTATCAGAAAATAACAGTTTTACTTCTGTTAAATTGCATTTAAGTCTTTTTCAGGAAGGGATTTGAAGCTAGGTGGTGATACCGTGTTTGTAATTTCCCCCCTGGTTTTCTGTGGCTGTATCTTTGGTCTGTTTTGACTCCCTTGAGGAATTAGAAGTGAAGGGCCCATTTTTTTATTTTGTTTTAGACTGGACTTAAATGTAAGCTGAGCCTTGAGCTGTTTATTAGCAAGCATTCAGTAATCAAACTGAGTGTATTCAAAGGCATATCTACAGCTAATGAGGGGGACAAAAACAACTGTTGTGTGTAAGTGTCCCTAGAACTAGAGAATAGTTGTGCGAGGGCTTCTCAGTTTGCTTTGGACTTGAACTTCCAGCAGTAGAACATCCAGGTTAGCGCTGATGGCTTTCTGACAATTCTAGAATATTCTCTTTTTGGTTTTGTTGTATCAGTTTTGGTGAGTTGGATGTGCCTGATGTAACTAGCTATGACATGGCTAGGTGTAAGTCACCACTGCAGCCTCAGACTGGGTTTGAAGGTGATGTAGGTAGTCAGTTGGTGGCCTGAGTTTGTTACGACTGTGCAGCCTGAGTTAGCTGACAGTTCTTGGTGAGGGAGCATCTCCAGAGACTTATCAGAAGATGATCAGGGCTGCATTTGTGTGAGTACCTGGAGGGACTGTTGACAGGGCTGTGTGAGGGGATGTTCCTGGCCCCATGGAGTGCCTGTGCCCTGTGGGGGTATGTGATGACAGGCTTCTGTGATCTGGTAACAAAGGAGAGAGGAGTGGTGATGAGGGAGAAAGCAGTGGGATGGGAGGTGCCTCAGCAGAGACCTAATCCTGTAAGGAGATTCCAGATGTAGGAGTTCTTATATGCAGAAGATGAGCTGTTAGTTGTCCTGAGAATCTTTCAGAACAAGAAAATATTCAAGCCATATGATGGCCTTGCTTTTTGTCATCACTTATGAACTAGGCATAAGCCCTTTAATAAAAACCATCTGGAGTTTGTGGTAGTGAGCAACAAGATCTTTGTTTTATGTGCCCCAGTGAAGAAAACTATAATTGCATATGCTTTGGAGTGGAAATAGACGTCATGTATATAGCATATAAATGCTGACATCATAGTGAGATGGATGCATGGACAGGGTTGTAACTCTGTCTGGAAAGCAGCTGGTTTGGTGATTCGCACTTATGGGAGCATCTCCAGGAGTGAAAATTTTATTCCTGGAAGGATTCATACACAGACAGTATCCAACATTCTTTTTGCTGAAAATAGAAATTAATGTAAGTCCTACTCTAACTTGATTCATGTCTTGTTTAATAAAATTACTGCATATCAGAGACTGTGGATCATATCTAACGAATCCCAGACTGAAATCTACTGAGTTCTATTTCCATAGCTGGTGATTTCTGGACTGCTGTGGATATGAAAACTTGAGAAAATGTCTTCTTTACTTTTGAGTCTTAAATTTTTTCTTTCCTCAGGAATTTCTTCCTCCCTCAGAGATTGTGCATAATCTTGTTATGTTATGGCTTCCATTTTGATTTAGACTCCTGTCCAAACCAACCTTCTCTCAGGAAATTTTGAAGAGTTGATTGTTGTGTGTTTGGTTTTGGTTTGGTTTTCGGTTTGTTTGTTTTTTTTTGTTTGTTTTGTTTTTTTTTTGGTTTTTTTTTGTTTTTTTTTTATGAGATGTTGATCAAACTGACACATAAAGTTACAGGATAGGAACAAATTCAAAAATAGATCAAGGATAATAGTTTACTCTTTTTTATCTTACTTTATCTTTTGATTCATGTCATTGACTAGAAGCTTCTATAAATGAACAGTTTGCATTACATTGTTGTCTTGCTTTATTAGTAACAATTTATACATTAAAGTGAAAATTTTCTGGAGTATCACCCCTAATTAAAGTTGTAAATATACAAAAAGATTCAACGCCAATTAGTTTTGTTCACCCATTATGCACAGATCTCATGTACATTCAATGACAAAACACCCAGTGTATTGTGTTTCCAGTCCACCTATTGCTTTTGAAATGATACTTCACAAGAATTAACACTGGCATACTACAATAATAGATGAACAGATTTTACTGGAGTAATGGACTTTGGTGTTTTTGAAGTCACAAAAGAGAATGATTCTCAGACAGGTTTTGTCAGTGTTTCTCTTTGGCAGGTCAATAAAGTAGCAACAGTGGCATGTCTTACTTTCATCAGATAACTCAAGCAGTGAGGTACACAGCGAACACCTTGCTCCCAAGACACCAGAATTGGTAATTTGCCTTTGTGCTGGAGAGACAAGACAGGTGACCTGACCTGTTTTCTGTACTAGAAACAGAGAAAGCCAGGAGGCTTATCTGAAGGATCCCCTCTTAACTAGCTAGCTATCTCATCACGTGTTCAAAGAGTCTTCACCTAGGATTGCGGTGTGGCATTTTAAGGGAAGATGCCAAAGTGAATAGAAAGAAGAATGATGGAATAAGTCAGCTAAAGAGAGAAGAGCTGAACATGTTAACTAATATGTTAAAAAAAAAAAAAAAAGAAAAAATTAAAAAAAAGGACACTAGGTCTTAATTTAATAAGAACAGAAAGAAGAGACAAACCTTAGTTTAAATTTTGAGTATCAACAATTGATTTTTAATACACATTGTACACAATTTTGATTTCTTACTCCTAGAATACTTTGAATCAGTTTTATAAAAGCATTGGCATATTGTCTTTCTCTGTAGTGCTAGAAAAACAGTGCTAACTTGACAGTAGCAGAGCAGATGGAGAAATCAAGGAGGCAGACGGCTCATATTAATGAGGATCAGGTTCACCCTGGGTGGGAAGATTATGAGAGCAGAACTACAAACTACCATACATTAGCATTATCAGGAAATATCTGGTAGTCAAAATTCAGGCGCAGGGTTTGTACAGTGACACTTTACTGCTTTAGTAGCAGTCATTAGCTGTCAGTAATGGGCAGTTCATGAAAAGTGGATATGAGTATATAGACAACCAGAACCACATCTTATAGACAGTAGAATGCAAACACGTTATAGATAATGTTTTCTTTTGCAGTATTCTCTCCAGGTTGATTATGTGAATTGTCATTCTTCTGCATAAGACTATTTTTGACACCTAAATTAAGCTTTTAGTTTCCAGTGCTTAGTGCAGCAACAGGAAGAAAATAGCTTATTAGATTTCACCAATAAAGCAGAACTAGAAATATTCCAGTTGTCTTTGAACTTTGGAAACTAATATATAAAGAAACACAGAATGTAAATGGAAGTGTGTAAAGTTGCTTTCTCATTTTTCAAACACTAATTCTATTTCCAGACTAGAAAACTGTGTCTTCTGTCCCCTTCAAAAACAATGAAATGCAGGTTTCATGTTCTATCAGTCTCTGAATTTGTATGTGACACACTTGATGGAAAGGGTAGTGTGCAATTAGCTAGTAGATCAATTAAAAATAAATACATTTGACTGCCACAGTAAGTGGCTGAAGACATCATAATTCTGTATTGAAATCTGTACCACACCTTCACCACTCGCTAGTGAATACTTCGTAGACAGATGTGGCAAGAAAAATTAGGAATGCTTAAAATAATAGCTATTTGACTCAGTTTTGAAACCTTAGCTAATGGGACAAGTTCTCGAGGAATAAACCCATGAAGTTGCTGTAGCATTATGTGTGAAGCTGGGATAGTGTTTAAGCCTTGTTTTGAACTCTGGGGCTGCAGCATCCCATCTGGCTCCAGCTTGCTTGCAGGTGCCCCCTGTCTGCGCCGCCTGGAGTTGACACAATCAAGAATCTGCTCCCTGGGAATATAATTGTACTGAAGTGTGTTTACGTGCTGTGCAGATTAATCTTTTATGATGGTTGCTGAAGCTCAGGACAAAGTGCTTGCTTCATTGATTTGACACAGGACATACTCTTCTCATCACCGTATGACATGTTCTATAAAATAAAGGATGGATGATTGGTCCTGGCAGGAGAGATATTCATGAAATGCTTTTCTTCCAGTCTCCTGCCTCATCCCTGCTTTTGAACTGACTCTTCTCAGTGGCAACTGCATCACAGCAGCTTCTGCTAATGTAGGATTAAAGACAGAAGGCCTCCTTAATGCTGTATAAATGGGTCCTGTAGTCTGTTTGTACACCATCATTCAGTGTATCCGGAATGGCGCCTCAATTCAAGTTGAATTTGGGAAAGCATATTCACCACAGTGCTTCAAATGTTACTTTTGTCAATTTTATTTCTTAAAATTTGTTCTTTCCCAGAAGTCCATTGCAACAATAATTGAAGAGATGGGTTGTTTTTTTTTTTGCACCCTATAGAGTGATTTTCACCAGTGTAAAACTGCTAATTTTGAATGAATTGTTAGATAATAGGGGAGAAAAATAGCCTTGTCAGGGAAAGTTTAGGGGGAAAAAAAAACATTCTCTCTAGGTTAATTGAAAAAAAATTCAGCAGGAGTTTGTGTCTTTTAAAAAACTACATTCATGCTGTTCTCATAATTGTTTATTATGCCTATTTTCAGGAATTCTTACTGAAAACTTTGCATGTTTTTTTTATACATGGGACTGGCAAATACAAGATCTAGACAAATACAACAAACTGCAAAGTAGTCACAGAGGCTGACTTTAGTCTAATGAACCAATCTTGTGTGTATTCAATGGAAAAAAGTCAGAAAGGGAAGGTTTATGTGGAAGGTGGAAGGAAAAAAAGTTATGTTTGCATTGGGTTTTGATTTGTTGGGTTATTTTAAATTGCATTTAGACAAAAAAACCTCTAAAAACCAAATAAACCTAAAACCATAAAACCAACCAACTAAAAAAAAAAAAAACACACCTGAAAAGCCAAACAAAAAACCTCACAATAAAACAAACCCCAACCAGCCTTCTCTGTGGACTGTATGGGAGCCAGAAATTCTCTTATAGTCTTTGTAATATTGCTTTATTATAAGATGAAATAAGTATGAAAGTATTTGTGATATTGCTAGCAAATTCACTTTTATAAGCATGATTGACCTTAGGAGTTGAACTTCAATGTTCCTTGTGGGTACCTTCCAACTCAGGACATCCTATGATTGAATATATGTTCGTGTGAAGAGCATTTCCAGGGAAACTTGGTCTCTGCTTGAGACCTTACTAAAAAAAAAAAAAAAAAGTTGAATTATTGAATATTTTTGTGTTGGCAGATGTTTAAAATGGGTTTTGCGACTGTCTTACTGAGATTTCTTACTGTACATGACTGATTTGAGATTTAATATTTCCAATCGCACAGCCAAAAAAGAGTAAAAAATGGCTTTGCGCATAAACTGAAAAATTGGTTTTTGCTTCAAAGTGCTAAGTGTCTTTGTAATTATATCAAAATGAAATACTGCTGCAGCTACAGTAAAATTGTGTAATGAAGCACAACTGATTATGCTATAGTTTTCCTAATATTAACATTATTATTCAAAGGCAAATACGTATCTTGTGGGCTATGTAGTAATGAAACTAATTTATTTTCTCTTCTGTGTGCTGTGCCTTTTAATTCAACATTTGGTATTAGATCCTACTTTCAGATACCATCAACCTATTTTAGAGTAATAGATTTTTAAGGTCAGAAAGTGACCATAGACTATTTACCAGCAGTTTCTGCATTCAAGCACAGAGGTATAAAGGGTGGGTTTTTCAATAGCTAGTCCTTCCACACCCTGTCTAATAGAGAACTGAATAACTCCATACCTGTTTCATGTTAATTGCCTATGTGGTCACTTTTTCTAGTTTTCTTTCTGCTGCATGTGTGTCTCCATTCTCCTAAACAGAGTTGTGAATCTGAATGATTTTCAGCTATAAGGTTAGTCTCTCATATTTCTTTTTTTTTCTTACCTATTAACTGCTCTAATGCTTGCATCTGAAAGGCAAGGAATGCTTTGATGATGCATGTTTGTCAATATTTGAAAACCTTAGATATAATATAAACCTAGGTATATGCGAAAAAACACCTCTCTTAATACTAAGATCTAAAAAAAAGTCTCCATTCTGACCCATTTTTATATGGTGGCTGAAAGACTTGGATAGCAGCTTAACTATTGGACTGTAGAATTGAAAAAGTCCATGTTGACCATCTGTTCCTTGCTGATGGGAAAAAAAAGCTGGGGCAATGTGGACAAAACTTAAAGGAAGAATCAATTATGAGCAATGACTTAATTGAAGAAGGCATAAGGTGAGTTTTGTAGAATCATAGAACAGTTTTGGGTTGGAAGAGACCTTTAAATCTCACCTAGTCCAAACCCTGTGCAATGGGCAGGGACATATTAAAGTAGGTGAGGTAGCTCGGAGCCCTTTCCAATCTGACCTTCAATATTTCCAGGGATGTGGTGTCTGCTACCACACTATGAAACCTGTTCCAGTGTTTTACCACCCTCATTGTCTCATTGCAAAAATCTTCCTTCTTATAGCAAATCTAAATCAACCTTTTGTTGTTGTTGTTGTTATTGTTTTGTTGGTTGTTTTTTTTTGTTTAAAATCATTACCCCTTGTTCTGTCACAACAGCCATACTAAAAAGTTTGTCTTTCTTAGTCTAGAAATACATTTCACAACCAGTACTGAGGATCATGTTTCAGGTTTCTGGATTTGGAGCTTAGACTATAATAATCACGGTCATAAGTAAATATGGAAAGAGAGTTGTGGAGCATAATAGCTCAATATGGGCACTCACTGAAATGAAACTGGGCTATGTGTTTCTCTCTGGTAATGTTTGGTATTGCCACAGAATGAGAAATGAGGAAATATGCAGGTAGTACCAGGAGCAGAAGGGCACTCAGAATTTCTGAAATATCTAGGCTTCGTTGATTCTATCTATTACAGGAAATAAAATCAACAGATTAGGGGTAAGGAGAAAAGGAAAGAAAGGGATCCATCAGCATTTTTTTGCATCTGGCTGTCCTCAACAGACCTCAAAAAGTAATGATGCAATGATTTAATGATTAGGAAAGGTGTCAACAGTATTTACTGAAAGCAACATTATTTAAAGGTATAAGTATTTGTTAAAAGAACAAGAGAAATTTCAAACAGACAATGTAAAGTCAATTCTAATGTTGAGTTGTGAGACGAATCCTTAGTATAACAGACAAGAAACAAGTAAGAACAAATAAGAAGGGACACTTACCAATGGTGACAGTTTTAGAAACAGCCAAAGAACAATTAATTTCCACTGGGGCTGAAAGGTAGATCCCCAAGTGCATATTCAGTTTCAGTAGCTGACTTACTGACAATATCATGTATAGTAGTCAATTGGGAATCAGTGGATATAAAAAGAAAAACATATTAGGTAGAATTTCTGGGATAAAATAATATCAATTATGTTGATTAATCAAATGATTGGATTACCAAAAATTGATGGGTAAGATAAAAATTATTGGTAAATTCCAGCAAAAACTGCAGCAAGTTGCAAACATGTTTTTCTTCTGTGTAGACTTTAAAAGGGTAAAGATGACAGTCTGGGTGGGAAGTCTTTGTCTTTATTATAATGTCTCTAAAGTAGTTAGAAAAATAAAATGGTAAATTTGGCCATTAACTGTAGTTTTATTACCAAGAGACTTTATATCTTATGAATTTTTAAAGATACATTTTAAGATATATAATACAGGACTGCTGTATCATAGTTCTGATGCAAATAAAGTTCTTATTGACAGGTTTTGTATTCAACAAGTTTGATTTATGAAACATTAGTACACAAAATGTGTGCGGTAGTATAGTATATCTTGTTGGAAAAACTAATCTGAATGATTGGCTTAATTCTTGAAACAGAGTAATGTTATCATTGTTATGTTAACAGTGGAAGGAGCGAGTAAAAATGAGTTTGTGTTGAACAAAAGGAAGGCGTCCATAGGAATGGGTGAGCAGCAGTTCCTTGATGCAGTGACCACTGAAAGCTGCCCTCTCCAACTTCCTCTCCTTCTGAGCTCTGCATGTAATAATCATCAGAAGGAAGGCATTCTTCAAAGCTAGGGTGCAACAAAAGGAAAATTCATCGTGTTCTCAAATATGTTTATGGTCCCAGAAAGTCCAAAGTTACTTGGGCTTTGTTTTTATCATGGCTGATCTTAAGGGCTCCACATGAGTAAACTTTAACACAAAATTGAGGCATTCAATTGGTAACTCACCCAGCTAACAATATCTATCTTTAGCTATTTCTAGGTAGGTTTACAGCTTTCTGATGAAAAGTGGCCTATTTCAGTAGTCCATTTCAGTGAAAAAAAATATGCAGTCCACTCGGTGTGTTTGGTTGTTTGTGGGTTTTTTGAGCCATTAATAAATGCTATGTCCGTGGCATATGTATGAAATGAAGAGAGACCAAAGACACATTTCTCCTCTAGAATAAAATGTAGAAAATACAATGTTATATTTCAATGAAAGAAAATGTGAGAATATGCTGTACTCACATCTCACCTCCAATGGAATTATAGCAGAGGAGTGGGAAGGAAATCCATAACAGGGAACAACTGGGTTTTTTTTCTTTGATGGGTTGGGGTTTTATAGGTCTCTTTGTTTGTTTGGTTTCATTTGAGTTTGTTTTTAAGAAGAGTTCATTGAGTATCCTCTTAAAGCTTTTTAGAGAATTGCCTCTAAAGACTGTCAGTATAAGATAGGGAGTTAAAATTCATCACTTTCATTTTTTTCAGTTTAAATAGAAGGCAACTATAGGAGTGGTAAGGAAGATCTGTGACTATTATAGTGAGGAGTGGATGAACAGATGCAATTTATATAGAACGGATAGAATTTTTGCAGGTTTTTAACCCCATTAATGCAGGCATGCCTTCTGGGGATCTGACTCCAAAGAAGCATGGAAAGGACAAGTTGGTTTAGTGAACAAATCAATAAAGGTGTTACTAATTGAACAGAAGATGCAATAATCTCTTAAAATAGCTGTAGAACAATACTAAGCTTGAGCTTATTGGGCATTAGAAACCTAACATTAGTAAAGACTTTTTGACTGAGAGCTTGTGCCAATGTGCAATAGTTCATATGACTTCTTTGTGTTTATCTTTAAGAAGTGAAGTGTGACTATAATCACTTTAATAATAAGCAGTGACAGCATAAACCAATTTATTATTGAATCTTTACCGGATTAACTAGTATCACTCTTGTCCAATGTTTTATATTATATGTAGATCATGTGTTCTAGGATCATCACCAGCAGTTGAGTGTTCACTTTGAATAGCAGTAAGTGTGTTCACTCTTAATAGCAGTAAGTGTCAAAGAGATTATATATATTAGAATGAGGCTATGTGCTTCTGGCTTTTTCTTGACTGTGCATACTTAAACATTCCTTTGATTTTGTGAAATGCATCTACTGACTTTAAAATACAATCTTATTGCAAGTTATCACTTATATGTACACAGTTCCATAATTCTGTTATCTTGGATTATGCAGTTGGAAAGATAGTAGATGTAAATGTCTTGAGTCAATGTGTTCTAGAAACAATGCCATAGAATGATTTAGTTTGGAAGGGGCCTCAAAGATTATTTAGTTTCAACCTTCCTGCCATGGGCAGGGATACTAAACTGCTATTACATTGACTATAAATCAGCTGCTCCAGGTGCTTCATCCCAAGTCCCTGTTTGCATGAATTTATGAACTTTCTTCACTGATTGAAGCTACTCATACTTTCAAATGCAATACCCAACCTGGACCTTGTTTGAAGTTCTTTTTATTTCTGCTCCAAGATTCATCTCTGTTATGTTCTGTTGACATCCAGTGTGGTGGAGACTGGCCTGGGTTTTATGGCATAAGCCTTTAATAAGCAAAGGAGCACTAGCACTCTCAATATAGTCATACAATAGTCCTCACTTGAATTAGAGGAGGACTCTTAAGTCAGCTAATTTCAGCATGAACTGAGGCATATTTATCAAGCAAAATGCAATTAAGATTTTTGGTAAAGGATTTCTGAGCTCTCACCTGACCTTGGTATAAAGAGTAAATCATAGCTAACTAAGTAACTTAGCATCTTTCCCTGGAGTAAAAGGATGTTAACTACAATCACCAGTAAGCCTGCAAAAAGGCACTAGTTAATGACAAATCGATTTTGCAGAAATCCAAAATCTCTTTTACAATGACTCTAAAATACTTATTGACACAACAGGAAGAAGTCAGCTTGATAAGCAGAAAACAAACACGATACCAAGATCACTTAATTGTTAATAAAACACTTGTTCAGAATGAGAATCAAGTTCTTAAAGACTTTGTTCTGGCTGAACAAGGTGGATTGCATTTCTAGTTTCTGATATGCATGCCTTATTCACACTTTGGTGCTTCAGTATTTAAACGTAGCATCAGATTTGGACTAGTGACAGGGAGTCATCCGCTCATCACAAGACAATTAAATGTGTTGTCTTGGGTCTCCCTGTTGGTAGTGAAAATCAGCCTGTCCAGGTCACTGCAGTTGTTTGTAATAACAAAAGAATTAATCTTGAAAAAACACATGGGTATTTTGACCAAGTTAGGCATCTCACATAAAATGTTAGGTGATGTGAATAATCTTATTAATGGTTCATCATTAATATAATAAGTATATGCTATTTCTTGCACTATAGGAATGTTTGCAGTATGATAAAATAGAGATAGCTGCAGTGGTAATTGATACCTCTGAATCATAAGTAAATTTCATACCTAATTTCTTTGGTCAGCACAGCGCTCATTCAGCATAACATCTAGACTATAAGGAGATTAGAAAAAAGTATTCTGAAAAATGTGTATGACAGAAAACTAGATACAACTTCATTAAACTGTCTCAAAAATTCAACATTTAATTTGCCCTAATATAGAATAGCATTTAAATTCATTGCTTCTAAATATTTCATATGCTTCTAATACCCTAATCTACAAATACATACTGTGCAGTGCCACCTCTCTCACCCAAACATATTTGCAAAGATGTGTACCTTTATATTTTCTTCCTCCTTATTTTCACAGCATTCACTGCTACTGTCTTTTCCTGAAGCAAAATTGATTAAAGCTATTCTAGGGACATTGCTGCAAACTTTCATTTAAGTTAAAACATATTTATTTTTTTTAAACTGTAGTATATTAATCATTTGCACTCACATAATCATTTGCACTCTGCATCCAGTTAGCTTTGTGTTGTGCTGGTATCCTAAGGTTCTTTTAGGAAAAGAAGGATTTGCCCTCATTCTGATTTGCTCCAAAGATCATGAAAATCACAGGGAAAAGCTTCCAGTAACATGAATTGGATTTGGATCAGGCCCTATAACAGAAGATTATTATTTATTATATTAATTTTTCTTTTTGATTTGTAAAATGCTCTGATCTCCACTTTCGTTACTCTTTGGGATCTCAGAACCTGAAAATTATTTAAGCATTTGAAGACTTTATTCTTTTGTATGGGTAATGTTTATTGCTGAATTCTTTTTGCTCTCATTAACTGAGACCTTTGATAATGTTAATTTCAGATTTTTTGGCTCTTAGTATGCCCTTGATGGTTAAATTTGAAAGCAAATATTTATTGATTAGTATCAAATGTGTGCCTCTTGGTATTCTGTCAAGCTTCACCTGCCAAGCTTCACCCATGTGAAGCTTCTAGTTTTGGAATTCGGCAGCCACCCTAATACTGCTCTAATGAGGAATAATATAGTCATTTAGGGTGGATATTGTTTTTAATATTTAAACTTATTCTTGAAGGGATTATGGTTACAATATTATTCTTTGTGACAAAACCCAATGCTTAGCTGGTTAATTGCTTCCTCACTTTCATTTTTATTGATATGAATTGTTTTAAAAATTCAAACAAGAGGTTGATTTCAAATCTTCTATTAATGCTGTTTAAATCTGCATGCCTGGAGATACTACACTATTTAAAATTTTATGGTTTTTTTTCTATTTTCAGACTTGTGTCCTAAGTGGTTCGCCAAAACATTGGAAACTAATGGGCATTCTTTTACAGAAAAAAAAATTCTTTACCTTGGAAGAACTATTTGTGATTTAGTTCCTTTCAGCACATATATACATGTATTATCTAAAACTGGATGCAGTTGATGCTTTCGGATCTGCTGAATATCTCCCCAGGTGAAGGCTTTTTTTCTTGTATATAATTTTATATATAACATAAATAATGATATATAATATATGTAATTTTTTTTCATTCAGCAATAGAATGTCTGATGAAATTTTTCTATTTGACAGTAGAATATGTCCAATGAAAATACGTCCAATGAAATATGTTCAATGAAATATGTCCAATGCAATACATCCAATAAAAATACACTAGGTTTATTTAAATAATACCGTAACTTAATGTATCATAGCTATAACATAACTTACTCTCATTGTAATACTACTTTGCTAGGGTATCACTGGTATTTCAAATCTTAATTATTTAAAGACACTCTTCTAATATGAGCTTCTGAAGTTTGTTTTAATTCCCATTCCAAAGAAAGGTAAAGACACAGTTATCTTCTGGAAAGCTAAAAGGGGAGTAAAGCACAAATAGAAAATCCTGTGTTTTCTGTTTTTGCTTTCTTATTAAGCAAATGAAAACTTGACTTTCTCCACAGAAGTCTACAGCAGTGAAGGAAAGCCCTATATAGCCCATCAGCAGGCTTGACCAGATTAATTGTGATTGAATTGAGATTAAAGTATATTAACTAGAGGTGTTCCATGGATCTGCATTTGTTTTACCAATGATAATGTTTGTCTGCTTTGGAGATAGACTGGTATGACTGCAGATCCATTGACAGTCCTAGAGCTAGTGTATGGGCAATCACATCTGGAAGTGTTTCTGGAATATTACTAAAATAGCTTAATTTAAGATCTGCTGATTTAGTAATAATGATGTTGATATAGATATGGAAACTTGCACTAATATATTGAGGCTGGAGAGTTGGGTGGAGAGAAACCTGAAGAGGTTTGACAAGGGCAAGTGTAGAGTCCCGCCCCTTGGGAGGAATAAGCCCAAGTACCAGCACGGGCTGACCTACCAGAGAGCAGCTCGGCAGAAAAGGACCTGTGAGTCTTGGAGAATGACGAGTTGACCATGAGCTGGCAGTGTGCCCTTGCTGCCAGAAGGGCCAGTGGTGTCCTGGGGTGCATCTGGCAGAGTGTGACCAGCAGGTCAAGGGTGATCTCCTCCCTCTGCTTGGACCTAGTGAGGCCACATCTGGAACATTGTGTTCATTTCTGGTCTCCACAGTTCAAGAAAGACAAGGACTTACTAGAGAGGGTTCAGCAGAGGGCTGCAAAGATTTTTGGGGGTCTAGAGCATCTCCCTTAGGAGGAGAGACTGAGGGAGCTGGGCCTGTTTATAGAAGAGGAGGCTGAGAGGGGATCTCATCAATGCGTATGAATATTTCAAAGGTGGGTGCCAAGAGGATGGTGGAAGACTCATTCCAGTGGTGCCAGGACAGGTGACCCAAACTGGCCAAAGGAATGTCTCATACCATATGACATCATGTGCAGTATATAAAGTGAGAGGAAGAAGGGGGAGACATTTGGAGTGATGGAATTTGTCTTCCCAAGTAACTTTTACACGTGATGAGGCCCTGCTGGCGATGGCCAAACACCTGCCTGACCATGAGAAGCAATGAATTAATTCCTTGTTTTTCTTTCTTTGTGTGCATGACTTTTGCTTACCTTATTAAATTTTCTTTATGTCAATCCACAAGTGTTGGCTGGTCAATAATCTACACGATCCCAGTTTGGGATCTGAGACATATATTGATTATTCGAGTTACAATATATAGAAGCAAGGAGTGGGGTATGTTAATGAGGAGGTAGGACATGTTAATAAGGGGGACAAGTTATGTTAACTAGAGCTTAGGAAATCCAGTCACTATATTTCATCATATGAGTAAGCACTTCTCCACATCAGGACCACCTGGAGAAGGGGAACAAAGGGTTTCTAGATATCTTGCCACATCTTCCATAGCTTGCAAGGGGAGAGAGGGCTAATACACATAGATAGCTGAAAATAGTTCTGGTCCCCAAGGTATCCTCTCGTGGCAGGCTCCTATCTTATCAAAGGGAGGAACCCCTTTCGGTATCTGCTGCCCAAGGCTTGCTGGACAATCCCTTCAGGTCTCCTTCTGTTAGTAATTGTTTTTCTTCCCCAAAACAGAAGTTTTCCAGCTCTTAACATTCTGATGGTTTCCCTGATCCTCCTGCAGGGGAATGAGTGGGCAGCACACTTGCTGCTTGCCTGGTTGTTGGCTGGGGTTAAAAACTAGATGATCTCCACAGGTCCCTTCCAACCCTAACTATTCTGTGATTCTGTGATATAGTCTGTAAGAGCAGTTATAGCAATTCATTACAACAGAAATACATTTTTTTTCCTAAGAAAATCCTTAGTACTTTTAAGAATCCACCTCTGATAAAGACATATTACACATTTTTCTTATCAGTGTCAATTCCTGAAGCCCAGTTCTCCAGTGTACCCACCTGAGCACACTGCTGGCTCATGATAACCAGCACCCCCAGCTCCTTCTCTGCTGGGCTGCTTTCCAGGCAATCTTTCCCCAGCCTGCAGCTCTACATGGGGTTGTGACCCAAGGGCAGGCCTTGGCACTTGGCCTTATTGAATGTCATACCATTGGCCTTGGCCCATCAATCTAGCCTGTCCACATCTCTCTGCAGATCCTTCCTGCCCTCCATCAGATCCACTCTCTCACCCAGGCTGGTGTCATCTGCAAACTTACTGAGGGTGGACTCGATCCCCTTGTCCAGGTTGTTGACAAAGCTATTGAGAAGGACTGAACATAGGTGGATGGGGATAGTCTTTTACCTTGGGAATAGGGAAAGATAAAGTATTTTTCCACATTGGTCATGTGTAAGAGGAAATAGATGTCTTATTTAGTCCAAGGTCACTACCAGTGCCTCCCTGCAGCAATGATTGATGTGATATGATATGATAATATAGTATATATAAACCACAAAAAGACTCATTTAGACATGGATTTAAGTTCTGTCGAAAGTCACAATTTGATCCCAAGGAAACTCATGTTTCTGGCCAAATATCAGGCTAAATCCAGGATTTTTATTTTCAGCTGACAAATATTGTGTGGCAATTTATTTTATTTTTATGTTATATATGCTGACATAGGTTTTTATATGAGCCTTCACATTTCTTTCCTCCTCTTTATGTATCAGCAAAAGTGTACATGGCTGCCTATACTTAATACTGAGCTCCAGAAGTATAAAATTTATATTCAGCCTTTGCCTCTTCAAGCTAAACTGAATTCTAGTCACTAGAATGCAGTGGCTTTGGCTTCCAGAGAGCAATTGTTGTCAGGCAGACAACTACATTAGAATGTAGTTGGTTTACCTTCAGGGTAGAATCAGTGTAGGGCAGTGTTAACTCTGTTGTGCTTGTTACTAATTGAATATGGGGGTGTATTTATTACAGCAGGACTCCTGTAATCCTGAACATTAGCAATCTGTAGTGTTTCCCACTTTCACTAATTTTTTTTTGTATTTTACTGGCACACTTGATAATATTGCAAGGGCCACAATTATTTATGACTATCAGACATCTAAAATAGGATAATGCCTTGAGGTGTGTCCATTGTTTTTAGTTATATATTCGTATTTTGTGGAAGAAGCAAAATTATTTTATTAAGATGATTAGAGTTTTAAATCTATGTTTAGCAATAAAGTGTTTATGCCTCTACTCTATGTAGCCCCAAGAATCTGACATTTCTTAATTTGTAACAAGAATTTTCAGTTTATGAAAAAACTTTATTATGTGAAGCATGTTTTCATTCAGCCAGGAAATGGTCTCATTTAAGTTGTATTAAACAGAAGTAACTCCAGATTTGAGTAATGTTGACAGACCTGTCCTGGGATTGAAGGATTCAAAGGAAATAGAGAACAGTGAGGTCAATGGGGCTTGCCTACTGAGGGAAAGATACACTTTCTTTAGTTACCCTCTTAGCAGTGTGACTTCAGAGTTTGTGCTTACAGAATACAAAAAGATTCCAGAATAATTTTAAAGACGTCGTCTAGGAAGAGTTAGAGCTTGTATGCAAAGGAGCTGACCAAAAGGCTTACCTTGGTCATTCTTAGCTGCCCACAGGAAGCTCTTTAAGTACAAGATCAAAGCCAGAGGTACGTTGGAAGTGGTAGTGACAATTTTGATGATGGGTTTGGGATTTGTTTCCCTTCCTCCTTCATATTCTTGTTCAATTTATGGGAGTGGATAAAAGATTAGCTATATCATGTTACCTCAGTGGATTACCTAATGAGAAAATCATTATTAAAAGTTAACATGAGAGAGTACTTATTTTCCCAGTGTTCTTCAGCCCTTAATTAATCTGTTGTGTGAACATTGTGACTGTGATCATGAAAGATTTGATTCATAGTCCATAACAATTATAATGTCAGTAGTAATAGCTAAGGTCCAGAATTTGATAGTTTAAGGTTTTGACACTCTTGTTTAGAGATTACTATTACTTGTTAGTTAGATTAATGCATATTAGGCATGTTCACAGGGTGTTTCCGGAATCCCGTGGAATCAAAACAATGTTTTGTCTAGGCAACTGCCTGGAGAGCTAAATAACTCTCTTCTGGAAGATATTGCTACTGAGGAGGCAGATATTTTCATGAAGGAAGCTTTCCTGCCTGGAACACAGCATCTTTCCCAGGGACAGTTTTAGGTGTTTCTCCACATGCATTCCACAGAAGTTGACTCTCTGGGTATGAGAGCAATAACAGTCACAGACATGCTGCAGGACCATAGCAGCCCACAGGGGAGCTGAGGAGGGGGAAAGAATGATAAACCCCAGGAAATTAAAAAGAGGTTTGCCTTTTCTCAGGCCCAGTGCTGCTCAGAGCACTGCTAGGTTTTTTTTTTTGTTTGTTTTTGTTTTTTGTTTTTTTTTGGGGGGGAGTTTTCAGTGTCCTCACCTCTGAAATAAACCTTTTTAAATCCTTTCCACTACTTTGGCATTTTTGGGGGAATGCTTTTGTATATTTTGCTCTACACTGTCAAAGGTTATTGGCCTATGGCATTACATACCAGCTACAAATTGCATAACTGCATTTGGTCTTGCTTTCATTGTTTATTACAGCAGATTTTTTATTTTGTTTTTATGTGTCAATGTGAAAAAGTCTGGGTTCTTGGAAATCTTGGTAGTTTCCAACTAAGAAGGAATGTCTTTATTCAGCATGCTGTATTTTCTTTCAATGAACAATATCCTTTAAATTTTCATCATGTTACTTAAAAGGGTCTTTATGATATATCTCATGCTATGGCTCTAGTTAATCACATACTTGCTGCACTGTGTCTTTCTGCAAGAAACAATCTTCAGAATAGTACACTAACTAGAGCTTAGAGTGAATGACCATGAAGGTGGTGTGAACTTCATAGAAGCTAATCTCTTTCTGTACTAACCTGATACAGAATAGTTTTTGTCTTTTGTCTAAGGGCAACTGGACACTGTTATGCTTATTTTTTTTTTATCTGCAGAAGAAAACTCACTCATAATGCCATGTTTATGCTTGAATGACTTGGGAAAAAAAAAAGAAAGAAGGCAGCTCAGAATAACTCCTCAAAGAATCTCTAGCAACTTAATTGTACTTTAAGGACTGATTTTAAAACTCTATAGACTTTTTTTGACCCATTCATAAAATCTTTCACTGTAACATTCCAGTCCAATTCCTTCTGAAAGTAATATTTTTCAAATGGTATTTCAGTACTGTCTTAATAAAAGAGCATTTATCCTTCTCAAAGTAGATCCATTGACTCAAAGCCAGACTTTAAAATGACTCAATAGAATTACTAGTTCTGTGTTTATCTTGGTGATGAAAGTCTCACTTCTCCATAGTTTTCCTTGTTTTTAATGTAGATAACCCAGTTGTCTTAGTTCAAGGGAGAACTAAGATCTCTATGTTGGCCAAGAAATAATCCCTCTCCTTTAAATTTAGAAAACAGAACTTTAATTAGAATAATATATATATATATGAAAGGATAACAGTTCTTA
>JAWWEE010000074.1:82672604-82688878 GCA_035221455.1 Xenops minutus | reverse complement strand
AAAAAAGGGGGGGAATGCAATTATATCTACAGACAGCAGGTGGTGATGTCGCGCCGGGCTGGCTGGGCTCTCCCTCAGGGGTGATGGCAGGCAGTTCCCAGGTCAGCTCCCGTGAAAAATCAGAAAGAAAGCAGCAATCCCGTCTCCGCAGGGGCAGGAAACAAGGGCTCTCTCTCTCCTCTTTTCCTCACGGCAACCTCTGTGGTGTTCACGATCGCTCACGGATGAAAACGGTCGAGTTGGAGAAGGGAAAAAAAGAACACAGTCCTGCTATCCAGTGGTGCCGGGATCGGAGCATGTGTCTTCTGTCCTCCTCACTCCTCCCCAGAGCTAAGCTCCTGACCTGCGCAGAAAACGCAGAAACTCCGATCCCTTCCCCCACTCGAGCCCGTCTTCCCTCCCCCTCCCAGCCTGGGGAGAGATCAGAACAAAAGGCTTTGCATCAGGATATGCACATCCATTGTGCCCTTTGTTAACTATCTTTACCAACACTAAGATTTTGGCTCCAAGCTTTTTGGAAGGAATTCCAACTGAGGTTTGAAACTAGAACACCAGTTCACAGATTACTGGAATGACTACATAAGCTATTATTACTTCAACAAATTTAGATAGCTCATATTTCAAGAAATATAAAAAATTTGTATGTGAATAAAAACAAAGATAAAGAGTTCATAAGTGAACCAAAAAAAAAAAAAAAAGGCAAAACCAAAAAAAGCATCTCTATTAGGGAGAACCAGACATCTCTTAGAAGGAAACAAAATAAAGTAACTACCATAGATGAGACACTGACATTCATGCACTGCAGTACCTAAGCAATTTTAATAAATGCTTCTTAAGTAAGCCATTGCATGCAGTACTTGTTTCTTACTGAAATATCAAAAAGAATACATTTCAGGCTGTCTGGATATAAATTACCACATGGTGATGACTAAGGCATTTCTTTCAGGAGAGAAAACAATACCTTTCAAATTTAGCAAAAGAAATTTTCACTGATTTGTGGGCCTCAAATTCACTTTTATCTCTTATAAGACCTGTAGTGTAACATGAACTACTCATGAGAGCTTCTTCCAGGTGAAAAACACCCTTTAAAAAATCTTTTTCCTTGAAAACTAGCAGCAGTGGCATTCTGAGCAAGTAGGTTTATGGCATTGCCTTTAAGTCAGTTTAGTTCAGGTCAAATTTGGTCTAAGTTTCAAGTTAGAAAATCACATAATTTTCTAAGCTCTCATAAATGTCTGTTTCTGTTATAAACTGACTGCTTAGCAAGTGTTTATTTCTCCTAATTTTTCCCAAGTGAAGACATTAAGAAAGGTGAAAGCAGCACCCATAAGCTGCAGTTGCAAAGACGATATGTATGACATTTCTGCTCTTCTTTTCAGTGGTCTTAAATGCTTGGAAGAAGAGATAGCAAGGCTGTGGAATTGCAGAATAGAAAACAATGTGGCTGCTGACTGGATTTTTAGTGTTAAACTTGGCCTTTGCTTCTGTGGTAGAGCAAATGTCTACATTTGTAGAGATTTAGTACTCTGCTGCTTCATCTCTTGAGGTATCAGGTAACCCTGATGCTATTTACTAAAGCATACAGATGACTCCCAGAGACATCTGCAGGAAATACATGCCTGACTCTAGGGGAAATCTGACTTAATTCAAAAGGAGCATTCACTGGCTACATATATAAAGATTTCATAAAGTGGATTATTTTTTAGTTTAAAAACAAACCAATTAAGAGACCTTCAAGGCCCTGGCAATACAAATGATGAAATGAGCACCTAAAGTCTACATTGTTGCCTATGTCTATTTTGAAATCTTTTATTCAAAAATCATGTTTTATTGTCCTTCATAGTCTCATCTACTTGAGATTCAATGGAGAATATTGTTTTAAACTTGAATTTTCCTGAAGTGAGAAAGATGCAAGACTGCTGCTTTGAGCCCATGCTTTCCCCCTCCCCCACCAGACACTGAGCATTGCACTGAAATACTTATTCTGATATTGCTATACAGAGTGTTCCCTGAGTATCTTTGCAGTCACTTCTTCCATAAAACATTACAACTAATGCATTAGGCTTCTGACTGTTGATTATGGGTGATGTTACAACATGTCCCCTTGGGTTATGCATAGCATGTTAATTTTTACATGAGTTGGTTTTCTACACAACATCTACATTTCTAAGCAATTCATCAGTCTGTGAGGATAACTGCCATGTTGTGAAGAAAGTGAGTTTGTGTTTCAGTTTTTATTTTGAAATAATCCTAGCTGTCTTGGAGAGTATTCAACAGAGTAAAAGAGAATGATAACATTTTGTAGATACTCTGTGGTAGGAAATGTGGGCTATAATTTGAAGTGGCATGAGTAACTCAAGACATCTGATTTTGGCCTTTATGTTTCTTCTACTGTCCAAAGAGTGTCTCCTAGTTATTATTTTTCTGGTTTTGTTGCTTTTTGTTCATACTCCTCAGGAAAAACATGTTTCTTGCAACCATTTTATTTGTGCCTTCTTGGTATTGGGGGAGTAGATGATGAGCACCAAAAGCTGTGATTTGCTGGGGATGTCAGCTAGAGTGATGTCTGGATGGGCAAGAGCATCTTCCAGCTATTCAGTGGGAGCCAAACTATGAGTTCATCTTGGCAGTGACACAAGCATTTTTGGCAGAGAGATACTTTCTCTTCTTTGGAGAAGGCTAGGTGTGCCAGTCATGCAAGACAGCTATGAGTAACTGGGTTTGGATGACAAGCTTGTCCAAGAGAATCCTAGTCTTTACAGTCTTCATCTACACAGAAGATGTGAACATGAAGACCAGTGTCCTTGGTGTCAAAAAGGACAGTGTCATATTTCTACCTTGATGCAAGAAGCTTGCTAGACAATAAAGAATAAAAATCTTGGATTGATTTAGGATGGATGCAGGCAAGCAAAAACTGTGTAACATCTGGGGGGCTTGTAATGGAGAACATGGATTTTTATGCTTCAGAGACCCAAGGGAGCATCTGAAGATTGATATAAAAAAGCTTCAAGGGAAATTCTGAAATAGGGGGTATATATACAAAATGACAGGGCAGGTTAAACAAAGAGGAAGGATATGTCATTAGAAAAATGATGTTAGGAAGGGAGAGGGGACACTGATTTAAATGGTTTAGCATGGTTGATATGTGACATGCCTAGTTTGGAGTCTGTGTAGTGGAAGGGAGGTGGAGACATCCCATCCTTCCATGTCATCATATCTACTATTTTTTCCTTAATAACTCCATTAGTGTTCAACACCCTTTTAGAAGTTGTGTAAATATAATGTTCTCATGTTTTAAAACTCAGATGAAAACAACCTATAAATCATTCTTGTTACCTAAAGCAGAGTATCTGTGAGTGTTTGGAAATATGAGTTGAGGTGGTGCTCTGGTTGCTTGCCATACACTATTTCCTTGTCAGACCAGCAGAAAATGTATTGTCTTCTAATTTGTGTCAGATGGTTTTGACCTTTATGGTGGGGTACTGTGTCAAAATTAGTTCTGCACTCCCTCAGATAGGGTTTCATAAGTTGAAATCTATGCAGACTGTTGGCTTGGTTTCTGAGGAAGGGGAAGAATTAAGAATAACAGTATAGTGTTTAAAACACTGTAAGTAGTTCTTCTTTGTAATAGACTGCTGTGAAACAGTCTTTATTTAGACTCTGTTATTACAGCTAATTTGGGGTAAATATTGCAAGCATTTTATTTTGTCTCAGTAGACCAAAAACGAATTGCAAAAAGAATAAAACTTTATTGCTTTATCTTGAAAAACACTTAAAGCCCTGAAATAAAAGATGGGAAAAATTCAGGCCTCATAATTTTTGTGTACTTAATGATACTTTATCTGAAAGGCAAAAGAATGACCTGTTGGTGTCTTTTAAGATTTACGCTTGTAGCAAGCAAGCTTTGTGTCTCTAAAGAGGGGAAGTATTGTAGAGCAAAACCAAGTAAAAATACTCTATGGGTTTCTACAGTCTTTCATGTCTGTGAGCTCTTTTTTTTCCTTCCTGGAATAAAGGTCATTGACAGTGAGAGACAGGTAATAGGCAACAGAGTTAAGCAGAATATGCAATCATTTAAATATCCAAGGGACAGAAAAGGGACGAGGGGAAGGAATGAAACCACTAAGGTCTTTTAAAGTTGTTTTCTTTGTTCTTCCCTCTAGCAGTTTTACTTTTAGATGAAAGCAGCACTAGGAGTAAGGGGGAATAGAGCAAAAAGCAGGAAAGAGAGGAGGAAAATGGATGTGGTGTTTTGCATCAGGAATACAAGGTAGCTCGCTGTGCCTTGTCTCTAAAAATAAAAGGGTGTTAGAGGAACTACACCCTAAAAGTGAGGAAGACTGATTTATATGGATGCTAAGAGCTTTCAACAGCAGAGGCTCAAGTATTGGTGAGGGGGATGGAGGCAAGTACTCAAATTACATGATGTGAATATGGCACAGTTTTCTGTCTGGAGCAATCCTAACTAAACCTATATAACAGGAGGCCTACATATCTGTGGTTTCCATTAATTTTTTGCTTACTAAAATGGATTTGTCTAGTTTTGAATGAGTGACAATGGCTTCTCGGCCAAGCATTACAGTTCCTAGCACCCCCTAAATTCCTGAATAAGAAATTTTGATGATAGTTGGAACAGTTTTGGTTTGGTGGACTATGTATCTAGAATATAAAAAAAAGCCCCCAATATTAGGAAAAGTAGCCGAGTGTCTAGGAGTAGTTTTGGCAAGTTTAGTTTTTTTCCCCTCTCACAGTATGTCTGAAACTTGCAAATGTGAAAAGATCTGTTTGAATTAGTGACTTTTCTTATGATTCTCTTGCCTTGTCATGAATTCTCATGTATATTGTAATTGAAAAATCTAATGTATTTTCAGCAGTTGGGAAAAAAAAAAAATCAAGTAAAACTACCACTGTACCAAGACTGCTATTTTTTGATGTTATTGAAACTGAGTTTTCAGCCTCATTGTTCAGACCATGAAGTGCTATTGACACTGACATATTTAACCCAGTTTACATTAGGGAGCTTCACTGATGGTAATGTATAGATAACAACTGCAACTTATTTATTGTTACCCTTCCTATCTGTATTCTTTAAAAGGTTTTACTGGGTTCAGAACAGTCCTGCATGGTTTCAGAAGACAAAGAAGAAATTGACAGCTGATACAATAAGTAACCAATTGGCTACTACCTTATGAAATACTTGTAAATTATTAATATGCTGGCCACCCTCCACTAAGTCAACTGGTCAGTTGGATTAGCTTGGTAGTCGTGAGTTAGAGGGTAAAATTGGTTCCATTGATCCCTGGGATAGGTCAAACAACACTACTGAGGAGCAGTTTTCCAATTACCTGCTTTTTAACTTAGTGTTTTGTACATTTGTGTTAGTTTTACCTCTGGAAGCCTTGAGGTACTGACCACTTCTCTCCTAACACTCCTGTATCTGGCTTTAATTTGAATTTCCTTACCTGGGGTGGCTCTACTGTACGTGTTTTCTCATCACTATTCCTTGCAACTTAGAGGCTTTTCATCCAAGTCATAACGCAGGTTGTACAGCTGTGCAACAATGAAATGAGGCCTCAAATCAGAGACTGGAATGGCTGGGAGGGGAGTTCCATTATTTTATGCAGGACTGAGGTTGGTCTCCTGTTGTGATTGTAGCTGAGTGCAGGTGGGATACTTCTGATTTCTGCTTTGGTATCTGTCAGGATAGCTGGGTGTGTACTTCTTCCCTCCTGTCAGCCCAGTGACCACTTTGGAAGTGTGTTGGAAGTGTGTATGTGCAGCTCTGTCAGCCCACTTGGTGGAGGGGTCAGAGAGCCACGGTACCTCTGTTTATGCTGGGATACTGGAGTGGAGTGGTAGCTACGCTCAAGCTGTGCCAAATAGTGCCAAGTAGATAAGTGGAAGTAGCAATATCTGAACACTGCTAAACTACAGCCAGAACAATATTAAAGCCATGCTTCAGTGAGTGATTCTTACCTTTCCAATTTCCTTACATTTTTTTCCCTCTTAAATATTGTCTAAAGGGTTTATTTTGTAGAGCTGTAATGAACTATTTTAATAATATTCTTGTATCCATTGTCTTTTAAATAATTATGTGATTTGAAGAGGTTATTCCAATAATTACAATTAAAATTTCAAACGTTTTTTTTTTTAATTGCAAATATCTGCAAGGTGCCTAAAAACTTAGGAGACCTGAGGACAGAATCTTATTTTGTTTGATTTTTATCTCCAGTTACGTAGCATGTTAGAAGATTGTCCTTCTGGAGGTGAGACTCTTTTGACATGCAAGGTGTCTATGCATATGTAGAATGAAATCATGTAAACAGAAATTTTGCCTGGCAAAAATCCCTCACTTGTACCTAGCCTTGCTCACTTCATCCACAGCAATTGTACTGTTCTGCGTAGGCCTGTTGATGTCAGTGACAAATCATGGAATTGTTCCCCTCATCTCGCCTCTTCAGAAGTATTTGCATTTCATTTTCTAATCACAGTTGCTGGCTTGAGCTTTGAAGAGGAAAAAATGGACACACATGGTTTGATGCTAGGAATAATTTTGCTCTCAAATCCAAACAGAACCTCTTGAGAAAGTCCGTGATAACACATCTGTGAGATAATCAGCATCAAGTTGACCGGACTGGCCTTGTCCTACTTTCTTGATGAGTTTCTTGATTAAGAGTTACTAATGCAATGAATAATGTAGAGTTTCTGAAGACTTCACTCTACACACACTCAAATATCCATAATGTTCGGGACTTGAAAATAGTTGGTGGGCTAACTTAGAAATAGGCTTTTGTGGTATGTCTACACAGTTGGTGGAAGGCAAAATACAGAATTTCTTGCATTTTAGAGAACTACAGCTGTGTTTGTGGTTCACTGTGTGCTAGATTTAAGGTGTCACCCATGGGTGCCCTTTTAAGAGGTTGGAAAAAATTAATTTTTCTTCAAGAGGGGAGAAAAGAATTCAATGTTTCTTCATTTTCCTGGATAAGGGATAACATCAGTAAAACAATATTAGTGAATCTGAGAGGCTACTTAAGACTGGTTTAGCAGTGCTCTGGTAGAAGAGTTACATTAGCTGGGAATTTTTGTTTTTCTCATTTTCTTCTCTCAGCCTCTTATATACATCTGACTGTTATACACTGTAAATTAATGAAAAGTCTAAAATTTGTGAAGCTGTTTTATGGAGAAGAATGTATCCAAGAGAAGAATTCTTTAACTGTACTACAAAATGGAAGGAATCCTATATAGGTTCATACAGGGTTAGTGTGGAATTCTACTTTACAGGATTTGAAAAAATTTAATTTTGCCCTATTATTCTCTCTTCTTTATCTTTTCCATCTCTGGAATGCATCTCTTTTCAGCAACAGTGAAAAGTGGAAAGAAAGAAGTGGTAGGGAAACAGAGTGTTGTGAAAGCAGACGAGGTCTTTCAGAAAAATCTTAATCTGAAAATATTTCAAATACTTCTCAATTTTTAATTTTTTTTCCAGCTCTGGTGAATTCAAAATCCATGGCTTGATTTTGAACTTTTACTTTGTGGGCCTGTATGATATGTTTGTTTGGTTTATATAGTGTGTGCACCCTTTGAAGAAACATGGTATAGATAGGTTACTGTATCATTTATAAGATTACTGTTTGTGGCCACCTCTAGCAGAGGAATTAGAAAGATCCCTAAGGGGTGGTGGACCTGAGATTAAATACATTCTGGCACTCAGAGGTGTATGAGCCTAGCTGTAAGGTGTTGTACTCATATGTATGGAGCCCTTCTCTGTGCTCAGAGCAAAACATGAAGCTTTGTGTCTCAGAGGCCTCTCATTTGGGAGCAAATGTGTTGTTCTGAATGGGTAGTGCATGAAGCTGGCTATTGATTTTCCACTTATTGAAAGACTATGTGCAGAGAGGATAGACTTGGACCTTCACTGACACAGAAAAAGATCCATACAAAGTATGAAGTTTGTTATTAAAGTTGAAGATTCTGATACTGGAATTTAGGACTATATTAATTACAATTTTGAACTTATTTTGAGGTGTGCATTATTTTCATTGTTTGAGAGACTATTTAAAAAAGAAAAAAGCATATGAGCAAGTAACCAATATATTGGAAAATTTCACTTCTTAATAACTCATGAATGTTTTCCCAGACATTATTAGTTTTGAAAGACTATCCTCACTCTATTTATTAGGTAAAGAAAACAACAAACCAAATTAATGATTTTTCTTTAATAATAGCAGCACTGCTTAGGTGTTTTCTCAATGCAATATTAATTTATGGCCTAAGAATGACATCTATAATATTTTCTCTTTGAAAAAAAAAAATAACATCAGGAAAATAAAAAACAAGCTAAGAATTAAGTCTATAGTACAGCTAAAGAATAATATGTATCAAAAGACATGTTTAGCAAATAGTATACACTCAGCTGAAAGGACTTTTTCAGCAGTTGAAACTTCAAACTGAGACTTCAAGACCTGCATCCAGACTTATGAAGAATAATCAATTGATTAAATGGTTATGAAAGTAATATTAAAGTTAAGGTAAAGTTAGTGGATTTTTTCCTCCCATAGAACTGTAATATAAAGTTAATGACAGTGCCTCAGAGGACATAGGAAAAGTTCATCTTTTGTAAGCAGTAAAGGAAAGAAGGTTTTTCGTTGCTGTTTTTCTTCAGGTGTCACTTTCAATGAGTATTTTGCATCACTTCTGCAGATAAAACAAAATGGTTATTGTTTGTTAATGAATGTTTTCTACCATGAAAGTGTACAGTCCAATTCTTCATCAGCTAGACTTTGTGTAGAACTGATAGAGATTTTTGACCTTGTTGGAAAATAAGTGCTGCCAGTGTAAGTTTTCTGTCATGCAAATTACTGTTCCTGGGATTTCAGATGTCAGTTGCATAATTTTTTAATGAATTCTAATAAGAGAATATCACTTCTGTGAAAGTCTTTATTAAATCAGATAAATAGGAAAGGAATAGAAAAATATTCAAGGGCATGTTCTTTTTAATGGTTGAGACAGATTATTCTTACTACTCATTCATTGCATTCACAGAGCAGCATTGGTTTGAGTTCAAACATGAAAATAAAGTATATGCAGACTTATTGTGTGTCCACAGAGAATTTCAATTGCATTGTCACACAGAGACATGAAGCCAAAAAATATTTAGTACTGATGTTTCGTGATGTGAACATATTAGCTGACTGTCTGAGATCACATTGTCATTGTCTTTACTAGCTCTTAGAAATTACATTAGTGGATGTACCTAGGTAAGAGTCTAGAGAAATCAGATGGGAGTCCCTTCAAAAATTCGGCACTTCTGTGATGAGGAGAGAATTTCTGTCAGCACAGCTTAGTTTAGCTGTGCTTATGATATCTCTGATTTGGAAGTGCTGATTTAGAAGGATTTAAACTTCTTCACTCCTGGCTTTCCATGTCTCTTCCACCACATAATACAGTGCTTTCAGAACTTTTCTTGACAGATGCTAAAGTCAGGAATTAAAAAAACGAGCTCCTTCTTTGTGTGTGTTTTGGTTTTGTGATTGGTTTCTAGTTTAGGAGTTTGTTGCTTTTTGGTTTTGTTTTTCTCTCTTTTTTTTTTTTTTGGTGGTTCGTTTTTGGGTCTTGTGTGTGGGTTTTTTTTTGAGGGAGTGTGTTAAAGATTTTTTCTGCAACATTTTCAAAACTCTCTTCTTGTTTGTTTGAATTACTCTTCATCTGAAATGCAAACAGTAGAATTAGACTGCAACGAGTTGTGTGTTTACTGCTTACAAATTATTAGCAGAACACTTTGGAAGCACAGTTGTTTAACAAAGATGGATATTTTGGCTCAGTTGCTGTCCTGAATTCAGTTATTAGTAGAAATGCTTTCAAATGTTTATTACTTAATACTGACGTCTGTGGTTTATTTTCTGTCAAAACACAGAGCTACTTTTCATCAGCAGCCAAGAGTAAATTTGAATAAAAGGAGTTTTTTGACCTTGTCAAAAATAAACAGATGAAAACACTACAACAAACAGAAGCTTGCCGTCTTTCCAATCGCTGTTTGTAAAATGCACTCCTGGTCTGTCGGGAAGTCATATTACTAGTGTCAGTAAGAAAACATATTCTATGTAGAAGATTAAAAAAAAAAAAAAAAGTGACTTTAAAAGTTCTATTATACACTTGCCCTCCTGAGTATTGCTGTTGAAATATATCTTGTCAGGATTTTATTTTTATGTCTAAATCTATGCCTTTGATGACAAATGATCTGTGCCATCAGTAATCCTGTAATACTTTGAGGAAAGAATAGGCTTTAACAATGATAGTGGGCTTTTGAGATTTTGAATAAGGTATTTGGAAAACTAAGTAAACAAGAACAACAAACTGACAACACTTACCTCAATGGTTGTAAAAAGTGATTTATTAGGTTTTTTAGTCTTTATCATGAGCACATTGCCTTTTCCTAGGGCTTTGAAGCTTAAGAGGTCCATACTGGAGGGTAAAAGATTGTTAACAGAATTCACTATCTCCAGTAGATCCCATCAATATGTCTCATAAAAGGGTTTTCTGCCTTTTTACCATTTTAATAATAAATTGTATTTCTTAGTAGTCATGAAAAACTAAAAATTATTATTCTTTTTGGTAAGGATAAAAGGATTTTTTTTTTCCAAAGAAGTTAATATGTGTAGCAAGTATGGATCGATGTGTGTGTTTTCTGCTTCTAATTCATCAACCAATTGAGAAGTACTAAATCATTAAACTTCTAATTTCTAGTGACTTTAGTCTCTAGAAGACTCCTAGATTTATTGTGTAGTATTTTGTACAGATATATGGCACCCCATCTAAGATCACAGACTATATAAATAAAGATTATCAGATTTTTTTAATTAAATTGAATTTCATTTAAAAATTCAAATATTTAAAAACCTTCAAATTTTATTCTTTTATGATGTACACTCTCAGTTTTCTATCCTTGGATGAAACCTTAGATTCAGTTAAAAGAGGTGCATGTTTTTTAAGAGTCTAGTTAAAAGTCATGGGTGACTCTTTTGTTTTTGTGGTAAATCAAATATTTTGATGACCCGTGGCTTACTTTTAAATTTCACTTTATAGGAAGTGGTTTTTAACTATTCTTTTATTTTGGAAAATGTTCTCACTGTGCATTTATCTATGCTCCAGCAGTTAGTCCATGAATATGTTATGGGACACACTGTCAAAAGCCTTCCCTTCCCTTCAGAAAATGTCAAGAGGGATGTTGTGAAGGCTTCACAATTTATAATTTGTTATAAAGTATAAACTCCATAGGACCTGTTTTTGAGTTAAGCATCTAAGTTTTATCTATCCTGGTCCACATACTGAATATTACTGCTCAGGGTCTTCCTTATTTTGAGGGTTCTGCTGCTCTGAATAATTCATTTGAAATTAAGACACAGCTTTTTTAATGGTTTAAGTCTTGCACCTGGGAACAGGATATGGCAATTTCTTCTGAGAATGAAACACTATTCTTTCTGGGTTTTGTTGGTTGGTTGGTTTGTTTGTTTGTTTTTGTGACTGTTGCATGGTTTTGTACTTGTGGAGCCAACCATACTGAATTTATCAATAGCCTCAGAGTTCCAGTGGTTTATTTAAGCAGTTTGTCCGCTCACCTCTTCAACACTTCTATGCAACTGCAGGTGGATTTGGATGTTTTCCCACCTGTGGATTTCAAACAGTCTCTGAGTGCAGCAGCCTCATGCTCTTGTGGTACACCATGATTACAACATGCATAGTTCTCTACCAAAAAAAATAAGTCTGATTTGGATTTGCTCAGAATGAAATTCTTTTTGTATACAGATTTTTCACTGTACACTTCAGAAAGTTCTCGTCTTTTAGGGTTGATGCTAAAAGATAAGTAAAATTAATCAAGTTGCTAGCACTTTAACTTCCAGAAGAAACACACATGCTTCGTGGATTTTCACATTATGCTTCCAAAAAGGACTTCACGTCTTGTAAATACTTCAGTTTAACAGATATGAAAAAGAGAACTGTATTCTTCTTTGCAGAACAAAACTGCTCAGGTGTTTTAAAAGTTTGTTTGATCTCTTCATTCTGCACATAAAATAAACGATTAAGGAGTACTCACCATTCCCAACTGCAGCTCCTTCTTTGACCTGGCTCTGGGTGAGAGAACTTCTTTGTATAGCAGTCTTTTTAAAGCTATGGATTCTGTGTGGGGTTTGTGTTTGTGGTTTTTTTTTTCATCTTCAAAGTTAGAATTCACCTGTTCTTTTTTGAAATTAATCCAAACCTCTTACCTAAAAGTCCTAAAAAGGCTCACATGTGTGGTTTTATGGTACAAATTGGGTTTTGGGGAGTGGGGAGTTTTATTTGTCTTGAATGTTGATACATTAATACATGGGTGCTCTACTTTCCTCCTCTTCAGCAAAAACTTACGGGTCTTCTGACAGCATCTCTTACCTCTTGGCCTTCCTCTAAAGCAAATCCATACCAAAATCATCAATCACAAAATGAAGAGTCTAACAAGTGAGTAGAATGACTGCACAGTTTTAGGCCCAGTACAAAAGTGATGAAGGCCAGATAGTTCCCCAGAGTATCAAAACATAAGAATCTGCATAGGAGATCATGGAACAGAGCTGAGGTTTGTCCTAACAGTCTTTATTACTTCTTCAACTTAAAATGACTGTTAGGGATATATCATGTGCAATCCTAACTTGAGTACAGCTGGAGTATGAGAGATGACCCACATAAAGTAAAAATAGAAAGGGAGATGGGGGCAGGAGTAGGGGATATGGTTTAGAAATCGTATAGAATCTCCTAGGCAATTTTATTCATTGTAAATGAATGAAGAAAAAAGAAGCAAATTGTTTAAAATCATTTCCAGGTCACCTTTAACAGTAGTAGTAATATCATTACAATATATGAGCTGAAACGTAAGAGAGAAAGAGCTGTTCATTTTTAAAGCTGAAATAGAACAATTAGCTGGAAAGGATGTGTCATGCCTTACAATGAAAGTTAAATTGCAGTAAAATACTTTCTTTCAGAAATGCTCACCATGTGCCAAAGCCCACACTTCAAACCACACTTTCTCCAATCTGTAAGACAGTAGTACCCCCACCTGCCCAGCTGGAAGAATGCGAGGGACATCAGTGGGCCTCATTCTCTACTGTGCTATGACAGCTTGGTGCTTTTTACTAGACTTTGCTGAAGCTGCCCTTGACTAATGCAGTATGAGGACTTGAGACTTCAAATAAATCTGGTCACCTAACAATTTAGATAAGCTCTGGATGTGCTGCCCATCTTTGGTTGATGGTCATGCCAGTAGCTCCACATCACTGATGAAAACAGTAGAGGGGCTTCGTCCACTTCTAGCTTGGATACAATTTTCTTTTTGATTTTCGTATATTGTAATATGATCTATGCTTGCCTTCAGTTGTCTGGTTCTTCATGAGGTCTCTCAGAAACCACCTCAGGAACATTCTTATCTAACCAAAAACATGTGGAAAGCTATGCATGGTCTATTTTGCTTTATATTCTTTATATGATCCACTCTGCTTTATGTACTTTATAGGTTCCTGCAATTTTATCTTGTACTTTAATTCTTATTCAGCACCTGAAATAGAGTAATGTGTTCCATGTATTACAGAGGTCACCGTCTCAGGGCTGGAGCCATTATGCAGCTCTTGAGTCAGTTCTTCATTTTTGATCTGTTGCCATCTGAACTAATCTCCACCTGATCTCCACCATATGCAGTACCGTTAGTGGACATGCAAATACTGTCTGGGAAATACCAGACTCTGTTTGGGTATTTTTTGTTGTTTTTGTTTTGGTTTTGTGTGTGTGTTTGGTTATTTGTTTGGTTTTGCTTGTTTGGGTTACTTTTGTTTTTGTTTTCTTAAATTTGGTTTACTTAAGTAATACAGTCAATAATTAAAAAAAGAATCCGCTGAAATACTCAGCACCTTTAAGTCAGACTTCCCTAAGTCCATATTCTTGTTAAATTATTACTAGAATTGGCTCTTAGTCTACAAATACATTAAGCTCATTTCTAATGGGAGTATATACTGTAATATATAGATATATATTTGAAAATCAAAAGATGTACGAGGAAGTTTCTTTTTGCGGTTATCAGCCATTATCTCTCACTTCTCAAAGGATGACTTCCCGGAACTAATGTTATGGAAAAGCAACTTGCAGGATGCTTTTTATCTCATTGATTTGTATTAAAAGACAATGGACTAATACAGCAATCAAAACTTGTTTTAGGAATGAGAGTTTCAGGTATTTAGGAAGCTGCATCACTTCTTACCATTCACTTTGCAAAATGCTTAAGTGGGCATTGTGGTAGCTGGTTGAAGGATGGACTTGATGTTGAAGTTCTTTTCCAATCCTCATGATTCTATGATCATGAACCAGTCTCAGCCTGAAGTAGAGATTAATTGTCAGATTGGGAACTCAATGTGCACCTGTGCTTCTAGGGACCAAAAAGTCATGAAGATAATAGACAAGCTAGGTTATTCTGCAAGATATTAAAAAAAAGGTCTCAAACATCTGGATGTCAGTAATCGCAACATATGGAAATAAGGGAATATACAAGCCTTTTATCTTAGGACACCGAAAAACAGACACTTTATGTTTAATTTGCTGTTTATATGGCATGTGCTTTCAAATTAAAAATTAAACACAATCATGTCAATTACTGTGGAAGGAAGGTGTGATTTCTTCTGAGGAAGCAATTGCTATGGAAGAGAGAGAGATTTTCACAGGATGTAGAGAATTGTCTCCTCAGAGAATTCTGGAAGCCTATGGACTGAGAAATTTCTCAGACTGAGTAAAAGGGACTGCTGAGACCTAGGGGGCCAGTTATCACAATCAAGGAAAATAACCTTTCTAGGGACAAGAGAGGACTATGTAGTATCTGCTGCAACTTGAAATTGTTGATTCATCTGAGATCAAGCCAGCAAGCAAGGACCAACCAACAAACACACAGCAAGCAAGAGCAGGGACAGTTATCCTCTACGTAGTTCTATTCTGTCTGAACAAGTCTCTTGAGATTTCTTAATTTAGAAAACTCATTTCACATTAGACTTTAAATAAAGCTTTATTATTTTGGAATTCAAACCTTTTTGATTGTCTTTACAGATGCTATTGTAGTGCTTTTTTAAGTTATTGGGAAATTAGATATACTTCAAACTTACTTGGTTCCTGTCATAATGAAAAATTATTAATTTTCCATATTCTGTGTGAACGTATCAAGTCTACAAAAATTGTGAATGGTTACAGTGTGTAATGGATACACTTCTGTGTTCTCTTTCTGCAATAATAATAATAATAACCCTTTTGAAAGCTGCTTTCAGAGGTCAGGCTTTGATGAGATTTGGTGCAACATAAACAGATAGACGTGTGACTCCCAATCTAAAATAAGTCTGGCTTCAAAAAATATTCATGAGGTTCCTCTGTTTCTGAAATATTGAAAAATATTGCTAGTTTTAACTATGTAGTTCTATTATGAAAACTTAATACGAATAATATTTTAAAAGTAATTGATTTAGGATTCAGAGTAAGGAAAAATGAGTGAGAGGAGTTGATAGGACCAGAGCTCTTACGGCAGAGATGCAGACAAGGTTTTTTTCCCTGGTCGTTTTGGTGACAAGGCTGCCAGCAGTTCCTGTAAGCACGAGGGCAGCAGGGCAAGGACTTGCATATTGCCTGTGGCTAGGAAGGACTTTGAAAGTGCACCGATTTTTCTTATTTTGTAAGCAGGCTAGACCACAAATTTCTTTTAAAGATGGTGTTGTCAACAATACTATCTTCACTTCTGTAGGGATGAGCCCTTCTCAGAGCATGGCAGTGAAGGAAGAAGAGGAAATGAAATTCCAATTGCTAGGATAGGAAATTTTATATCCTTTCTGAATATCATAGGAGAGCTGTAATGAAAGAAGTGTAATTCACCATCTCTCTGTATTCCATGAGCAGCATTTAACACTGATTTCACTCTTTATTTTTCAATATACTTTTTGCCCTTTCCAATTTGTTAATATCACACAGCTTATTCTATAGCTTACCTGTCTCCTCTGATGCTCATGTAACACATTAATCTAGTGTTTTATTATGGAATGGGGAAAAATGCATTTTTTTAACTGATTGCCATTTATGTGGATTTTTTTTTTTTTTTTTCCTAGTGGTGGAAGATCATATATGGTAAAGTGTCGCGATCCATCGGGTAACAAGGAGCGGTCCACACTCGAGGAGGGTGAAACAGGAGTGGAACATTTATTAAGAGAGCACGGGACTTATAAAGGGTT
>JAWWEE010000074.1:82654714-82672504 GCA_035221455.1 Xenops minutus | reverse complement strand
AAAATTTTAAAACATGGGAAACACTCCAATATTCCAAGTAACAGTCCACAGATCTGGTGAGTGTCCTTCTCATTTTGCTGACAACTCGATCTACTTGTGAAAGTCCTTGTATTCACTGGACTCCCCTCCTACAGTAAAGTTCATGCAAGTAGTTTTGAGGATGGCTGTGGAAGACTACATTTGAGTTTTTATTTCCATTCTTACAGCAAATAATCTCATGCCTTTCTGTGGACTGCAGTAAGGAGCAGGCAAATTGCCTTTGGTGTCTTGTGCAAATGATCAGCATGTTTTCTGTTATTCACAACTGTAGAGTACCAAACCATTTCCTTCCCAGAACTTTTGTTGCATGCCTTGGATACACTTACATGAAAGGCACAGGTGTGTCTGTACTCACGACAGCCTTGGTACAGACGGCATTGAAACTCTGGGACTAACGGAATGGAAAAAGCATTCTGGAACAGTTAAAAAAACCCCAAATAAACAAACAAACCCAATCAAAACCCGAAAGAAAATAAAACTTAAAACACTAACAAAATTGGAGGGAGGACTTTGTTCAGTTTTGGCCTCTGTAGGCAGGTCTGTGGGTTACAGACAGTAAAGTGGCAGAGTTCTGTCTGGAAAAGTTCCTCTCCTGCATTTAGCTGCTGCTTCTGAAAGGAAATACAACACAAGATCTACTTTTCTTGCTCTTACTTCAGCTGCTGAAATTTTAACTGTGTGATTAGTTCTACTCATTTGCAAAGAGAAGAGAAAGCCAATGTGAGTGGTCAGAGCTGGAAATTATGGAACAAACTGACAGTCCTTGGCACGTTTAAAATCAAGTTGCCTTTTGTTTTTTTTTTCCCCCCCAGGGTGCTTCTACAAGCAGCTAACAGCTTAACATAAAATGTTCATTTGCATTGGAAAGCTGTGAAGCCACTTTTTGAATCAAAGTATGCTTTTGTTTTCTCTCTTAAAAGTATTTTTCAGCTCTTTCTCCCTGTGATTTTGAAAGTGTTTCTTGTAATTACTGGATTGAGCCAGAGGTTATTTGAAAATGAGCAAATAATTCCTGATCTCTGCAAGCAACAGAGGATTTTTGAAACCGGTTCAAATTTGCCAGTTTTTCGGCTCATTTGCCAACTCAGTCAATTCAGTAGGTTAAGGAAGATTATCTTCTGATTGTTTTACTAATAATTGAGCCAATTCAATTACTCCTGAAGACTTGTTCATCTCCTTTTGTTTAATAATTTCAAGTTAAATCTACTTCCCAATCATATTCAGGAGATGCATATGAAGGTACACTAGGCAGTTACACCTTCTGGATTTACCTTTTGATTCATAGTTACTTTTGCCACAGGTGTTATTATGTATTTCCTGTGCAAACATTTGAAAGAAATTGTATTTCTGAACTCTAAAATAATTAAGAGTCATTATATAAGTTAAACTCAGAATCACTAATAAGCACAAGACTGAATTCCTTAGGAATAGAGCAGCTCCATCAGCAGCTGTTTTTTTAACTTTGATATTAGCTCAGAATCTGACCACATGGGCATCTACAGGCTGACAGTGAAAATCATGAGAGATGATCTGCACACCCTCATGAAGCAAGGCGTGCAGACTGTTGTGGTAATTCCTCACACAGACAGCTTACTGAATTAAACCTGTGTTCTTTAGTTTCATGAGTGCTGAAATGAAATTTATAGAACAAAGTCCTGTTATACTTGTTAAAATAGAAATAAGAAAGAAGACATTAAAGATTTTTGTCCTCAGTTTGGTAGTTTATTTATCACCAATATATTGATCCCTGAGCCAAACTATTTGGTGTTCCTGAGTGTTGTTGTATATGGAAAACTCAGTTAAAGTTATTAATGTAAATGTTTTGTCAGATCCTTAATAAACTTACAGAGAATTATGCATGATGGAATCAGTAGCCCATAAAAACAAACAACAAAAATCCACTAACACACACACACAAAAAAATCACCTTAATTTTCATAAGTGAAAACACAGAACTTTTAACACCCACAATTTTCCCATGTGGGAACTTTTGGCAAGGAATGAACCTTAGCAGGTATTGGTGCCAGACCATTAGAAAAACATGATAAAATCCGAACTTTATTCTGAGTCCTTACTCTGTCAGCTGCTGTTCCTGCCAGCTGAAGGAGGCCCTGAGCTGTGTCTGTTCTAGGAGACAGTGCCAGTTGGGATACTTTAGGCTAGGAGTTTGAGGGGTGGGAAGCAGAGTTTATTCCATCTTTAGTAACTTGAATCAGACCTAGACTAGAAAGGTCAGGCCTCCAGATGAGGAAATGTCATCAACCCCTTCATAGTTTCTGTCTGCAGCAATGAGACTCCAGCAAAAAAAGTGGTTTGAGTGTGCTGCACTGCTACTCCTAGTCATTAGTTGGACTTTTCTTGTTTTATGTGTTTGTACACTGGCTTAGGGTAATGAAGGTAAATTTTTCTTTTCTAGAGGCACTGTGCAACAAAGCTGTCATTATGAATAATGTTGAGTATGTATCATCAAAGTCTTGTGATACACTTCATACCAACAACTGCAATAATAACTACATTAATTATTAAAAGTCATCTTTCCTTTTTGTTTTATTTTTGCAACTATCTAGAAATAAAACCAGATTGCATAATCTCAGGTATTTAGAATCATGGAATGGTTTTGATTGGAAGGGACCTTAAAGATCTTTTTCTTTCAATCCCCCTGCCATGCAAAGGGACACCTTCCACTAAAGAAGGTTGCTCAGCTCTCCATTCAACCTAACATTGAACATTTCCATCCACAACTTCCCTACGTGACCTGTTTCAATGTCTCACCACCCTCACAGTAAATACTTTCTTTCTAATATCTAATCTAAAACTTCCCTCTTTCAATTTAAAGCTCTTCCTCACTGTTCTATACTACCTTCCCTTGTAAAAAGTCCCTCTCCAACTTTTGTACTCTTTGCATACTGGAAAGCTGCTCTAAGGTCTCCCTGGAGCCTTCTCCAGGCTGAGCATCCCCAGCTGTCTCAGTCTGTGTCCATAGGTGAGGTGCTCTAGCACTCTGACAGTTTTAGGGGCCTTCCTCTGGACTCACCCCAAAAGGTCCATGTCCTTCTTACTTTGGGGACCCCAGAGATGGACGCAGTATTCTCTGTTAGTTCCATTACTACATTGACCATTGAACTCAGTATGAGTGAATGAGATACCACCAATGAATTTTTTTCCAGTGGTTTCTTTCTTGGTGTGTTTCAGATATCTCATATACTGTAAGGACCCTTAAATGATGACAAACACCTGTTCTTTGTTGCTCAGGCAAATAAGTGAGTTAATCTGTACATTATTGCATGTAGTCTTTTAACATAATGAGTGCTATCTATTACTTGTTTTCTCCTTTACCTTATTAAAAAAAAAAAAAAAAAAGAAAAGAGAAAAAAGAAAGAAAGAAGCAATTACATAGCCTAATTCTGGATAAATAAACATATCTCATTTTTATGTGTAAATTATGTTTGCAACTAGAGGCTTTAAATAGGAATTAAAGAGTATTTGCTGCATATTAACTAATACCCAAAATAGTCCCCTAAAAGTCACACAGGAAACCTTTTATCTTCCTCTCAGTCCCACACAGGAGAAAATCAACAGCTTAACTTTTCTCATCTCAATGCAGCACCATGTGTTCCAAGCTATCAAATACAACAGTTCAAATTCTGTTGCCAATGTCACTCTGAATATTCCTGTTTCGAGTCTCAGAACAGGGAGCCTAGTGGCTCCTCCCTTTCTTCCTACCTTTTTGTCTCATCTGAGCAGTTTATAGGCACTTTCCAGAGTTACCTATTAGTGACTGTCATCATTAAATGATGGTTGTTTTTTTGAGATACTGCAGTTTCTGTTCCTAGATAGTGAAAAATTGTAAGCTTTTGTGAAATACTGGTTAGAGTGGTAAAAGGAATTCAGCACCATGATAGAGTTACTTCATCATTAAGTATCTTCATTTGTTCACCCACTTGACTGAACAGTGCAGTATGAGACATGTTCTTTCTTAATTCTAGTAATTATGTTGTTCCCATTGCCTTCCTCTATTACAAGCTGCTGAAGGTGTAAGTACTGTTATGAAAAAAAAAAAAAACACAACGTTTCTTGAAAACTTTTTATAATAGTAAAAAATTCTGAAAAGTGAGAAAAAGAGAGTTTTAAGGATCCCTTTTATCAATGGGCTGCTAACATTTGCATTGGTAAGCTGCTATTTTGGGCGTCTGAGTACTCTGAGTAGTTGATACATGCTGAATCTACTTGCTGAGCTTTTTGGGGTGTTCTTTGAAAGAGTAATGAATAATATGAACCCAATCACACATCTCAGGAATCATGATGCTTTATAACATAACATGTCTGAGAAATGCAAAGCTAAAAAGGCAATCTATTTTAGGAGAAGGTAAAGCGAAAGCTTTAAAGCTTGTGTTTCTAAGAATAAGTGATTTAATTTTCTTTTCCTCAGAAAAATAAATCAGTAGTGACATGGGAACTTCAAAATGGTTAGAGATTTAATGTGAAAGCATACTCAGTGCTCTCAAGCAATTGTCCACATTTGAGAAACCTTATAAATCCCAAGTAGAGATTAGGGACTAGAATTTTCTTTCACTCATAAAACAGTCTTTTGTTTTGAGCGGAGAGAAAAAAAATAAAGGATATATTCAGATGCACCTCAAATTTACAACTCCTGTAATTTTAACAAAAAGTGAAAATCCAGATAAAAATGTTTTTATTACAGAGGCATTCATGGTAACCAGGAATATTTTCCTTGTAGAAATAAAATGCAGTAAAAGTATCCTCAGAATTAGGGATAAGAATTTGCAATCATCTCTTAAACAGATATGACTGTTTATTTAGCAAAAGAAGTACACCTGGTTTTAAATGAAAGGAGGTACTAAAGAGTATTGTGCAAATCCATTGATACTCTCCATCGACTGACTCACAGAAGTTAAGCCTCAGTATGCAAGTCTTCCTCACCTTTTGTGGCTCAGGGCTGATTGCTGTCACAGCCTATGTTGATATTTTGGGGTGCTATGTAGCTCTTCTCTGTATCTCTAAAATGGAGAGTTCTAAAAATCAAATATTCAGCTTTAAACTATTTAAACTATGTGAGAAGACTGCTAAAATGTATGGAAATTGGAACCTGTATAACAAAATAAGCAAATGAATATTAGTGAGGCTTTGTTTCTTCACTGAAATGTCAAAGGCTGGGAGTAACTTTGTGAACTGTTACTCTAGAAGAATTTTTTTACATACTTTGAAGTATGTTGGGTAAATCCTGGACAGGTTTTCACTTAAGTTTCTTGACCTGCTGTTAGAGTCAAGCTAAGGACAAAACTCAACTTGACTGGTTTTAAAAACTGAGCAAAATCTTTCTGCTTTCTTAGACATCCAGTTCCTTAGCAACAAGGAATGCTTGCATAGACAAGGCATTTTGACTCTGTTTTAACAAAAGGTTTTAGTTGAATCAGGACTTTTTCAAAACCATGTCAGTTTTCAGCAGTATGGGGTCAGTTGCAGTTTGCAACTCATATTCCAAATCTTCTTTTTCAGATTTTTAAATGCTTTGGGGTTTTCATCTGTGATTTCTTCATAGGGTTCTTTAAATACAAATTGCTCATCTTTGTGTTAGTGTCCAAAGGTAACAGAAAAATTTCCCCTTAAATGAAATTTGACCTCATCTTTTGAATAAACCATAAGGAGAGAATGCTCCTTAAAATACCCATGGAAATAATATGAGTACTGAGCAACATCTGGTCCAGTTTCAAAAAAAGACTGTTGAAGAAACATAATCTTATCTTGTTTTAAGCTACAATTCCCCTGAGTTTTGAAGAAAATATTTTGAGATGATGTTTCTCTTTTATACTTTGGAATAACAGGTATCTGTAGCATATCTTGTGGGGTTTTATATTTTTTTTTTTAATGCAAATTATTTTTTAATATGCTGTGTTTATGAGAAACAGTGTACTAGACCTTGTCAAAATAATCAGGGCAGCTTATAAGCAAAGGGCTACATGCTGGCCACTAGATGGTGTATTTATTTAATTTTATTAAGAATGGATAATTTGAGGTATAACATATTTAATAAGAAGGTATGTAGAAAGAATCAGTGAAATGTAATGGCCATTAAACTTTTATGTTGTTGTTTTCAAACAACTTTTTGATGCCTATAGGTTGAAACACAGTGTTATTTCTTAGCTAGAAGATGCCGCACTCTTGGGAAGGCATGGAAGAGGTTCCCAAGTGGGTTACCACCTACGCTTTATAGTCAGTGCAGTGTTTTGAGCAGCTAAAACAACACCTGCAAGAGAATCTCAGGAATAAATATCCTACTTTTTAAGACAATGCAGTTTTTATCAGAACTGTTGCAATAAGGGTTTTATTGTTTTTTGAGAATTTCCTGCACAACAAATATGAAAGGGAAGAACACAGTATTCATTGCATCATAGATACTGTAGATTCTCTTAGCAATGGAAAGAAATTGGCTTATAGGAAAACAAAAAATATTTATAAGTATCTATCACAAGGCAGGAGAGATTTCCTTCCTCCCCTTTCCCCAGCTTTGGTGATCAAAAAACCCCTGAAAAATCCAAAATGATGAGTGCTCAGTGGGATGAGAAGGTGGCCACATTCAGTAATTTTGTATGTTGTCAGAATTTAGCATGAATTTTTGAGCTTAGGTCAGTTCTCTGCACTTGAAGAGGTTCAGACTGTCATGTCCATTAGAAAACAAAACTAAGAGAAACCCAAGCAGAAACACATGTGAGTCAAAGGCTGCGTTCATTGTAGCAAGCCATCAACATTTTCTTTGGACAGCCAAGCCAGACCATAAATCATGAAAATAGTACCCAAGGAAATTTTTTAGAAACAGCCTTGTTTCTAGTGTGAAGTGAGTTTTCTCATCATGCTTGTCTAAATGGTGTTCATGGAGTAAACACTTGTTCTGAAATATAATTAGAGTCTAATCTTTTCTCATATAAGTGTTGTTTGTCATGTTTACAATCAGATGATCCACTATTCTTGCAATATATAGCATTACATATAGTGTCTGATCCACTGTTCTAAGACTATTTTTGAAAGTATACTTCTGAACACTTAAAAATAAAAGACAGAGACAATGAAATACTTAAAATTGGTCTTAAAGCACACATTGAAACTGGACATTCAAAATGGCACTCAGTATTACACAGAGCTTTTGAAAATTTAACCTAGTAATTGAACAACTGAAAAAAAATATTCATGCTTTATAGGCATCTCTTTTTGTTTTGTTTCTGAAATCAAAACCTAATTTGATAATGTGTGCATATGTTTTTCTTTTTTATCAATCTGTGTATCCAAAACTTGTCCAGAACATAAGCATAGAGTCCTTCAAAGTTAGTATTTGAGGATTATTGAACTTTTAGCTTTCCAGTACAAATTTTCTTTCTTCAATGGTAGTGTATTTCATACAGGGAGTCTGAGGGCAACATTGACCTGTTGTAGTCTTGGAGATGGCAAGTTGTAAACATCTGCTTTACAAAGCCCTGGGTCAGGTCTATATCTTCAGGTCTGTATTACATTGCAGAATAACAAACCCAAGAAACAGACTAGGACTGTAGTGCTGATGTCTATACAATAAATTAGATTCAACATACACATTTTACTCTTTATTGCCAGTCAGATGAATAATCTATTCCTATGTGTGTATAATGGTTTCCTTGAACAATGCTTTTAATTCCCTTTCACTCTTTCTTAGATACGTAATGTTTGACTTTCACCATTCACCAGCAAATATGTCTTGTGTTCAATAGTGAAGCAGACTAACTTGAAGGCAAGCTTTGATGTCCATAGTATCATGACTCTAAATAGTTATAAATCTGGGAAGTATAGGGAATGCAAAAGAGAAGTAATCAGATTTTAGTGGGCCACACAACACATCTTCGTGTCTTCATGTCTTGGGATTCTGGAGAGATGGAGTACATCCCAGTAGTGCTTTGTGCAGAATACTACTCATTGGTTATTATTAGAGAATGAAAAGGAATCATTTTATGTATGTATGCATTTATTTATTTCTATTTTGCCTTTCATGGTAATTAAATGCACCTGGCACTACCTATGCAGAAAAGGGGAAGAAAAAATTAGACCATGTAACAAAAAAGTAAGGCTTAAAACATGAGCAATGTCTCAAATGTTAAATTCACAAAGAAATGCTCTTGTATATGAAGATTTTATTGGCATCTGCTTAGAATTACCTGAATAATTTATTGCTGCCTTTCTGCTTGTCTAAAATTCATTCCGATACACCCATAATAAAGCCTTAGTGTTCTCATTGGAAATGGTAGCAGGAGTAAAAGTGTCTCTCTCATGTTAAAAATATAGTATGTTATAAAAAAACTGAGAGTTTCACAGAGTAGCTATAATTTATGAGTTATGAAATGCAGACAGTTGATGACAAATGAAAATCAATGGTAAATTCTGCAGCAAATAAGGATAAGGACAGGAATAAATATTTTAGTAAAAAGGGCTTGTCTTTGATTTAGATAGGTAGCTAAGGAGAAAGGCCAATGATTCAGAAAACAGGTATGATTGATTAAGGACTAATTTAGTGCTTAGTGGTGTTTACACTTATCAAAGTTTACTGTACCTTCTAGCTCAAGAATATTAAGAGTAGGTATCAAAGAGCAAAGACTCAAGATGTGTATTCAAGGAATTTAATAAGAAGGACCTAAATGCAAAAGGAAGAGTTATTTGGATTCCAGAGTCCCAAGATGCAAAACACTGTGGTGAGAGAGGATGTGGGGGAGTGTGCATTTGTGTGCAGCTGCCACTCTGTGTCCATTGCCAACCACATTCCCTGCTAATGGGCTGGGTTTTGGCAATGCTGTGGGTCCCTTCAGACAGCAGTTTGTGCATGCTGTGCCTGGGTGTGGCCACATGGACCAATTAATAGCAATAAACAAGTAATGAACATGCATTGCAGTCAAGAGTCTGCAGCACACACATGGCCCCCATCAATTGCCTTTCAGCTTTGAAGTGTTGACCCAGCGTCCTGTTCAGTGTGCTTCTCCCCTTTCTGATCTCCATCCATTCTTTGGGGAGAGCAGGACCAAGTTCTGGATCAGAAAGTAGGGGCTAAAGTTGAGAAAGATGCTACGTGGTTAGTTTATGTCCCTTCAGTTCTCAGGCCTATGATTTCTTATTTACCTACAAAAATTAAATAATTCTCAAGGAATCTGGCATTCAGAGATTTAAAAAGAATTAGCAAGGTAATTCTCTGAGTTAGTGCTGCCAATGTGCAAGATGTTTTACAATACTGATGATGTTCAGATAATGAATAAAACAGCTCCACAGGTTGTAGAGCTGATACCCCTAGATGTCTCTGTCACTCTTTCTACTTGTTTGCTGAAGTCTGTTGGCACAACAGAATCAGTGGAGAAATAGAAAAAGTTGCAACATAATATTATACAGTTTGTCTGTGGCTTTTTTGTTTGTTTGTTTGTTTGTTTGCTTTTATGTTCTTTTCTGAGCGCCTAGTTTCATCAAAACTACTCATTATCAATTTTTGTGTTTTGTTAAATATAGATGGTCTTTGACACAAATAGGGGCTATAGACAGATTAGGAAATACAGTAAGTGATATTTCACAAGCTGAAGCTTTCTTTCAGTCAGGTAAACCCGCTCTCTCAGGTGGAGCTGCAGAGTATTGTGAAAAGACTAAACACAAATATTACTATTATCCAGCGTCTTTTTGTTACATATGCCTCAAAATCTTAAAAACAGAAAAAGAAAAAAGTAAAACCAAAATCCACTAAACTCTTAAAACATGTTAGAAGATGGCTGCAGTTGTGGTCACTTTCAGTATTCAATTCTCTTCTAATACAGTATGTAAGGTTGCCAAAGTCTGAATTGATAAACACCATTTTCAAAATAAATTTTCAAAAGTATTCAACTGTCAAAAAAAAAATCTTCTAGCATTTTTGTCAAACATTACAAGTAACAAATAAGAAAATACTTTTGCTATCAAAACACCTTAGAGCATGAAGTCAATGCTCAATTTTAAGTTACTGTTTTTAGTTCAACTGTGGGACAAAAAGCTTGACAAATATATTTAAAGTATCTTCTAAATAAATGATATATGATAAAGTAGCTATAGTAGAATTAAATTCTGCAAAATAAAGTTAATTACAGAGGAATTTACCATTTGCTATATTTCAATTTAGTTAAAAAAAGCCAAACCAACTGAGGACATAGAAATTATTAGAGACTTACAAAGGCACAATTTGCACAGTTTTTTTTTTTCTATTTTATTGCTTCAGCATCCTGGATATATTGGAAAATAAATAGATCTACACCTTGAGAAGAACTGAATGAATTTTAGGTCCATGGAACTGTGTAGAGCCATAATATTTTTGTTCTGAATTACTGTGCACATGAAATGAAAAGGGCAATCATATTAAAGAACTATAGTAGTGCCCAAAGATAAAATACTTAAAAGAAAATTTTGACTTTTCGAGGGCATTCTAGGCAAAATTAGTAGAAATTTCAGGCTCTGAGTTTTTCAAAACAGTAGTTTGCTGTGAAATTTAAAATAAAAAAGTGATGTTCTTTATCACAGCCATGAGGAAGGATAACAGTGTAATTTCATGGAAAAAATGAGAAAACACATTTTCAGCAACAAAGTTTAGCTGAGAATGTTGCACTCTGTGATTGAAACCATCCCTGCTATACAAGGAATTCAGGGTCTGGCAGACAGTAAAGAGATTTTTTTTTTTTTTTTTCATTACTAAAAGCATTTTATGTTTAATCTTCTTTCCCCAAAAGCAGCTGCAAAAGATGGAGAAATGCTGTAAGAAGCCATTTTCCATCTCTCGAGAGCAAGATGTGCATTGTCAGTAAGAATATGTCAACCAACAAATAAGGAAAGCATTACACTTTCTTGAGTCTGAGAAAGTTTAGATACGAATGTTGTGGCTCACACTGACATACACAACACAATGTCTACACTTGGCATCCTGTCTGTTCTCCTTTCTGACAGACCTGCCTGCTGATGGGAAACAGTGAATTTATTCCTGGTTTTGCTTTGTTTGTCTGCATGGCTTTTGCTTTCCCTCTTAAATTGTCTTTATCTCAAACGACAAACTTTCTAGCTTTCACTTTTCCAATTCTCTCCCTAATCCTACTGGTGGGGGAGTGAGAAAGTAGCTGCATGGTGTTTGGTTGCTGGCTGAGGTTAAACCATGACAATCTGACATGGTAGGAAAAGAATTTAACAAAAATCACTAATCAAAGTTATCTCAAATTAAAAAAAAACAAACAAAAAACAAAACAAAACAAACAAAAAAAACAAACAAAAAAACGAAAAGGAACCAACAAAACACGAACTGATCAAACCAAACCAACTAAACCACCCAAGAAAAAAAAAAAAAAACCAAACCAAAACCTTTCACCAACCAAACAACAGTTATTTTGAATTCTAAATAGCTAATTCTGGACCATCATCCCATTACTTCAATGTAAGTGTGAACATAGTGTTGGAATAGTGAGGGGTCATGTGTTAGTGTTTTTGTCCAGCAATGGAGGTAGAGGGTTTTTTTAATGTAATTCAATTGTGTATCCAGCCTGTGTACTGGCTTCTGTTTTCTTCAGGTACCTGTTTCTTTCCATTATTTGGAAACTAATCTAGTTTAATTTCCAGATAGTTGTTTTGCTATCTTTTTTAGTTTACAAACGTAACTACTTTCAGTTACCTTCCTCTGATCTGTGCTGTGTTATCCCCCTAAAGCAGAGACATTAGAACTGACATCGTGCCTGTAATTTTAGCTTAGTGTATTAATATAAACTGGACTCTTTATACAGTTGAAATAAATACCCTGGTCTATGAACTGCAGAAGCTAAGCCTGATTAGAATTCTGCTCTGAAACCATAAATAATTCAAAATGTGATGAATGACTTTTAAAATACCTGGATGACCAAGCGAGAATGCCAGTGGTTGATTATATACTGTAGACACAATGTTATGGGTATTGGAAACACCTAAGTGTTCAGATATAAAATAGAAATATCAGACATTCTGTGAATCTTATTATTTTACTTTCAATTACCTGCAGCATATAATAGTCCGCTTGGAGAGCTGGCAAATAGGTCTGTTTGGAATGAAAATGTTTTCTGGTAATGTTTCCTCAATGACCTTTACATGCAACCATTAATCATCACTCTGAATTGCTCTTCTAGAAGATAAAAGAATTTTCGCTTTGCACACCCTGATTTTATCTCTATGCTCTAAATAGCTTTTGTTTTTCTTTTCTGAATGTTGCTTAAAAATGCTTTTAAAAGTCTGGTTTAAAAAACTATTTGATCACTGTATTTCTTATATGTATGCAAGCTGAATTCTCAGGAGTATTTCTGTCTATAGTTATAGAAGATGATATTGGCAAAACCTCATACATTTACTAAAACCCAAAACACAAATCTTGCTGCTTGTGACAATCTCTCATTCTGTGTGTCATGGATTCTCTTTGGGTTTAATTGATAGATCATCAGTAAGAAATCTATTTCTGTGGGAAAATACTTAATACTAGTCAAGATTCTTTTCCAGCTAGTGACTTGCTTTAAATACTGCTCTGCTTCTGTTCTCTAACAGTGCTCTGGTCTCATTGTATGAAGGAAGACAAAGGAACAAAGTCTCTGTTCAATGCATAGGAGTCATTGAAAACAATATTTTAAAATGAATGTGTTAATACTAACAAACCGGAAAAGTACCTTAGCTTTGTTTAATGTCACGTCTCATTAATGTGAGAGAGCTACAGATTTAGAAAACTACCAGGCTATGAAGTTAGTACTTTGAATTTGTGAAGTGGGAGCCTAAAGGTATCAAGAAGAGAAGAGATCCTCTCTGCAATAAAAATTACATTTCTTTATACAAAAAAAGTTCACTTTCTTGTCTTAAGACCCATTATATTCTTTGGAGGTGTGGTTTTTCAGTGAAGTGTTGGCTTCTATAAAACATTCTATTTATTACACATGGTCTTGAATTTTAAGACTTTATATTAAAATTCATTGTACTTCTGGAGATGTAAGAAAAGACTAATGCATTGATTGTTTCTTGTTTCCATGCTTTAAGATGCGGTATATATGCCTGCTCTTTCTGGTAACTCTTATTACTTGTAAATGTTTTTAGGCTTCAGATTATTTTTCTACTATAAAAGCAATTTTTTGAAGCATAAAAAATAGTATATAGTTAATATTTATAAAGTTTATATCAGCAGTGGGCTTAGTTGTTGAACTACAGAATCAGCAGATAAGTAGGTATTTTCCTCTTCCAGCACAAAGAATTCTTGCAGACACCATGTTAAATGTACTCTAAATAGAGGGGAAAATAGCAGATAAATGACTTGCATTTTCTTTTTCTCTGACTTTTTCTTTTTTCTCTTTTTTTCCAGTTGGTTTGGATAGCAGGCAGGAAAAAAGCTGCTGCAGTTTTGTCACTTACTTTCAACTGTTGCAGGTGTTATTAGGAATAAAAAAAAAAAGAATATATAAATAGATTTCATATAAGTTGGAAAAAGGAATAGGGCTGGTAATACTCATTTTAGAATGGAGGAAAGGAACTATGTTTTAACTAAGATAAAAGGAACTATATTGATATACTGAGAACAGAGAAAACCTTAGTTCTTACAGGCCCCTGAATTCCCAGATTAACTGTACTCTTTTGTGACTAGATACCATCTCTCATAAATGTGGATTGAACCACAGTGTTCCTGGAAAAAACTGTACCAGAATTCATTCATTCATTACAGATGAACTGCATCCTTAGGGTGCAGGAAGCTGTGATTACTCAGTGCTAAGAAGGAATAAAAATGTGCCTGACTCACCTAACCTTCTTTCTTCCAAAGGATGTACATGTGCCTTAAGAGATTTTTCTGATTCAGTGTAGTGCTCCACTGCGTGTTTTCTCTCTCTCACTCTCTCTCTCTCTCTCTCTCAGGGTCTGATGGAGTCAGTACTACCTTTACTACCCCTCAATAGCATTCTGAACACCCTTTTATAACATACTTCTGACTGGCTTGCTCTCCCCCTTTTTTTTTTTTTTCCTCCCCCTAGCAGAAATCAGACTGTGCAAAGCCTGTACCAAGCCTGAATTATGTGTGTGCATGATTTCCTTTATGCCAAAGTTTCTTCCTCTTTGTGTGGTACTAACCTATCTAGACTTGATTTGCAGTAAGTGCTCTCCCTAACTTCATGTTAGACAGTTGTCAGATGGGTTGTGCTTGTTTTGGTGTGTTATAATAGGGATTGTTCTTCTGGAAACAATAGAACACAGCATGCAAACAAGTGAGAAATGTACCATCTTACACACATTGAAAATTACACTTTTTCTATAGGTTGTCATGTACTAATATTTGGGATGGTACAAATATTTTGTGTTCTCATTTTGTTAGCTAGATCGATTCCTCTGTTAGAACAGATCCTAGCTGTTTTCAAAAAAATGTTTTTTTCTCTTGCATCATGCATAATAATAATGTTGGAGTGTTTATTCTAGATTTATTTGGTCTTATTTACTGAAAGTGGGGTTTATATTATGTTCCTAGAAAAATGGAAAACATGACATAAATCTACAGTTTAAACTATAGTGGTATCCATCCCAGTCCGAGTAGGAACTCAGTACAAATGTATTCAAACAAAATCATCTTTGCTGATTCATGGTCACCGTGGCTGATCCCTGTGCTGAAAATTATTTGTGGAAATGTACGGAGAAAAGAGTTCGCAAGTTTGACATTAACCCTAGAAACCTGGCCCATTCACATCTGTGTATCTAGCAGTGAATTACTCCTGCACTCACCTCTAGGTGTTGATGCGGACTTGCAAAATGACCACAGTGGGTCTCCAGTTAAGGATTATTGTAGAGATAACTTATGTGACCAGTCAAGGAGACATAATTGATTATTAGAATGAGGTAAAAAACTGAGCCCCTCACTGCAAAGCTCATTATAAAGAGTTTTTTGGCCTCTAGGTGACACTGTGTACTTAATACTGTACTCACTCTCTAAGCCAAAAATTCTGTTCCATCTACCCCTTCCCTTCTCATTATAATTGAGAGCAGTTGCTGTCTGTTTTGAACAAGCATTCACAACCCTAAAGGAAGTAAATGGAAGACTTCTGTTGTTATTCAAAACAATTAAAAAAACCCCTGAATGATAAAAGCCAGTAATGCTATCATCATGGCTGTTTGAATGCTTATTCACAGCTTTATCACCAAATTTTGGATTCTTGCAGTAATTCCTACTTAAGTAGACATTTCCTCAGAATGCCTGGAATTATGTGAGGCTGGAGAGAAGGTTCTCCAGCATTTCTTTTCTTGAATGCCTATTTAAAGTCTGGCTTTAAAAAAAAAAATAACTTTGAGCCAAAAGCAGGAATTTAGGAGCAAAGCCTATGTGTAAATATTCAAAAGTCTTATTGAAAACAGATGGGTTGGGGGGGAATTTTGTTTTTGGATTTAGTTTATTTGTTTTCCTAACTTACTGGTTGAGTATAAAGGAAAAAAAAACAAACAAAAAACAACCAAACAAAAAGCCCCACAAAACAAACCCAAACAGTCAACCAAACAAGAAAACTCAATGTGAACTTTTTTTGGCGGAATTTGAGTGTCTAGTTTACAATAATTGCTATTTTTATCTCCTGCACTAAAGAAGTCATATGCAGCACTAGGGCTGCTGCTTTGGGCTTAACTTGTCAGTTATATCTGACAGAGATGGATTGCAGAGGGCAATCATTAAAGTGTGGTACAAAGGGGATAAATCCTTACATCATCATATTTCAACAATATCACAAGCAGAGATGCAAGTGGTAATCCTCATTGACGCCTTCTGCGAAGAGCAAAACAACAATAAATGGAAGAGTGATAACTCATAACTGGAAAAGAATCCTAGTGAAATACTATGTAATATAGATTTAGCTCATGTAGGGTAATGTTACAGCATCAATTTTGGGATAATGATTGTGAGTTTTCTAAGAAAAATGAAGCTTATGCACTCATTTACGCCAAGTTAGGTCAGCTATGGTTTTATCAAGGGAACTAACACATCTTATATCTCTCCCCCTCTTTGATATGACAGATGTGCTCCTGGATATATGATGATATGGAAACATCAAAAAAAAATTGCAGCCCCTTAACCCAAACAGAGTTTGTACGTACCCAAAAGATGTGTGATAGAAAACTTCACAGCTGACTTAAACTTGTGTGTGTGTGAGGGAGAATGTATGTTGGTAGGTTAGTCACTAGTTTCTGGGTATTCGGAAATGGGAATCTAACCATCTTGTCAGAACCCCTTTGGGCTTCTCCAAGTTTGCATGAGAAGGGCTTCATAGTTTGTAGCTTGGATCTAAGTTAAAATGCAATACCTAGAATTTTTTGTACTAATGAAAAGTAGCAGTTTCTCCCTGACTGAGAGGAGATAAGAGAAGAATTGAGCTTTTATTCTGTAATAATAAATACAGTGGGTATATGGCTGTGATACAATTTTGGTTAGTTTGTATTAAATATCTCCTCTCAGCTTGGGGTGTAGGCTTACTTCTTATTTATTTTCTTGTATAAGAGAAGCAGCTTTTTAATTAGAGGAAATACTTTGAATTTTTTTCCTCAAATACTTTATGAAGTCTTACCTTTTTTTTTCTTCATTTGTTTTTGGGTTTGGTGGTTTTGCTTTTGTTTTCGTTTTCTATTATATATTACTATTTAGATAGTATTTCTATTTCAAATGACCTTGGCTTAGCTATGAACATTTTTCTAGTTTTTACATAATGTTCAAAAGAGGAAAGAGAAACATTGTTGGAAATGATGTCTAACTTCTATAAAATCTCATATTAATAACCATTATTTAATATCTTTTTGAATTATTGGGAAACACAGAAGATTTTGAATGGAATGCCTGAATGGTACTAAGTCAAGAGCCACTGAAAATAACACTAAGGACAAAATATAATAAAAAGGATTTGGAGAGATTAGAAAGGTGGGCAGGAAAACAACAAAGTAAGATTCATGACTTGAAAATGCAGACTGGGGGAAAGTGAGCAATCTCAGTGGAAGGTAGGAACCTCAAGAGCTATGGTGACAAATGAGATTTGTGGCTGATAAGGGGCAGTCAATTAAATACAACCTCATACTGAGATAGGCAGGTCTCCCTAGGAGGTGCAGGCATATTTTGCAATGTCATAGTATAGGACAATAATAAGTCTATAGATCTCTACTGCATTTCAAGTGAGGCTAGAAATTTGAATGCATTTAAATTGAACCCTCAATAGGAAGGGGCACAACAATACCAATTTTTCTTATAGTGAATGATATATCCTTGTAAAAATATCTTATAACTCTTATGAAGTACTTTTTTTTTCTCTTCGCTTCTTGATCTTTTTTGAGCAATGAATGTGGGAAAGAGAGCAAACTCATTGCATATAATCTTTTTTTCCACCTATGTCATCCTAAATTTGTCACTCTTCCTTCAGTTATGTTTTTAGTTCTACTACAGAGTCACTGGCCATCAGCACTTCTAGTGCTAGCCTGTCAGCCCAGTATAATTCATATTTATGGCTCCTTCTTAGGACATAATGTTTTATCTGATTGCACTCGTCCTATCCCCTGTGTCTCTGCAGCACTTGGAGTTTGAATGCCAATGCCAGTTTGTTGGTGCCGACACCTCCATTGCTGTGGTGTAGGAGGGGAGTCCAGCGAACAACAGGATTTTCACGAGTGGGTCGAGCTGTCAGCGGAATGGGAAGGACACCTGCCAGATCTGGGGACTGTTACTTGGAA
>JAWWEE010000074.1:82614730-82644181 GCA_035221455.1 Xenops minutus | reverse complement strand
AAGAAAGAAAGAAAGAAAGAAAGAAAGAAAGAAAGAAAGAAAGAAAGAAAGAAAGAAAGAAAGAAAAAGAAAGAGGAAAATAAAGAAAAGAAGCAGTGTATTTTGCATCATATCTTTTGCATAGTCCAGAACTGTGTTCTGAAGAGACTACTTAGTCCAGCTCTTTTGCTGTGGAGTTTAGTGGGCAGGCACAAGGTAGGAGTTGAGCCCCTCAGATGAATCCAGAGAGATCTCAATGCAGCTCATCAGTGATACGTTCAGAAAGAAGCAGTAGCTCAGACATCACATGCCAGGGGACTTGACATATTTGTAGAAGGCTTTTTACAGTTTCGCTATTAGATACTTTGCTGAAATTCCTCCAAAGTGCTGTTTTGAAGTTGGACAGCTTTGTTCCTCCCTTGTCTGTCTGTGAAAGGAAGAGTTATCTGTTCTATACTTTAATCACAAGGGAGTTACAAAGCTAAGATAAAAAATGGTTTTGTTATGATTCCCGGTTAGTTCTTTGCTTGATCTTGGGAAGGTACAACTTTTTTGAAATGCATGTTTTGTTTTTTATGAATTTGGAACTGCTCAATTGCTTAATTATAGCTTATTTTTAAAATGCATCCTGTTCTATATGTTAAAAGAAAAAAAAAGTCAATGTACTATTGTTTACTGATTGGTGCTAACTGTAATTAGTTCGTGCTTGTCTATATGGAGAAGTCGACCTTTTTGAAGTGTTAGATGAATACTATTTAACCTCAAAGTGTTCTTGACTTACTTTTTTCTTCAAAGATATCTTCTCATGAGACCTTACTCACAGTATATTTTCATTATTTACCATAGGGGGGAAAAAAAAATTGGCCTTCCTGTTATGTTTCCCCCATTATCTTGGAGCAAAATGAAGATAACTTATGAATTTTTCCAGCAAGATATCTTTCCTGTTTCATTTTTGAGCATACCTACTTTTTCTTATTTACCTACCCAGAGCTCATCTTCAAATCTTTTCTCATTTATAGAGATACTGTAGTCTCCTTTTGAGAAATGCACCAGTGTGGCATTCTTTTCTCCCTTGTCATCTCTATTTCTCTGTGTATTTTCCTTAGAAAAATATCATTAGGATGAATCTTAGGTAGAAATGGAATATAGACAATATTCTAAAGGTCCAGAAGGGTTGCCAGGAGGCAACTATAGAATTAAACTCCCCAAAGCTCAGCATTATTCAATTATGAGAATTTTGTTAAGGACCATCTATCTGCTGAAATGCTTGTTTGTTGCTTTAGATAGTTGTCAAATCAATAGGACTGCATTTTTTTTAAACACTTATAGTGAAATCAAAGCCTAGAAAAAGTAGCCTGTTTTCCACTTACACTGTATATTTAATTTTACCTTGAACGATTTACTTACTTACTGGTTGTTCTCTTCCCTCTCTTTTGTTTTGGTTTTTTTTTTTTTGTGTTTTTTTTTTTTTTTTTTGTTTGTTTGTTTTTTTAGTATATATGTATGGAATTGTTAATTTTCATATTCACTTCTGAAAATATTTTTTTCTTCCCTAGGACAAGTATCCTAGCATATCTACACAGCATGGTCATCTCATGCTACCTGATAAATCCTTGAGCTGATGCTGAGCCATCAAGTCAATCTCTCTGTAGAGGATCACCACACTGAGAAGAGGTGCTTGCTCCATCACACATCTCTGTACAGTATATACAGTCACATTAATTTGAGGTTGCACTTATGAGGTGATAATTACAGGGATAATTACATCAGGTTTAGACTTGCTGTGATTCAGGCTTGCATTCTCCACACTTAACTCCATAAGGGGCTAGCTGTAAATTCTTCAATTATCTCTCCATTTAGCACTACACAGCAACTGATTCAGGGAGGTGCTTGTATTATCCAGGAGATTTTTGTGTATTCTAAAAGCTGCTAAATACAGTCTGTGTTGGTTTAGTTTTGCTGCTATATGGCACCAAAACCTCACTTAACTTGTTCTCCATGTTCAATCCTGGTTCTCCTTCATTAGTAATATCACCACAGAATGGACACTGTAGAGATGAGATCCTCTGAGATTTGGTATAAGCTAGATGATTCCTGCTGTGGCTATGAAGTTGGATAGTCCTTGTGCAAGATCCCGATCTTTGGGTTGTCATTTTTGTTGCATTCCTTCAGTAAATTTGTTCCCGTCAGCTTAGTAGTGATCGAAAATACTAACAAAAGCTTTGGAAGCTGTTATTTGACCTCAAGCTGCACTTAGGTCTTATGTTACTGCATAAAAAATTGAATCATACAACTTTGCTGGCTTTTGTGGCTTCTTACATGCATTTTGTTTCAACTGAAGGAGTTAATAGACAGCATACACCATGAGCTACAAACACTATGTAACATTGCTGAAGTTTTCCTAAACAATTCTATTATTTCAGGGTTTTTTTGGTCTGAAATAACTTAAAACATATTTACACTGACTTGTAGGTGTGGTCCAAGGTCTTAGCTTGAGGAGCTTTCTATTGATCTTATGTCAATATATGTATATTAGAACAAGAAACTAATAATGTTTTTCAAAGCCTAAGAGTCTTCAAGTAGCATATATGTTGATTTAGTAGAGTTTGCATGATGACATATTTTGAGATATAGAAGGCTATTGAAGTAACAGAAGAACTAAATTATTTTTCTTTCCCTAATTAGCAGTGTCCACGTATCCTGTCTTTGTAAGTGCTTTTAAACAGTTTTGCTGTGATGTCGGTGAAATTAACCTTAAGAGTTTCAAACTGCTTCCAATAGTTATTTTGAGAAACCTTTTAAACTTAAACTAGATGTAAATGATAGAGAGCATTCATTCAGTCAGCTGTGACATCTCAGCTGGATGGTGGTAATTAACAACCAAGAAAAGGGCAGCTTTTTAAATAATTGCTCAGGCATAATTGACCTGTGAACATAGCCTTTTTCAGTGCAACTGACAGAATGTGTAGATCCTTGTTCAACACTTCTTTGATTCACCATGGTAAACCAGTATTTATGGTTTATTACTGTGAATAAAAAAAAAAAAATCTTTTGTTGTATGACATGCTATATATATAAGACTAATACATAATTGAAGAAAACTACCAGCATTTGTAGAGTTTATTTGAAGTGCACCATTTCACAAATTCAAGGTTGGCTCTTCAAAGATTTTCGTTAAGCTATAGGCCAAATTCTGATTTCTACTTTTCCTGGACTCAAATAGTGAAATTAAAGGTTGAAGACAGTAATCAAGCAACAATTTCTCAGAGGGTGACTATCAGAAAAATGGTATCATATATACTACCCAAGTTTGTAGTGCACATTAGTAGGATTAAGAGAAGGTGGCAAGGGAGAGGATAACTTGTTGATGGAAATTTGTAAGGAAGGTTTATTGTACTAATGTCGTATTTCAATGTTTCTTCAAAGTAGTAAAATTCTTGATTTTTAGGATTTTGCCTATAAAATGTATTGTTACTTATTTTATTTACATCATGGTAAGTTTTATTACAATGCCAAATATGAACTTTCACTTCTTGGGAAAAGGTAATTTGTCTAGCTTTCAGGTTTCTCGAGGATGACGAGCTGGACATAAATTCCTCAAAGCCTGTAGCAATATTATATTAGAAATTACATTAGTTAAAGGAAATGATACTAGCATAAACAGATTTTCTTGTATTGCTCTTACATTAGTCTTATATTTTTTATTTCTTCCCTTTTTTCTTACACTTTGAGAGAACTGGGAAGTTGCATGCTTGTATGTTAAGATTTGTCTAAGAGAGGAAAATATAAGCTTTACTTGAGTGTGCTGACAACCTGATAGGAGAGCATACGCATGAAAATTACTGTAAGAGACTGGTGGGTCTTTAATTTACATGTTTCAAGGCATGAGAGAGGCTGGTTTGCTGAATAAGGTAACTTTGGGATGAAAGGCTAAACAGTTACTTGGAAGTTATAAATTGGCTTACATGCAGCTGTCAACTGCTCTACTTGCCATAAAGACACAGAGCAACAGGGAAAAAATCTCTCTATATATTTTGGACTTGTCAGTATTGGAAACAACTGATGAACCTGCTACTGCCAGGTTATTACTACAATGTGCAAAACCAGTAATTTAAAATAATTGGCATTTTCTAAGGTAGGCTGAGTTTCTACTAGTTTTCTCATTGTTTAACTGCTGCAGGCATAACGCTGGTTTTTTTGTTGTTGTTGTTTTTTTGTTGTTGTTGGTTGGTTTGTTTTTTTGTTTGTTTTTTTTTTAAATCAAGAAGCCTCCAGTCTCTCTCCATATCTGTCTGCCTCTCCCTCTCTCTCTCACACACAGAGAATATCTGAAAATTACTAGTAGTGCCATCAAGACAAGGAGGCAACAACACTTTAATTTGTGGGCTGCTCTCCTTTTCATACTAAAGACAGCATTTAAGGTAAAAGAGCTGTCTATCAATTTTCCCATTTCAAAGTGCGTCTGAAATGAACTTCCAGTCTCTGGGATGGGTGCCCTATTTGCAGAGACATCCTGTGAAGTAAACAGAAATGTGCCAAAACTAAGTAAGATGAACAATAGTCCTGCTTTCAGCGTTGGTGGAATCTTCTCTAATACAGGGAGTTTGAGACCTGACTTGAGAAAATTTAGATTAAATTGTGTTAGTACTCAGGAAGATGTTCATATAATCTCCCCTCACGTAAAAAAACCCCTGAAAACTCAACCTCTTTGCACTCTCCCAACCCTTCCAAGAAAAATACAATCCCTAGAAGATTTAGTTATCTAATAAAGACCACCGAAATCAGTTTCCTCCTGTTCAACATTTTTAAAGGAAATTTATCTCTTCTGTAGTTTGCCCTTTGCTAAAATATAAGCACATAAATAAATTTGTTTCTTTTTAAACAAAAAACCCTCACCCAAACCCACCTATAATCCCAAATTTAAAAAAACAAAAAACAAACCCACAACATTTATGGGGGTGAAAAAATTAAAATCAGAGACAAACACCTGTGGTTTATTGTAATACTCCAGCCCCCGGAGCTGCGGTCTCATGGCTCAGCCAGGAGTTTTATATATATATACACATATATATGGTTCTTTAATACCTTGAGATAGTGTCAAGAGAATAAGCCACTGACTTGTTCCAAAGAGGTATCTTTATTAATTTAGGGGAGAAATGAGAATTTGGCAAAAGTTCAAAAAGGGCACTACACAAACTAGACAAAATGTTCCACCACAATATCAACCCAGCACATATCAATCTACAACACTCAAATTAAAATCCAATCCTTCCTGCTCCAAGCCACCCAACACAACCAGAAAGGAGTAAAGAAAGGGAACGAAAGTGAGCAAGAAGAGAGAATGAAAAAGAGGGAGACACAGATCAAATAACTACCACTGAAAGGATTTACAAGAAGAGCTTGAGTCAGTGAAGGAGACCTCTTAGAGTCAAGCATTGGGAACTGGCATGACTTATGTATGTAGATTAGAATTTTAATCTTTGAAACATTTTAAGTACGATATCTGAGAATGTAAAATTTAGCTAAATACTAATATATAACCATTATATTTGGACTTGACTAGTGCTATGCTGATGTGAAATACACTATATCTTAATAAAGCACCAAAGGAAGGATAAGGAATTATGCAGAGTGGGTGGATATGAACTAAATAACATATTAGAAGTATTTGAGGGCTATCTGAGGGGCATGAAAATTAAAATGTATGGTTTTAAGGGAATGTTTGAACAACTGATGGGAATAGATGGGTACTGCTTGTTAGGATGAACTAGCAGAGACGGAAGGGAGGAGCTGAAACTACACTAATGTTTTCAGGATGTGTAGTAGATGATTTAGGGACATCTTGAGATGTCCAAGGGAGGTCCGGTCATAAACATTTGAGGGTGGCAATTTTGTTCTAGATGAATAATGATGCAAAATGGGAATGGCTGGGGAAATGCCTTAGCGTCAGAAAAAGAAGATAAAATGTTCTTGACAGGCTCCAGGAGAAAAATATATTTAGCTGGGCAAGAGTCAGAACTGGCAGAAAACTGGGGCAAATGTACCTTGTTGTCAGTAGAGGATACATACAGGTAAGAGTGACCAGTGGAACAAGATGGCAAATTTACTGGGCAGAGAAATCTTGACATATTAAGCATTTCTCAGCTACTGTCCCAGCTATGACTATATACACATTCTCCTCCTAGATGCTTTTTGTCTGTCAAAATCAAAGTGGAAATAGCAAGATCTGAGCTCTCTGGTTTTTCAGGGATGTTGGGAGTGAAAACACAGGCCAGCAGCAAGCCTGTCATTCCATGCTAGAAGTCATAAAGGCCGATCATCCTGCATGTGTGAATACCATGATGTGTCTGAGACCTGGAATCTTTGCTTCTGTTTTCTTAGTTCATAGCTTTGTAACTGCTATGCTGTCAGCCTGAAGTGATTTTGAAAATGTCACCATTGTAATTAGTAAGTAAAATGGGATTTATCCAGCTTTAGTACCTACTTATTGTTCATGGAAAACATATACCAAACATCTCTAACTCCTTCATTTCAGATACTTTTGATCTTGTGCTTGCACATGCATGCAAGGAAGTGATGGAGACTGACACATCTTGCTGTCTTTTACTTCTGTTTTGTATGAGAGCCCATAGATATATAGCCAGATTTCAAATGCTGGTCGTGTATAATTTCTTTAGGGGATGAAGTACTAAGCTCCCAAGTCACTAAGGCCAGCTACTGCCAGGGAGTCATGATCATGTTCATCCACTGCTACAAAGTGATGATTTATCTCTCCTTAACTTAATCAAATAATTCATAAACTATCCTAAACAAAAGACATTATAGAAAGCTGAGAATACTATGTTATCAAAGCCTTTATATAGGTTTTCAGGCAGATGAACCTCATATATTGCCTAGGTCTCGAAAGGACAGAGTTGTCAGGCTCAAATGATGAAATGTTTTTATCTAGCTGCACTGTCCTTCTCTACTGTTAAATTGTTAATTAATAACCTAGGAGGCATGTAGTTTTGAAGTTGATATAAGGCAATATTTTTAAAAATTTTGATTTACTATCACGGGATAACAATAAACCATTGATTTTATAACAGGGCAAGGATGTATCAGCAGGAATCTCTGTATTTTTACTCTGAAAAAATAATTTGTCATATTTTTCAGGAGGTATAAATCAGTAGAGCTTTAAACCATTTTTTATGGTCTGTCAGTGAACACTAGCTGAAGATCTGACCCACTTTTAACTGGAGCAAAATAAAATGTATGGAAAAGACTGAATTTTATAGGCTATATTCCATGTTTGAAATTTCTGAGAAATTAAAATAATGATACCTAAATTTCTGTATTTTTGAGAAGCCACAGCTGATGGATACAGGCTAGTATACCTTCCTTTTTCAAAACATTGGGCTGAATTTTTCCACAGATATAAACTGATGCCATTAATCTGAAATGAATTTGTGTTTGATTTGTCAAGCCTTTCAGTTTTCATAACTATTTGTGTTTAAACTGAAGTACTTTTAGTACTTGCCTGTATATCTTATCTTTCTCTTTTCCTCCCACATCTCTCAATCATTATAGCTTATATTATTTTGTGGTAGAATGATTAGTAGAATGTATACCTTGAGTAATTTTTGATAAATTAGTAAAAATCTGTGAAAGGACCAGAAAATTGTGTCTTGTCTTTGTTTGCACACTGAGCTGCATCTGTGCTGAAATCTTTGCAGTTATTGCTCATTTTAGCATAAAAACAACAGAACTACTAGATAGAAAAAAACTGCAGCTGACTCACACAGCACAAAATAATAAGTATATTGATTTTCAAGATTCAAGATTAGATGTGTTAATGCAATCTAGGACTCACTGGTGGTTATAGTTGAGCTGATTTATAAACATGAATCTATTAGGAAAAGCCAGATCTTACCCACATTGTGGTACATACACAGGAGAAGCAGGATCCCTATGAGTGGATGTTCCTGTCTCTCTTGGACCTGTTCACCCTGAACTCTTTCCATATTTAATGACCACAGATCCAATCAATACAAAGCAAGCTATGATTTGTCTTACCCCAAAGCAGACCTCTGAAAAAGGCCCAATGAACCATTCCTTAAACAAATTTCTCTCTTTTTTTGGCTTTAAGACAGATGCATCTTGGATAAATCAGTTGTAGACATTTTTGTCAAGGGTTTAAATTAAGCTTAGTTGTGTAGAATACTGTTCTGTCAGTGGGGTACAATGTGACAAATGCCCTTGTACAGATACATATTTCTTCTCTCCCAAAAGTGAGACACTTTTGATGATCACTTTTGTAAACGAGGTTAGGTACGGAAATTCTGCATGACTGCAGATATGTGGGATCCTTCTTCCATGCACTTACTTTCTGGGGAAAAACCCACAAACAAACTACACTATATGTAATACAGAAAAATGTAATCACTTTGTACCGAGGTGAATTTCATGCCATTGTTACAGAATATTTTTTGCCCCTGAGTTAATGAAAAGTATAACCACAGAGCTATTTTTGTCCCATTTTGGCAATCATGAAATCACAGCAAGTAAAAAAACTTCTTGAAAAGATGTTTTTAGTTCTCTCCTATTTCTGCCTTTATTTCATGTTGTACTAATAGTAGTTGCTGCATGGGTCGTAGTAGTTGTTAAGGGTCGAAGCTGAAATAGATAGGATGATTCCCATTGATTTCAATGAGGTTTGGACCAGATGTATTCCTATTTGTATGAAAATAAATACAGATTTACAGGTATTGTTTGCAAATATCTTAAAGAAAGAGTTCCAACATCATTTCAGAGGCATTACCAAAATTAAGTTGTACTTTTATTGGAGGTCCTTGAAGGACTGTTGATTACACATTACTCAGACTAGGCAAGTCAAAAAAGTTCAGGGAAGGTCCATCTGAAAAGTTGTAACTTCTGTAGAATTATCACCTAAATGAATGTCCTGTAAGCACAATGCAATTGCATTGTGTTTTAGAAGAGAAACTCTGAAATAACAGTGGCACAATTTCAGGTTCTAACTTCATTGATATCATTGTAAATCTCGAATAACTGGATAGCTATCAGCAGAGACCTTCATTAGCAGAAGTGGGATTTGGGATACTCTATAAAAATGATACTGCATGGAAATTACTTATGAGGCTTAACTTAAAAATTATCTGGCACATTTGCACCTCTGAGGCTGTAGAATTTGGTTTAAGTCTTCAGGAGAATAGTGGCGAAAGTTCATTGAGAAAACCATGTTTCTGGCCAGAGCACATGGAATATATCAGCCAGAAAAAAGGAGTAATCTGTGCATTTGATCTTCAGATTGCACAGTGAGTAGGAATATTACTGAGTTCATCTATGATATCCTAAGTCCAAAAAAAAAAAAAAAAAAAAAAAGTCTGAGAAAAGCACTGCTGTGGCAGGAGGTTAGCTAGTGACTTGATTTTGGATAAAAAGTAGCTACATTTCATGGATTACATAGATTTTCTCTGCCTCTTTTAAACTCCCCAACCAACATAATTTGTTTTGACTTTTTTTTTTTTTTTAATTAAGTCACCCAGAATTGTAAAATGAATTTACCTATATTACAGCAAAAAATTGTTTGAAGATTTTTTAGGGATTTTCTATTTTTTATGTTGTTTTTACTAAGAAGAAACAGCTTTTGCTCATTTTTTTTTTTTTTTTTTTTTTTTCGCATGAGCACTTCCAAGCCAATTTTAAGCATTGTCTTTTTCTTTTCTGGTAACCTCCATGGTTTTCCCTCTCTGCCTAGGCTCATTGTAACACTTGCACATGTCTTGCTTATGTCAGAGGCATAATTCACCTGTAATTTACAGTTTTGTACCAACATACAGAGAGACAATAACAAGAATCAGGATACTATGTTAAAACTCCTGGACAGTTTCTGTGCTTTTGAATGATGTTGCATGTGCCTTGTTTTTTCTGTCTATAAATTGAGGTTCCTTCAGTTTCTCTCAGCATGAAAAAAACACAGACCATACGAATATTTAGCTCCATGAGAGTTTCTTTTGCTCCATCAGAATTTCTCTTCATTTACATGTCATCTGTGGTTTTGAAAATTTGGACACTATTTCATTTTATCGCAAGTCTAGCAGTATTTCAACTAAGTATAAGGTTTGTTTTGTCATGAAAAGAAACCCAAAAGTGTTTATTAGCCTTGTTAGCTGACTCTTTTCCTAAATACATACCCTGAGATACTATCCCTTTTCATAACTCTTGAAATAAAAAGTAAAAATGTTAGACAGTCAGAAATGTGAGAACCTTTAAACTCCCCAACTGCATGACCTGCAGCAGCTATTTTCAGGGTCATCAGTAATATTGCGAAGGATTGCAAAATCTAATTCCCAAAATGAAATGCTGAGCACTCTGTGTCTCCTAAGATAAACCAACACAACTATGACAGATGTTCATCACCTGAAGGACATGGTTTTGTCATGTCTGTTGAAAGAAATAAGAATGTAAAGTTTTTCCTAGTATGATATTAATAGACATGGAGAACTGAAGCATTTTGCAGAAAAATATTAAAATTTCACATCTTATAATTTAATTGTAAAAGTTTTTTTTCAGGTTCAGGGTCATTAAATGTACACTATATACACAATTAAAATACAGTTTTTTATTAATTCAGAGAATATGGCAGGCCTAAGAATAAATTTATTTGATGTTATGCAGTGTTTAAGGAAATTCTTAAGAGCATTTATAAAAATTTCCTGTTGATTACTATTGGAGAGAGGTTTTCCAGCACTCCTTTTTCTTTTGTGAAGTGTCTTTTGACTCTACAAGTCCTTTACATCAGGCAGTTCTTTACAACCTTATGAATAAAGCAGAGTAAATCCCTTCCAAACAGAAACCCAAAGTCTTGAAAAGCAATTTCTTCCTGCAATGGGGCTGATACTTCAGAAACAATTTACATTGTTCAGCTGGTTGCTTGAATGAACAGATCAATCTTGCTCAAGGTTTGGCCATGAATAATAGATACACCATTCTCCTTTTCTCTTAATGTTGTGAATGTATGAATTTTCTGACCTGTGTTATTCTACCTCTTTTATGAACTCAGTACATTTTGTAGCCAGCATTAATTTTCTGTAATTCAAATTCAGTATAATAAATTGAGAAGCTTGGAGCCAAGTTCTGGTGCCCTTTGAACCTCAATATATGACACGTTATGGTTTAATTCAACATTTAAAGGGGCAACTGTTAAGATGGCATAGCTGATCATATAAACACCCTAAAATAGTAGTAAGATAATGTGTGTCTGTAAACTTGTGAAGTGGATTCCTTTAAATTAAACTTCTACTGCTGAAGTGAAATTTAAGCTAGCATGTTTCCTCTTTACAAATGTATGGACAGATTGCTAAATTGCCTTCAATTTTAATAATAACTTCTTATCCTGTAATAGCTTGACTGCATTCCATCATATGCTAATAACCTTTCTTTGTACCGAAAGGCACAGTGTCAATGTTATTTATTACTGAAATGGCTGTACTTGCCAGAAACTCTAATATGAAGGGGCCAAGCTCCCTGTATTCTGCTCTGAGTTCAGGATAAATTCCATTTCCTCAAACTTTGTCTTTTTATAACTTTTTTTTTTTTTATTTGACATTTTACATGAATGAATTCAGGGAACTTTATCAATTGACCACTTCAGTGAAAGATACTAATTTATAGCTAGACTCATCTACTAGATTTGTGCTAAAGAACAGCTGAAAGCTGCAATCCTTAGTGCAGTACTAGGATAAAGAGATCCAATGCGGCTATGTTTAGCGTAAAATATTTTATTCTTGTTTGCTGTTTTATCACCTTACAAACACTTTCTTGTGTTTCATAAGAAAAGGGTAATGACTGTAATGACTGAAGAAGGCAAAAGATATTTAGTTTGCATTCTTTCCTTACTACTGCATCTGCCTTCTGACTTCAACAGGATGACTTAGTGAATAAATCAGATAAAAAGTATTAAACTCACTTGCCCAAATGGTGTTTGAAAGAATGAAGAGCATTGTAATCCCTAGAAATCCCTTTTCTGTCAAGATTGGCTGTTAAATGCAACATTTTCATTTTTCCTTACTTGCTACACTGAAAATATAAAGCATAAAGCCTGGAATGAATTGTGAAATGGAAATCTGATTTACATTTTACTATTCAGAGAATCATAATTGAAGTTCTGCCCTGGGTCACAGCAAAGATTCATTTGGGCCAGTATGCTGTCTCGCTCAGTGTCTACTAGTGGGTGTAAATGCATCCCTGGTGCACAAGCATCCCTTGGTACACTTTTCAAGGTCCTGCCAGGCAGTGATCTAACCTGGAGGTTCCCTAGGTTACTGTACTTATCACTCCCAGTGGATATGAGCTCTGGCATTTGATTAATGTGTTTTGAATCTATTTATAGACTTGGTCTTCAGTATTTCTTGCAACAATGAATTTCTCTGTTGAAAGGTGGTGTGTGCTGTGTCAGCACACTACTCATTTATTCCAATGTTACCACGGAAATGTTTATAACTCTGAAAAGTTACTTCAGTAAATGTTTGTGACTTTCTTTATTTCACTTTTCCATTTCAGCTAAAGAAAGCCTGAGGGATTTTTTTAAAAGTTGTATATAATCACACACAATTTCTGCTTTCTGAAACATTTTTCAACTATATTCTTCTGTTCTTTAATGAATATGGATTTTTGAGATACAGAAGTTTTTCAACAGATTACTTATATTTTCCCAGAGTTCTCATACAACCAGAAGCTGTTATTTTTATTAGTATTTAATTTTCTCAGGTTTTTTTGTTTATTTGTTTTTGTTTGTTCTTTGTGTTAGTTTTTTGTTGTTTTTGTTGTTGCTGTTGTTGTTTTTCCAGAAAAATACTATAGTTAAATAATGATTGAATAGAGCGCTTTCCGTGAGGAAGAGGGAGGGGAAATTTTATGATGAAGTTGAATTCAAATACAGTATGGTCGCATTGTTAGTTACTTCTTAAACTAGTTTTTCAGCCAAATCCAGAATCCAGGGAGAAAGGTCAGGCATGTTTTAATTTCTTTTTAAAGAAACAATCCTGTCTGATCCCTAAAAATGTGTGCTTTACAAACATCACCTAATGTGGCATTTACTTAGTCTACACAGAGATTCTTGGAGTTACCCTCTAGCACTGTTTATTACCCTTCTAATCTCTCTCAAACCTTCATAGTTGCTTCTTGCAGTCCTGGAAGAATGGTCATACTTACATGATCTGGAATTTAATTGAGATGTAAAGTCAATTTTTCATTTCATCTTCCCTTGCAATATTTGTCTTTCTCATAGGTTAATTCAGAGCCATAGTGTTTTATAGCTTACACAACTTAATTCCATTAACACTGTGGGAAATAGAATTGTATGGACTCCTGCAATTCATTTTAATGTACAGTTTCCTTAAGAGATTGTGGTTTAGTTTTCTTGGTTTTGGTCTAGGCTTTCCCTGGTAACAAGGTTATAACTAAGGAAGTATTTCACACCATTCCTTTATGTAATCAGGTGTATATAAGACAAGGAGGGGAGGTTCCATTCTCTCTTCCTTTTGGGTGCTTGGAGGGCAGCAGGTCTCAGCATGTGTTGGCTTCGCTCTTATCTCTGTGAGCTGCGGCCTCTCTGAGAGCTGTTGTCCAAAGATGCATGGAGGTGGAGATTTCTGCTAGTTTTCTTGAGGGGAGCTGGTGAGAGTTTGTTGTGTTAGTTACTTTATTAAGCTATTTCCTGAGTTTTTGAGGGTATATATCCATTTTGTTTTATTTTTACCCATTTTTTGTCCCTTTTCCCCTTCCCCTTTCCCTTTTTTCCTTTTTGGGATTGTTTGGGATTCTTGTTCTGTATTTCATAATGTTTAATTGTATATAATTGTAATATATGTGAATATATATATATTCACTACAATTTTCTTTTGGTACTTTTTTTTCTTTTTCTTTCAGGAGGAGGGGAATCTGTGTGGCCATTGGCTGAGTTTAGCAGGGAGCCAATCCAAAACTCCACACACTGTTGGTAGAGAATGCAGGTAAGGTGTTTTGGTTAACTTGGCATATTTCGGAATATTTTCTGGGAAGACAGAGATCATGCACACAGCAAGTGGGCCTTCAATAGCTTTGTATTTTAGAGAGCAAGGTGGCAAATGGTGTCTTAATACTTTTCAATAGGATTCTTATTTATGCATCTGATGACTGGCTGTGATTTGTCCTTAGTGGCATCAGTTGAAAGGAGATAAAACTAGATGAAACGATGAGGATATTTTCACATTAATTTGCTGGTATTAAACTTATGTTCAACTTTATGTCCAAACTCAGAAATCTGGTACTGAATTTAATTATTGTAGAACAAAAAATGAGAACAGTTTTACCATCATAAATTTAAAGTTTAAGTTTCCACTGTGTTTTCAAGATGCCACATTTTTAAGCTGAACAGGATATATAATAAATATGTACAAGCTCTCTTTCTCTACATTATTCTAAGCACTTAAAATTCTGTAGTGTTAAAGCAAATACAGCAGAAAGGTCCTCAAAGATCAGTGATTCATTGGCAGTGAAAAATGTAAGAGGGTTAAAAATTTACATATGCTTATGTTAACTCAGTCTTGGACATAAAGATAAGTTCTAATGTATTTTATTGAGTTTGCATTTAATTCACTGTGTTGTGGATAATCTTTTTTTTCCTAAAGAAATATTCTTTATAGAGCAGAAGTGATTACTAGATCATTGCACTAAGTGCCACATCCAGTCTCATCTTCAAAACCTCCAGTGATGGTGAATCCACCCCCTCTCTGGGCAGGCAATTCCAATACCTGATTACTCTCTGTGTAAAAAATTCCTTTCTAATATCTAACCTAAACCTTTCCTGGCAGAGCTTAAACCTGTGCCCTCTTGTCCTATTTGAAGGAATCTTGGTAATTTTAGGGAAATTGTTGCTCAGTACTACTAGAAACCATACATGTTAGTCTGTGTTAATAATTAAACTCTCCAGTCACTTAAGCTAAGCACATTCTGGAAGTATTTCCTACAGATTAGGTGTAGACTAGGCTAGAGAAACAGGAAAGACCTTTAATGTGCACAACTGAATCACAGTTTGGATGTTTTCCAAACTGCCTATCCTATGATCATGCAGTGAGTCTGTGGACTTCAGTGAAGATGGGCAGTCATACAGTTTCAGGCAAGGTAGAAGATTGGAAGTGCATTACTGCACAGAATTCACCAGATGTGGAGAGTGCCCCTTCCCTCCTAGGGAAGTGCCTCTTCCCTAAAGAAACAGCCTGCTCAGCTACAAGGGCACAGGTGTTCAGTGCAAGGATAAAGACAAGCCTGCCTGAATGCTGTGCCTTGACTTAGTTTTCAGAGAATTTAACTAATATATGACATGAAATATTTTTGAAAAGAAGCCACAATATGCAAAGAAGTTCTAGTGACCTTCCAGCTGGGACTTGCTGACAGGGTATATACTATATTGTCCAATGTGGCACATACTTTGCACATAGGCAATGTGATAAAGTCTGCAACATCCCTCTTGCTATGGGACTATGACTATATTTGGCCCTGTTCACCCTCAGTAGACCCACAGTTTCAACAGATGAGCCAAAAAGTGAAATAAAAGTTCACTTTTAAGTACAAACTAGTTTCTCTAATAAGACAATTTCAAACTGAAGACTCTGATTTTTCCCTCATTACTCCAATCTCACTCTGGGGTAGACTTTTTGAGTTCTGAAGAGCTATTATTGATTCACATAGAGGTATATATGAAGAAAAGCTAGGCCCAGAGATTGTTCTTTGCCAATCTCAGATAACATTTGAGCACTGCCACCAACTAATAATATGTGCTCACAAAGTGGTTCAGGCTGCTGGGATAATAGATAATTACAGCCACAATTGTCCAAGCAAAGAAATATCCAAATCTCCTGTAGGAAACTGTGAATACATTGGGACCCATGAGTACAAAATTAAATGCCTGGTTTCAATAAATATGGAAAGGAAACTTCTTAAAAGTTTAGAATGTCATTAGCGTGGGATCTATTGAAGGATTTTTTTCCTTCGACTTTCTCCAAAGCACATCTATTTAAGACTCAGAACAATCCAGGGGACTGCTGCTACAGTGTGTGGGTAGAGTTCAAAATGCAAAAGCTCTCTTAATTTCACAATGAAAGTGAAAAATAGAATTTCTAATGATTTTTCAACCATAGCGCTTTCTTTAGGACAATGTATAAAGGTGAAAATACTACTTTAGCAGCTTTCTTTTTTTTTTTCCTAACTTTTCAAAGAGCCATGAAAAAGAATAAAAATGGCTTCTACTTTCAAGGTGAACTGCATATAATCTTTTTGTTTTGTATTATAGTTCAGATAGATCTGTTCATTATTTTAGTCTTCCTCGGGGTTCCTGAAATGATGTTTAATGTCATCAAAAGAACAGCAAAGAGAGGGAGAAAAATGCAAAAAGGAGGTATAGATTCATAGAATAGAATTACAGAGTCAAAAGGGACCTATGAGGATAATCAGGTCCAGTTCCTAACTCCACACAGGGCAACCTAAAAGTTAAACCATATATCTTACAGTATTGTCCAAATGCTTCTAAAACACTGACAGGCTTGGAACCATTGCCACTTCCTTGGGAAACGTTTCAGGCTGTGTTACAGGCCTTGCTAAAGACAGAGTAAATGACAGTCTGTCTTGGGTTTGCCTGGCCAGGTTTTGGTAATGGGCAGCAGAGGGGCTACAGGGGGGCTTCTGTGACAAACTGCTAGAAGCTTCTCCTGTGTCTGACCAGAGCCAAAGCCAGCTGGCTCCAAGACAGACCTGCTGCTGGCCAAGGCTGAGCCTACCTGTGCAACTGCAGCTGGAGAGAGGACTGGGAACGTGTGAGAACAAAAGCCCCTCAGGCACCAAGGTCAGTGCAGAAGAAGGAGTGGGAAGAGGTGCTCCAGGTACTGGAGCAGAGATTCCCCCACAGTCTGTGGTGCAGACCATGGTGAGGCAGCTATGCCTCTGGAGCCCACAGGTGTCAACAGGGATGCAGAGATGCACCTGCAGCCAGTGAAGGACAACCATTCTGGAGCAGCTGGGTGCCTGAAAGAAGGCTGTGAGCGCGAGGGAAGCCCACTCTGGAGCAGGCTCCTGGCAGCACCTGCTGACCCATGGAGAGAGGAGCCCATGCTGCAGTGGGTTTGCTGGAAGGACTTGTGACCTCCTGGGGGACCTGCACTGGAGCAGGCTGTTCTTGAAGGACTACATGGCATGGAAAAGTGTCCCTCCTCAGAGCAGTTCATGAAGAAAGTTCATGAGAAAGACTCATGCTGGAGAAGTTCTTGGAGAACAGTGGGAGGGACCCCCCACTAGAGCAGGGGAAGGACTCCTTTCCCTGAGCAATGGCAGAAATAATGTGTGATTAACTGACCATAACTCCCAATCCTCATCTTCCTGTGCCCTTGGTGTGGAGGAGATAGAGACTGTGAAAGAGGGAGGGGTGTGGGGAAGGTATTTTTAAGATTTGTTTTAGTTCTTATTATCCTGCTCTGCTTTTATTGGTAATAAATTCAATCAATTTACCAAAGTTGAGTCTGTTTTGCCTGTGTTGTAATTGATGAGTGATCCCTCCTAGTCCTTACCTCAACTCATAAATCTTTCATTATATTTTTTCTCCCCTGTCCAGTTGCAGAGAGGGTTGATAGAGCAGCTTTGGTGGGTACCTAGCATCCAGCCAGGGGCAACCCAATCACAGAGTCACTGCTCTGCCCTTGTCCCACTAAGACCATTACCTCCTCAAAGCAAAGCTCATGTTTGTCCCAGAAGAACTTGTCCTTGGTGAGGCTGTGCTGACTGGTTGCTGATGTCACCTTGTCCTTTGTGTGCCTCCAAGGCAGATGTGTCTCCAAGGCAAGAGCTTATCCCTGGAAAACTAGAAGGCTCTGGTTCAGGAACTGCTTCTGATTCATCCAACAAAATGAAAGAACTCTTTCTTGGAACAGGGAAGCAAAAGACCAAAAAAATAATGAGAAGCTTTGTTCTTCATATGAGTAAACAGAGCAAGGGTGCACCTCAGACTGAACTTAATTCCACCTCCACAGCCCAGGGACCTTCTTCCATGGCCTCCAAAACTCTCCTCACATCATGCTGGCGCAGCAGTCCAAAGAATGTCAGGCCCTCCGCTTCCCTCTGTGCAGAAAAGAAGGCACCTCTCTACCTATGAGGGGCAGTGCTAGTGGACAGGAAAAAAAGTCCATGCAACACTTGGCAATAGGCAGTTCTTTTATGAAGTCCTAACAGAGACCTTGTGCAAGCTAACTGGGTTTCCCCTTCCTGCCGGTGGAATGTCTGGATGCTTTGATGCCTCTCAGCCATTGTCAAGTGCTGCTGCCTGTGTCACTTGCAGGGTGACAGGTCAGAGGGGGGATCACTGAATATTTCCAACCCTGCTGGAATGTCGCTGCCACCACCTTGTTCAGGGCATGGGATGAGGAGTGGGCTAGAGCTCAGGGCTCATGATAGGGAGTTTAGTGTGGTCCCTGTGTACCTCAAGATGAAGTAGAACTGATGGATGTGGATCTCCTGTGACACGGTTGATCTTGATCCTAGCACACCTGGCCTACCTTCTATGAGATCACACTAATGGCTGTCAAAAGAGTGCCTAGCCAGCTTCCCTGCAACAGAGCATCCTCTGCACCCAACATTAGCTGGGAGAGAACAAACTCTATGGACATTCTGCAAGCTCACCTGCAAGATCTACCAGCAGTAAACTGTTCTTTTGACGACTGCTGAGTGTTGCGTTGTCCCTTCTTTCCCATCCTCATTGCCCCCTGTGTGAATATTGTTTAGTTATATGATTAATACACCCCTGGAATTGGTTGGCCACTTTAGATCCCAGGCCACGTTGTTGATTTATATTGAGCTTACCATCAACCTACTAGATTCCTTTCTGTAAGGCTGCACTCCAGCTTCTTGTCCCTAGTCTGTACACACACCCAGCATTACACTGTTCTCCAGACACAGAATCTGGCATTTGTTTTTTGTTAATTTTCATACAGTTGGTGATTTCCCACTTTAGTAGCTTTTCCCATAATCCTTACCTGGAAGCTATCAACCAACCCCAACTGAAAGTGCTGTACAGTGCAACCCCTTCTTTACACTACCTTTCCACCTCATCTGCCCTGCTTATCTTTCCTGAAGAGCCTGTAGACATTCACATAGTACTCCATTCAGAGGATTCTTCCCACCAAATCTCACTTATACCAATGATGTCATGTGCCTGGGACTGAGCCAAAGTTTCTATTTCTTCCTGTTTATTCCTCATACTGTGTGCATTAGTGTGAAAACTTTACAAATCCTCTCTAGTGTCCTGAATACAGGTTGGAGCAGAGTGAAGGCCTGTGCTGTATACCATCCCTCTAACATTAACATGCTGTCTCAAAGGTTATCACCAGTAAGCTTGCACCCTTCAAACCTAGCCTTAAAGTTCTTTCAAACAGCCCTGCTTGTTCTTGAGCAAAAATACTTTTTCCCAGTTGAGAATGGTGAAGTCCGCCAGGTCCCAGAAAGCCTGGTGTTGCATAGATTGTCCCATGATTTGAATCCCCTGAAATTCTGCTGCCTGCCTGTCACGACCTACAACTGTCAGGACAGAGGAGAATACTAGTACTAGTACCCTAGTACTGCTAGGATGGCTTGGTTTCAATTAGTCTGAGTAACCAAAAGGGAGACATCATCTGAAACTGGTAAAAATCAAAATGAGACAAAAACTATAGTTTCAAATAATCTATAATCTTCATAACTATATCTATATAACTATATTCAAAATCTGTCTTTGCTGTTAAATGCTCTGCCTTTCTATGTTTCAGCTAGACTGGAGACAAAAAAACCTAACTCAAACAATCTGCTTTTTTCATACACTTACCTTTTCATTGGAAGTATTTTGGTTACTGATGCATTGTCAGTGTTTAAAGTTACTATTAAGTATGTAAAAAAGTGATTGGGGGATTAAAACTGAATATAACAATGATAATTGAAAAGGGATCAAAGGCAGAAGCATTAAGACTGTGTGTTGGACAACTAAGACATAAAAGCTCTTAAGAGGGATATATTATCTTTTTTTTTTTTTCCTTAAAATATTTAAATCTCTATCTGGTATGTGGGAAACAATGTGTTTACATATCTATTACCTTTGGTAACTGGGCTTGAGTCTGGTTTCAAATTTTCAGAGCTAAGAGATTGATATAGTGACACCTTCAGGTTTTGTTTGTGGAAATGGAAATAGGAGGGGACACAGGCTTAAGTCTTATAATACTTTGTGTGTCCAGGGGTAGTCTAGACTTCTGTGATTAAAGCTTAATTTTGAGTAGACAAAGTTGAACCAGAAAGCTTCTGACCTGATAACATTATTTGAGATCAGTTCTAACTTTGTTGTAAATCTCTTTTGGAATAAAAAAATCTAAATTTTAAAGACTTATCTGAATATTTGTCAAAGTAACTTTTCAATATTTCAAAATAATTAAGCTTTTAAAGGAATATATAAAACCATTATCAGAAAAAACTTATTTCATTTCAAAACAGAAATTTTGTTCAGTTACCAATAATGTTTATTAAAGGTAAAAGAGATTTTTTTGTATAGTAACATTTTCTATAAAGACAAGATATCAAAATTAACTGATAGAAAGTAATTTAGTTAACAGAGTGACCAAAATTCTTTTTCTGCAAAAATATATTGCAGAATTATATGTTTACAGATTAAAGTTAATTTCAAGTGCATGGCCTTTTCACACTCTTTTTTGTTTGTTTGTTTCTTTTTGTTTGTTTGTTTGTGTTTTTTGGTTCCACTATTAATTTTTATTATGCTGTAGAATAAGAGTATGTTAGATTATGTTAGAGACAGCTCTTCCACAATGACTGCCTGGGTGAAATTGTGTGACATCACTAATGTCAGTGAAATATCTCTGCTGAATGCTTGGTGGTGAGGAGGCAGTGTGCATCTCTGAGTGGGAGCCGGCTGTGCAGAAACTAGCAGGATTTTCTCAATCTGAAAATGTTAGCTGTGTGTATGAGCAGCTGCAAATCTTATCCTCTCTATGACTTTCTATAACTAGTTTATGTAAGAAAACAGCACCTCTGTATTGTCTCACCAGAGCTGTTTTGTGATTATACCAGCACACATCAGGCTTCCAAGTTTGCAAAAGGGAAAAATAGAAACAACAGTTGAAAATATCCTCTTTGAAGGTTGTTGGGAGATAGTTAGATGGTGTGATTTATTCATTTCCTTTGTGTATAGCAAAGAAATGAAGAATTCTGCACTTGCTGAGAATGATTTTTCTCCTCCACATCTTAAACAAACCACATTTTTCATTACAGCAAAAGAACTAGGAACTGCTCAGGGAACTTGAACTGGGATCTTTCATGTAACAGTGCACATCACTGTTAGAATCAGGTCAATGCCTTATGGCTTTTTGAGGATGCATTTGTTATTCTTTTAGATACCTTTGGCTGTTTAGATTCTGTTCTGAAAATTGATATTTCTAGATGAAGTGAATAGAGTTATCAAGAGGTAGTGCGATGCTCATTCTTCTAGGTTATGTGGATTCATTTTCCAGATGTCCATTTTTGTCCATCATTTATAGAGAAAATAGACAATTTTATATTTGTTCCCACTATATTTTTGTCTTTTTACACAGCCACCCATTGATCAAGAAGTGCATGCAACTCAGATTCAGTAAATGAGATTTTCTCTATGTTGACCTATTGTTGCACTGCCATCTTTCTAGTTATACTCAGTGGCTTGAGGAAATCTAATAGGATGGAGGTGGAAGAATTGATTTTAGCACTTGTTGTAAAGATTGCTACTTTTCAATAATGCCTTGTCAAATTTTGTTTTGGAGTTGTCTGAAAAAAAAGAACATTTCTCTGGAGCATGTTCTCTCAGACCCCATTGCAATAAAATAGCAAGGACCATCAGAATGGTTGATACAAATTTCAAATGTGGCTCCTCCAACATTGACAGGAATGTTACTGAACCACTGAGGAAACAGAAGGATATCCATGTGACTGCATGCAGTAAATAGCACCAGCTTCCTTGCCCCTTCTGCTCTGCAGTCCAGGTCCCTTCCAAAAGGAAACACCGCAGGATATCCTGATAAGGATGCATTCTCAGGTCTAAGGCACAGTTTGTGTGAAAGTGCTCGAACTGCCACAAAGAAAGCATAACACAGTGATGGTTATTCTAATTTTATTGTGCTATCATAATTCAGTAATGATTTTGTAAGAGTTTATGCTCAATTGTGAAGTAATGAATAGGAAGCAAATTAATTTTTCTTTTTTATGGACAAAGAGGGTGTTTTAAGTAATCTAAGCATAGAGACAACCCTTGTGCATGTGTGTGCATGTATACACACACACACACACACACACACACACACAGAGTAATGATTGCTGCATGTGTATATTGCTGTCATTGCTTCTTTGCCTTCTCTCTGAAAAATAACAAGGGAAAAATATCTATTGCTTCTGTAGAGAATGCCTCTCTCATTCTCCTGAAAGAGGTGAAGGAATGACTGAGTGAAGCATTTTTTAGTTCATTGAGGAAAAGATCTAATAAAGAAAAAAGAAACAAGCACTCAGATCCAAGGGGATCCTCATGGCAAAAGTTCAAAGGGCAAGAAGAAAAATACTGTGAAGGAGACCTCCAATTTTCTCAAAGATGACTTGGAAAGGAGGGACTTCATTTATTTCCTCCTGTTCCACCAACTATATAATAAGTTGACCTCTTCCAATCTTGTCAGAGCTGGAGAAGGGATTTGCAGTATAAGCTCTTACATGACATGTGTCAAAATTCTGAGGCTTTTGGGGAAAAGAACATCCTGAAATGGCAACAGTGGCTGAAATCTGAAGCTCTGTTTAGGAATGCCTGTGCCAGTTCTGACATGAATGGCTTCATAAGATTAGGGTGGAAGAAAAAATGGATTCAGTAGGACAAGGAAGTTCAGTAACTTCCCCTGGGGGATTCTCAGGTTTAGATTCACCCTTTGCCTCTTCTTTCCCCTCATTCATTCAAGAGTTATTGAGAGAGTTGAATCTCAGTTCTTCTCAATGTGCTATCATCTCTTGCCTTAAAGCAACAAATGCTTCTTCAAATTCACTTCTTTCAAATTTGAAAGAATAAATTTATTCTAATATGAAATGTAGAGGAAAGAAGACAATATCTACCTGCTTTCCTTTCAAACCACAAAGCCTCGTGTCAGATAACATCAGGATCTACACAAATATCAAGTATGAAGCAGATACTTTGCAGGGTCTTGTGCAAGACGATGGTTCCAAAAGAAGGGATTTCTTATCAAAAACCAGGAAGAAGTTTCTAGATTGGGAATAAACTCAGTATTTTTGAAATTATTCTATCAAACTTTATATTTGTTTCAGTGTAGGATATCAGTGAATTAAAGAGCTTCAGAAAGGTGTTCTAAGAATGGCAGACTGTGTCAGACCAAAGCTTATCACTGCATCTCTAATGGCCCAAAAATGAGTGCTTAAAATAAGAATGGGACAAATAGACAGTGATGTGTCTCTGGAATATTCTCTAAAGTAATTTCAGTTCAAAGATCAGTGTAAAAGTAGTTTTATAGACAGAAAGATGTTTCTATACTTCATTGCCTTCACAAGATTTTTTTTGTGTCAATGTCTTTATTCTTTCTCCAACTAAACAAATAATGTCTGGCACTATGTTTGGGATAAACATTTTTATTATGGAGAAACATAAATTTCATTGATGTCTTGCTACTGATTTTTTGTACAGTTGTGAGGAAAAAGAATGGTGACTGTTTATAAACGTAGTATGATTTTAGAATAACTTGACTCATTTCTAATTATTTCACCTTGGGGGAGTTGATCTCAGAAGATATCTTATATTTCTGAGCTGGAATTTGACTCATTATGAGTTAGCTGTGCTACAGGTAAACTCAGTTTTTGATAGTGTTATTTTCTGAAAGGGTCAACTTTAAAGGTATGGCAAAGCCTTCTGTTTATTAGGAGGGAGCGTCATAGTCTGCAAAGTTAGTATAGTTGATATGTGAAGGGAATAATGAAAAGTTCACTTCTGGAAAGAAATGCACCTAATTTTCTAAGGGAGTAAATCCTTTCCTGTAATATAATTTTTTATGTTCCAAAATCTGAGCTGTAATTTTATTTGTAGATTCAGCATATCTCATGGATGCGTTTTATAAAATATTTATTTTCATTCCTCCGAAAAAGCTGTGACATAGATTTGATGATACATGTGTTTGTTCAGCAGTTTGCTTATGTTACTTATGTTTTCAAAAATTTCTTCTTGAAGGGACTCAGTTTTATACATTTGCAATTCCTGTTGTGTAGATTAATCCAGGATTCTCATTAATTTAACACGACATTATGACAGTAGAAACAGTTGAATAGATATAGTTCATATCACTAGCTGCCCCACAAGCTGCTTGTGTGACTGCAAGTGATATGTGGGAACTGCATATTCTGACACTGAACATCTAAGCAATAAATCTTTGATGTAATATACACCAAGTATTGTACATTGATGATACACCTGGAGAAAAAGGTTTGAAGTTTCATTTTTTTTCTTCCCAGCATCCAATACTGCTGGTGCTTGCTCAAAAGCAATGCAGGTACCACAGTATGGGGCAGGAATCTTGGGCTCAGAAATGAAACAGTTATTTCATACTTTCATTTACATTTTTTCCTCAGAAAACAAAATCCAAAGGTTAAATGAATGGATTCTTGGCATCAGATGAGTTTATAGATAATACCAAAGTGCCCTAACTGCATGTACATAGCAAAACAGTGAAAATCTTAGTTCAGACTTCTTAAAAAAAAAAACCCTTGGTATAATTATAAACGATGTTCCAACATGAAAGAATAAAAAAGACTCTTCACTTGAAACTGAGTCCTTGAAAAAGAAAAAACATCAACACAGATATTTCAGTCCCATATTGATCTAAAACAAACGAACAGGATCAGGAATTATAAAAATAAAAAAAAAAGAAACACAAACAAACAAAACCCAACTCAAATCAACCAACCAACCAAAACCAAAACCAAACCAAACAAAAAAATAGCAGGAAATGCTTTACGTTTCTTTAAAAAAAATATTTTTCCTGTATACGCTATAGTCATATTACATATATAAGAAATCATGCCACATGTTGCACTCAGCTATTAAACTGAACAGGACAGAGATCATAATATTTGTATGTTGTCTATTATAGCTGTTGTTTTTGGTTAAAAAAAAATCTTTTGTGAAAGGTATTTGTGATTCTATGAAATTATTCTGAAGGATTATAGCACTTAAAAATTCAAGGGTTGCAAAGGCTCATACAATAATGGAAAACTCCAGGCAGAATGAAGAGACTAGTGTCATCGGTTTATTAGCTGGTTAAAAACAAGTAATATGATCAGGAGTGAAAGAAGTCCTATGGTATCCTTGTTATCACAGAATTTTCTATCCCAAACTTTTCAGTATATTTAGCATGCATGAGAAGAGAAGAAAAGGGGTAGAATCATGTCTGGAATGTGTCTATCAATATTTGAACATTTAAGAGGAAATCAAAACAGTAGCATAAGAACAGTAAATCTGGTGAACTTTTAGAAGTAACGCGGATCATTTTAGGAAAATTTAATGGGATGTTTCTCATAGAATAGACAAGTAATAGACAAGGTATCTGCATAAGTATAGAATGGAAAAATCGCTTAATGGCTAGACACATAAAACAAAGCAAATGAAGTGATCTAGACGTGACCTTTGATATGTCTGAGAAGTAGGGAAAGAGTTGCACTTTGAGATATGCTAGACCTACATGAATTACATCTGTTCTCTGGTTTCCTGAACTTGCAACATGTAACACCAAGACTGAAAGAGCAGAGAGCCCAGTCTTTACCTTTCTCGTATTGTATTGCTTTCCTCTCTTCCTTACTGCAGTAATATTGATTTCAAGTTAGGTCTATGTAGATCCTCCAACAACTTGCAAAAAAAGCTTTATTTTTAGATAATCAAATAAAACTAGGATGAGTTAGACAAAAAAGGGAAGGTGATTCTTTATACAGTGGGTATCAGAGCTATAAAGTTAATTGCCAGAGAGTCACTGTAGATGGTAAAACATTACCTAGACCTAGAGATTACTGGAAAAAAGCATGACAGATAAATTCATTTAAGGATAGTAAATATTAATTGTTAATAAATATTAATTGATATCATGTTTTTCACAGAAGCAGTAAGTATACATCCTACTGTATATGTACACTGTAAGGAACATATTTGGCAGAGCATACATGCAAATGGGAAATATTTTCTGGTTCTGGGTTTTTTCTTGTTTTAACCATCTGCATGTGACCAGTATTTGAGACAGAATATCAAGCCAGCTAGACCTCTGTCTGAACTAGTACCTCTTGTGTTCTTTTGATGTGAACACGCAAAATTAGTCTATTTGCTTTGTTAGTACATAAAGATCTGTGTATAAGCATATAAAGATCTGTGTATAAGCATATAAAGATCTGTGGCTGTCTGCAATACTCTCAGCTGTACAGAGGTAAAAGGCTTTTTAGTGAATAAGGAGGAGCCAAAGCCCTTATATTTATGGCTTAAGTCACAAGTTTTCAAGGTATTTTTAAGGGTTTTCTTTTTGTTGTTGTTGGTTTTGTTTGTTTGTTTGTTTTAGGTTTGTGTGTTTTGGTTTTTGTTTGGTTTGGTTTGGTTTCTTGTTTGTTTATTTTTTGAGGAGTGCTGGTGGTGAAGATTGAAGCATAGGATAACATCATAATCTTGTTGGTAACTTGGCTTTTTGTTTTATTTTTATTATAAAAATTTTGAAGTATATAACAATGAAAGAAGATATTAATCAAGCATTCACAGAATACAGCACTGCCTGGTGGAAGAGTTACATTTCTGCTGAGGTATAGGAATTTACATTTGTATGTTCAATTTTTGAAAAGTATTCCCATCACTTTGGAGACATGTATTCTATTTCAATAAGAAAGTCTGACAGAAAAGTCTGCAGTATTGTTAGCTGTTCATAAAACAAGTGGGAGCATCTCATGTGCATCTAAGTAGAAGTAGAAAGTGTTGGCAGAGTATACTGGTTTAGAATACTTGACTGGGATGAGTAAACCCCAACAACATGTGTGCTTTCTGTCCTGATCCATGAAAATTCCTCAGGATTGGGGGCAGGGAAAAAATGTAGAGCACCTTGTCAGTATGAAAGGCAGTAATTATGATGCAGCAAAAAGATATTTTCAGAAACCAGGAAACCGAATTACTCAAAATGCAACGAGAGATGGATGAAAACTCACAGCCACTTAGACTCTGCAGATGTACTTATGTATGTAAGATTACTGGTAAAAGAAGGCCAGAGTGCTTTCAGAAAATCAGAGAAAGGATACAAGGCAGTTACATATGTGATTTTAATCCCTGTCATTTCAAACACAGCTATGAAAACCTGCCTCCCAATGAAACCATGCAAATAGCAGTATTGCGGTCTTTGTTAGTGAACCTCCTAGATGCAAAATATTACACTTCATAAAGAAATGCATATAATTTCTCTAATTCAAAATCCTGACTTCCTGTGGAAGTGAAAATTATCAGTCCAGTGTTTCTAGTGGTGTACTCAATTTTATTCACAGTGGTAATGGCTTTTCCAGCAAACAAAGAGCACGCATATTCCAAAGACCATATATGAACCCTATAGTAACACTTCCAATCAGAAAGCTAATGTCTGCAGCTATGTGCGTGCTGGGCAGAAGCAGAGAGAGAACTCCACCGTATGCTCCTAGGGCATGCCTTATGGAGGTTTCACACAAACCCGTAAACCAGTTATATGTTTTATCTCAATCCTAACAGGAACAGATCAGAATGCTCATATGTGGGCCTAAAGACAAAGCAAAAGGACACATGGAGAGATTGCAAAGCTCACTCATGATGGGAGGGGGTAAGGGAAAGAAGATGACTGGGGAAGAGATTATCTGGAGGTATATTCCATACCATATAATGTCACGCCCAGCAATACATCAGGGTAAGGAGGGTTGGGATTTTATCATCCAAGATGTCCATTGCTTAGACACTGGCTGGACATTAGTCTACTCGTAGCAAGGGTTTTACCTTTGCAAACTCACCCATCATCTTTCCAACACTCACAAACTACATTTTTTTGCACCACAAGTTTTCCTGCTTTTTCTCCTGGTCCCTCCTCTGTCCTGATGGAGCAAGAGGAGTAATGAACAAGTCGCTGGGGGATGCCTAGTTGCTGTCTGGGATCAACATATCACAATATCATGAAGTTATTTAATATTACATGAATGAGCACTGTAACTGAATTTATAGATAAATATATACCTGTATTTCTATATACTAAGGAAAAAACAGTGTTTGTGACAAAAATATATCCCATGATGTAGATTCTGGAATTTAGCTTATTGTGTAAAAGGTTCTTGCTGTTTTGTTTTTAACTCTCATAAAGGCACAAATGTACCTCAGATTTTTAAAATTAGTTTCTAGAATGGAGCTCATGCACTTTAAGACACATTAGCAAAAAAAAAGAATTTACAGCAATTCTTAGGCTGACAGGAATTAAGCAAATTATGTCCTGTCTGGGAAATACTGATTTTCACACACACACACACACACACACACACACACACACACACCTCCCAGCCCTCCTCCTCTTTCTCTGCTCTAAACATTTTTGTGCTTTTATTCCTTCAAAAAGTCTAAAATCTGTAGATTTAAGTAGAAAAAAACATATCCCACTGACTAAATGTTTTGGGTTTTTTTTAAAAGTACAATCAGAAGTAAAGAAGCATAGATTTAGCAATCCTGTGGAGTCCTGTTTTAAAGACGGTTATTGGGGCAGATTTTTCAAGGTAGTCTTATACTATAATTACTAGAATTATATAGTTTCATTACAAATAATTTACCTGAACTTTATTTATGAATTAATATGTTTACATATCTATGTCCAAACAAAAGACTGAGTCCTAAAAATTACCAATACATTAAATAGGTATTCCTTTATGTTCTTGTCGTCTCTGCTTTGAAAGGAACAGATTTGTGAATTTCTGTCAATGTCTTCTTTAAAATTCCACTGAAGGATATAGCAGGGACTTTGATTTTGGATCAGTGTAAAATGAGAATGGCTAATTGCTTCTTTGTCCATTAAGCCAATGTAACTTACTTTTCCATTGGTATTTTTAGGGTGCAAATTCACTTCCTCTTTTCCAGTCCAAAGTAGTTACCTAAAGAAATAGTGTTTTGACAGAACAGAGCATATCACAGAACTTTCATGTAGTCTTTTTAGCTCTAGTGCACTTATACTAATGCAATGAATGATAAAATGCACAGATCTGTGGGGAAAACGGGACGAACCACTCCACACGCAAACGCAGGGTAACGTGGAATGGTCAACAATTTATTAGAGTACAACGGTTTTATAGGGGCTAGCTAGAAGGGGCTAGAAACTAGGCGGGGTTCTGGGAGGA
>JAWWEE010000074.1:82600056-82614630 GCA_035221455.1 Xenops minutus | reverse complement strand
TGCTGTCTTCCTTTTTGCTGTTCTTCTTATTCTTCTTTTTCCAATTCCTGTAATCTTCTGACTGTACTCCCACAATATAACATACACTAGATATTCAAATATAAGTGACTTCTGAGGATTTTTTGAGCACAAGAGTATTGTGTTATCTGGTATGTTTATAGTTCGAAGATGAAACAAGTTCTTGTTTTCTTAAAGATTATATAATTAAGTGATAATTATTCGCTTTTCATCCACTGTTCTAAACAGCCTTTGCAAATATTAAACAGCCTGGAAAAGTAATTAAACATTGTCTCTCCAGTCCCTAATCTTATCAAATTGTATGGTAAGAGATGTGGAAGATTCATTAACAAAGGAGGAAATAAACCCTTATTTTATTACAGGTTTTAAACGACCAAACTGTTTGCAAAAACAAAGCTCTGAAGTCATCTGTAAGTTTACAGAGTGCTAAGAGTTGGCTTACAAAAACAGCGCATTCGCCTGAGCTGAAAGTCTTCTAAATTAGTTCTCCTTACTATGTTTTTGCTGTCCATTCCTAGTCAACAGCAAATAAAAAGACTCCTTAAACTTTTTTTTTTTTTCATTTCATGCTTTTGCGAGCTCTAGGAAAGAGTTTCTTTGCTTGGCAGAGGGGTTTTGTTTTCTCTTTCCAGCTATAAGAAAAATGTTATCTCTCTTTTCATATTTTGCCTTGTTTATGTCTTCAACTCAGGGTAGTTATGTTAATGTTGCAGGGAAAAAAATAGCAAAAAACCCCACTACAGTTTGCAGTGTTGTGGACATATTTGATGTAATCTCTCTCTATTTAAATATATTTTAAAGCCTTTTTAAATGAGAGTTTTTAGGATGATCTCTGGTAATTTGGTCAGACACAAGAAAGACATGGCCTGGTGAGCAAAACAGACATACAATCACTTAAAAAATGTTTGGCAAAACTGCTAAGAGTACCTACAGTAATATGTTTGGCTTCTCTGTACCTTTAAGGAATAAAGCTATAGGAAGAATGAACAAGAAAGCCTTGAGAATATGTTGCAGTGTCGCATCTCAAATGTATTCACCAGTGCATTTAGTTTGCCAGGGCATGTTCTGAAAGCAGTAAGTAGCTAGTTAAGAAACCTTCAAAAGCAGAAATATTATTGAACTAGACTGCAAGCATGATCGTGTAACATAATCTACTTGACTCTAAAGTTATTAGTTTTACACTGGGTTTAAGTGTGACATAATGCAAATTTCTAAGTCTTAGTGCTTATCCAACAAACACAGTTTATATCAATTTCTTAAGTAGCTGGTTGAACTTGATGGCTTTAGGCACTTGAAGTGTTGAAGGATCCTCTGCACTGGCAATCAGAGCAAAAGTTTAGAATCACCTGCAGAGATTGATGATGAAAGACCATAGCAGCCGTTCTTTGCCTCTGGAGAGGACAGAGACAGAGGAAGCTCAGCAAATTGGCTGGTGGTGAGACTCCACTGTCAGCCAAGGAGTTGCATGCCTGCTGTAAACTAACTATATAAGTTCACTTGAAAAGAGGTGAAATTGGTTTCCTCAAGTCATTTTGTATGTCCATACAGGTAGGCAGAACAGGGTAAACAGAGGTCTCTTAATGGACTGTAGCAGGAACGGACAAGTTAGGTCTGGTGCCCAGTTTGGTGCCTACCTATAGGTAGCTAGAGTCTGAGTGAAGAACTGCATGCCCCTCCTGCTAATCCTCTGCTACAACAGTGTCATAGTGCAATGCCTATTCATGTTTCCTGGGTCTATCTTTAAAGAACTGTAATTTACTGGAAAATATATTCCTGAATATTACTGTAATAACCCTCTTGAGTCTCTTATATCACTGGATGCAATCGAAAGGGCAGATCTTGAGCTACTGTAAATCACGCCAGCTCCATTGATTTCAGTAGAGCTCTATTGATTTACTGCTGCAGAGGATCTGGTCTGAAATATTTCTGTGGTATTGTGTGCATTTAGAGTTAGAAGATTTACAGGCTCTATAGTAAAGCTAAGAAGCCTCAGCATAACCATTCTCAATGGCCAATGTATTTCTTTGTCTTAGTATACAAACAATTAACATCACCACTCCTGGTGGTGTAACATAGGAAAATTAATATCTGGGGTAGTATGTTGATACTGGCTGCTCTGGAACATCCTAATCAATGCTAATAGGAAAATATTTCTTCATTCATATGTATTATACTGACATATTCAAGATATAGGGTCATAAGGTCTGGGTCTCAGAACTGGAAGGAAAAAGACACAGTCCTAATCAGGTGTATAGCATTTCACATTCAGAGTAAATGCTTTTAATGACAATTAACAAAATTATTTGAAAGAAAAAAGAAAAAATTATGCCAGATAAGGTGAGAGGAATGAAACTTGAAGTGTTGATAACTGGTTCACTAATGATTTTCAAAGGTCATTTGGAGTACCATAATGAATTCTGCTTAAAAGCTTGCTTGAGTGTATCCCTTTCTCTTTCTCTACAGATGGAAAGAATTATAGTCTTTGTTGTAAAGAACAGCAGTGTACCAGTCTGTTTTATCAGTACTTTAAAATGAGTGTAGATGAGAAGGTTTTAGTCATAGCTGCCTAAAACTACATGTAGATATCTTCTGAAAGTGACTTAATTTTAGATACAACAAATACTTGTGATTTCCATTGTCTTTGTTTGGTTAAGATCTGGATAATTTTATATGTATATATGTAGAATGTTGAGACAAGAAAAGCTTATCCAGTGTAAAAACTTACCTGCACAACAGGTAGAGTCCTGCCCTTCCCTTCTTGACCCTGACCAAATACTCACCTGCCCTTCCATGGGTTTTTTCTATGGCTCCTTTTTGCTTCTGGGGTACTTAATAAGCACAGCAGTTTCGCTCCCTAAGTCAAGAGAAAACTCAGGGGGTGGGAGGACGAGAATAAGTATTTTCGTTTGACTCACTTGAGGTGTCAGAAGAAGGGCAGAAGTAGTAAAAATATACGGGAGAAGATGACAAAGCTGAGAAGTGAGACAAGGTTGCTCTTCTATAAAAGAAATTAACTACAAAATAAGATCAGCTGTTTTATCTAAATGTAGTATCCTTATGCAGTATATCCTAAACATTCTAGACTGAACACTAGGAAAAAACCTAGAGCTTTGTGTCTCTGACTATGCACACACTGAAAAACTCAACATTTCTGTAGTTGCATAAAAATATTTTAAATAATTAACTCTAGAAATAAAGATTGTCAGAATTGGAACTCATGTTGTTCTACATGCTGTGTTTCATAGTAGCATAGGAAACATCTGTATATAAGCATATGATATTGTCATGGACAATGATGGTCCTTGCTGTCTGTTGTAATACAGCTGCCCAAATAGCAGGAATTAACGTTTTTTCTTAGGTTCATAGAAATTTTAACCTCAGAATTGCTAGTCTGAAAGCGAACAAGTCTTATGTTTTATCATCTGAAATTTTCTCTGCTGATCCCACTTGCTCATTAGAATTCAATTACCTTACTCCTAAAATATAACTACCCTAGATTGCGCTACTATACAAAGCATGTCAGCGAAGATAGCTAACGGTTAGAGGGAGGACAAAGAAGAAAATGTAAAATTAATCTGAATGTAAGGAGGAAAAGCAGAATTTTCTAGGAGGTCACAAGTTAATCTTTGTCAAAATATAAAAGAAAATTACTATGCGTGTTCTCAGAGCATTATACCTCTGAACAGATGAACCATCTAAATGGCTGTGACAAGTCAGATAATCTTACCCTCAAGCTAGGAAAAAAGTAACTATAACTTCCAAGATACTCAGATTATTGCCTGTATTGTCATGCCATGTGTTTTCATTTTGACTGTAGTATGGCTGAGAATTCAAATGCAGCACTTTGTAGGTTTGTTTTATTTGTTAGAACAATAGATGTCTAGTTGCTAATAACTGGAATAATAATATCCTTAGGAAATCTGAATAGCAATGCATATGTTTCTGTATGATCTTTGTGTAAAAAAGCTATCATGAGTGATGTCTTAATTTAAAGATCATAGAATCATAGAATGGTTTAGGTTGGAAGGGACATTAAAGATTGGCTAGTTCCAAGCTTCCTGCCATAGGCAGGGACATGTTTCACTACACCAGGCTGCTTGCGGCAGCTGAAGTGGATTTGCTCCCCCCTTCCCATCCCCCCTTCACCACATGGTCCCCAGAGAAGTCCCAGGTAGAAGCCACCAGGCAGCCAGCAGAACAGGAAGCAGAGAGAAAGTTTATTCCAGTGTCTGGGTTTATATAGGGTCACAGGGGAAGTGATGTCCCACCAATGTAAATCAAGGGTTTACAAGTAAGGAAAGGGTTAACAACAGGGTTAGAAGGGGTTTCTCACAGAACCTGCCAGGGTACTTTCTTGCATTTTAATGAGGGTGTTCCCAGTGTGAGCTGGTGACAAGACAGTGACACAGACAGGGCAAACTCCATTTTACAACACAGTAAAATCCTGTTCCCAAAGCACCATGGCTAGTTTTTTCCATCTTCTTCAGAGGCTCATTGCTACAGCTACTCAAAGCCCTGTCCAGCCTGGCCTTTAACACTTCCAGAGACGAGCATCCACAGCTTCTCTGGGCAATCTGTACAGGTGTATCACCACCCCAAAGTAAAGAATTTCTTCCTAATAGTTAATCTAAATCAACACTCAGTTTAAAGCTATTCCCTTTGTCCTATCACAACAGGCCCTTGTAAAATGTCCCTCCTCAGCCTTCTTGTAGGCCTCTTTAGGTACTGGAAGGCTACTGTAAGGTATACCCAGAGCTTTCTCTTCTCCAGGATGAAAAGCTCAATCCCTCTCATAGCAGAGGTGCTCCAGACCTCTGATCATCTTTGTGATCCTTGTCTGGACCCACTCCAAAAAGTCCACATCTTTCTTATGCTGAGGCCCCAGGAATGGATGTGGTATTCCAGGTGGGGTCTTACCAGAGTGGAACAGAGGGGCAGAATCACCTCCCTTGAGCTGCTGGCCACGCTGCTTTTCATGAAGGACAAATTTGGCTTTCTGGGCTGGGAGCGCACCTTCCTGCATCACACTGAGCTTCTTGTAAACCAACACCCCCAAGTTGTTTTCCTCAAACCTTCTTTCAGATTTGGATTTGGATTGAGAGTATGATATATTGTGTCTCTGAATGAAATTTTAGTTACAAATGTGTCATCACAGTGTGCAACAAGAAAGGCAAAGACAATAAATAAGTTACTGTTTATCACAAAAGCACAAAACAGAACAGTATGATAATTAATTATAACAGGATAGATCTGGATTTTCTATTTCAAGAGAAATACCACAATTTAAAATATATTTTATACTTCTAAAATGGAACAAAAATAAAAGAAATCAGGAAAAAGTTCTAAAGTGCTTTGGCCTAATAGTAATGAATGTGAAACTAAAATCTCTCATGCTTATGGAGCCCTTTGTATTTTTTTTCTTTATATTTATATACACATAAATATAAATATATATTTATGTATGTGTATATGCATGTATGTATATCTAAAAATACATACTTTCTTAAAATGTCTCACAGTTTCATAAATTGAATGATCCTTTCTGGAAGGTGACTAACCAATATGAATGAAATATGTCAATATAATTGAAAACAATTTGGAAAATCAGTTAATAGTTCAAATTTTCCAAAATATGTTAGCAAAAACTAGAACTCTGACTGATTTGAATAACAGTAAATTGAAAAAAAGTGCTCATCATGGTGCAGGCTTTCCTTTCTTTTTTCCCCTCTTGCTGACTTCCTAAACATAAAGTCACAGAACATCCTGAGCTGGAAAGGACCCAAAAGGATCACTCAAGTTCAACTTCTGGCCCTGCACAAGATTTCCCCAAGAATCTCATCATGTGCAGGAAAGGGTTGTCCAAACACTTGAACTCCAGCAGCCTTTACTGGGGAGCCTGTTCCAGTGCCCAGCCATTCTGGGTGAAGAATTTTTCTTTAATACCTAACCTAAACCTCTCCTGACATATATGTATTAGATATCTGGTGATACAACCTGGTATAAAGATGATAACATGCAGAACTTTGAAAGACAGCATATTAACTCGAAAGCCCCATTACACTTGTTCACTCAACTTACAGATTCAATTAGGGGTTTTTGTTTGCTTGTTTGTTTGTTTGTTTTGTGGTTCTTACAGTATTTTTGCACCAATATCATTCAATGGAAGAGGTAAACCATGGAATTCCATGGATCTACAAAGTATGCAAGACCTAGTCTTTTTATTACAACCTGATTTGGACAAGCGCTGATCACTTCCCTGTTTGCAACTACAGGAACATGGAAGGAAGAAATCTGTATACATAATCCTTTGCCCTAAACTATTTTTGAGAGCTTACTTTGTCCATGGCACTGTAATTTTGCTGTGAGAAAGTGCTGGAACAGCTGTTTGGTGTATAAAATATTCTTTGTTGAGAGTGTGCATCAAATTTAGCAAGGTGTTGGGGTTTTATCCCCCAAGGAAAAAAAAATGAATGTGTATATATATATATATATATAACTTTGCCGAAATGCAGAAATGCAGGATTGTTTTAGGTTTTAGTCCCATCTTTGAACAAATAACTAACTTCTAGAACTATAAAATGTATTTGCTGAAGCTGGACAAAATACGAGATTTTTACACTGAACATAAAAGTAATCCATTTTGTAAATATTTGGTATCTGATATCTTTTACTAGCTTCTTGCGTGGTGAATCAAGATTGCTTATGTGCTAATCCTAACCCTACACTGCTGAAGATAACATATCTTAACTGAGGCTTATTGAAAGTTGCAAAAAAAAACATTTGGAAAATTTCACTGTGACGCTACCATTAATACTGTGCTCCTCTTGTTTTTCCATTATAATATTAGCCTGAATTTACACCAGGTTTTTCTCTTTACTTCTAAGTTCTGTTTTCCAGTATAGTGATTCTCAAAGTTTGTGATTCATACTGTCATAGAAAGTGGTCTAGCTGGTGTATGAAGTTTAAAAGAAAAATGTGCAAATTATCAGTCTCAGCACATGTGTTGATCTACCAAGAAGGATGGGTGTTTGAAAATGATTCTGTGGTCGGAAAATAAGGGAACCACTAGATTAAAAGGCAGGAATAAAAAAAGACATAGAGCAACGGGTTAAAAATTTCAATACATCAAGCAAGCATTTTATTCCTTACTCAGAAACAACTGTGGAAGAATCTCTCAGGTGCCTGTAATAACATTCCTGAAGGTATCACTGAATATCGTCAGAATGAAAATCATTGCTTTCTTTTTTGGGGAGAAGGGAAGTGGGAAAGAAATGGAGAAGGGGAGAACTGCTATATAATCTAACAATATTTTTTTCTAGCTTGTCATAATTTTTTCCTTCTTCAATTCTGCAGCTGAGAGCCGGCATTTTTTCATTTCAGTGTGTCAGAGTGTTACACTGCACAGTGTTGTTATTCATTCAAATGTCAGTTTCACCTAAGAACTGAAAGTTATGCCACACACCCATTTTCAGTTAATAAGATGGCAATTCATATAGCAATATAGTTCATATAGCAATATGAAGAGATGAGCTTATCTGAGTACTGCTAGATGTTATTCATATATCTCAAAATACACAATATTTACCTTCATCAGTTTTGAATTCCCCACTTTCTAGATTAAAATTCTTTAACTTTTCCTTTTCCATAAAAAATGGTTTGTTTACTTAATCTGGTAAAAATATTTTGGTTTTGTTTAGGTTAAATGAGGGTTTTCTTCATAGCAGAGTTGTTTATTCCATAGCCTAGTAAACAGGAACATGCCTTGTTACTTATATTTATTTCCCAGAATTGCTTAATAAATGTAGAAGGTGACATTGAATGATTATGTCTCATTCAATTCTGTCTCATCCAATCTTGTGCATGATGGAAATAAGATCTGAAAATGAAAAATCCTTTTCCTGGCAGCCTTCTTCATCCTTTTTCATTTCTCTAGGGCTAAGCTGTGTGAGGGCCTGTAAAGAATTGGGTCAGCCCCAACAATTTCTCACACAAATGTTCAGAATCAATAAAGAAATAAATCTGTGGCAGTTTTCCTAAAAGGGAGTATGTGAAGTATGAAGGTTTCATCTGTGCTTCTTCGTGTTCTTAATGATTTCTAAACTCATCCAAGGAAGAGTATGACTAGTAAAGATGCACCATTCCTCATAGGTTTTGTTAGCCTCAGTGCTAATGTGAATGTGTCAGTTTTGTGGATCCAGTTTGATCTAGGCTTTTGAACAAACTGTAAGATTATTTAACGCCTAAGAAAATTATTGTGTAACTTTCCTGTAAGTATTCATTGGTAGTATGGGTTATGAGTACTGAAATAACTAAACCAATCCCAGAATCTCAAAAAATCTTTCAGTGCTGCAATACAGAGGGAAGCATGAGGGAATGGAGATTTTAACACAGCTCAAACCATGAAAAGAAAGTTATAGATCTACTCCTCTGCAGGTTCATTGAAGTCTTGCATTTTGTCCTGGCCTTTGTATCTTTCACAATCTTTCTTTTACTTAAGTACTTTCTTCTTTAGCTGTATTGAAGGAATTAATTTCCTTAAGATGGTAGAACTGAATGGATGTGTGCATTTGAGTTCTTTTAGCAATAAAAAGTCTCTTGGGTTTTGCTTGTCAGTGAAAACTGTTTTGGTTTTCTTTCAGAAACTTTCGCCAATGCATTTTGTGGGTGGTAGTGATGAAAATGGGTTCAGGGAGAAAGAAGAAAAGACCTACTGCTTGCATGGGATGTTTCTTAAGAATGCTGTGATGCAGAAACCCAAAATTTCTGCTCTATTCTATTTTATTCTACCTTCCTCCCCACTTCTCTCCTCCACTTGGAAAAAGTTATGCACGATGCAAGGTCAAATATAGACACTTACCAGTATGGTTGGATATCTTCACTATCGTAGAGAGCAACTCAGGCAGGTCAATCAATAGAACTGTCACCTTACGGTGAGATTTTTTCCAAATCATATACATAATGTATATATATAAATAAAAAAGGCCACCAAAAGCTGTTTGTATGCTTTTGATATACAGATAAGATTTTGAGGACTTGATTTGAAAAAAGGCTTTCTACACAAACATCAGAACTCCCTTTTTACATTGCACTGTCCCTCCATGCAGGTTTGGTCTGAGATTTTTGGATGAGTGCTTTAATTTTTTTTTTCTTTTCATTGAAGCAGGAGAATAAACTGACAGGTTATTCATTATTATTTATCATGTATTTTCACATTGCATCCCCATAAATAAATGTAGAATATAGACCTTCATAAATAATTTCCTTATTACCTGTATTTTATCCTAGAGTTAGCCTATTCCAAAGTTGTTACTGAACTTCACATGGATGAATATACTACTCAAAATGGGCAAAGCACTGCAGTCTGCTTCTGTGCTGTTTAGTTTTCAGTCAGAGATGATGAGAGGAAAAAGGGGATTGCTCTTTTATAGGCGATCCTGAGTTGAGGAGTCTTTGGTTTGTTTTACATTGGAATTAAATGTCAGCAGTCTGGAATCTCTGGCAAAGGCTAACAGTCCATTTTGGCCCATCTCTGTGTTGGAGATCTCAAACACCAGATGGGTCCCTGGGCATCTGGGGAGCTGGACAGCAAGCTCAAACCACTCTACCAGCCAGCCAGTCAGCCAGAGCACAGACCAGTGGCAAATAAGCAGCCAGCAACAAGATATGGCATTTCACCATGGGGAGAATGGTGGAAGCTGTCAGGAAGCTGGGAGCTGGGCAGCAGACGAGCTGGGCAGGAGCCAGCCATGTTCTTGGCCAGCTGGTGAGAATTTCTACTTTCCACTTGGTATTTTGCCAGGTGATCACTTGTCATCCTGCTGAAAGTCATAAGGCCATTTTGCAGTTTAGAAAAACTAAGGGGAAAATAGTATTTTGTGTTGTTTTATTGTTCATGAAAGACTAAACAGGTAATTTTCCAGCTTTTCTTCACTACTACAAAATTTAGAGATTCGATAACTTTTTAAAAATGGCAATTAAGAGTGTGATACAGGACCAGAGTTGCAACTTTGAGGAATCATCTGCCCTTTAAATCTTGTACAAGTAGATAACTGTAAATAATTTTCAGATACATTAGTTCATTTTGCAGACTTAATTGCAAAACAGCTTGCAAAATACAACCACAGATTATGGTTAAAATCCACCTATCTCTCTAAATATTTTCTGTTTGTAAATTCTGAATGTGGGCTGAATGTAAATTTTAAAAATGTCAAGATATCGGAAAATAAAGAGTTGCTTGAGAATTTGTGAAATACTTTAATATTTCTGTTCTTTCTTTGGACAAATATGATTTCTGGAAATATTTATGTAAAATCACTGATTGGGCAATATTGTTAGTGGTAGCTTTTTTTAATTAGACTTAGAGTGAGGTAAAAAGGCTTTTCAAACCTTTTTGAGGTCTAAAATAGGATCAGTAACTTTCAAAGATAAGTACAATTTTAAATCCATTATCCAGCATGATTCAGGATAAGCATTCATTGATCAGTCAGCAGTCTATATTCACCTGCTTGAACATTTGTAAGAACACACTGAAAAGCTGCAAACTCAGCTAAAGCAAAGTCACATACACTTCCTATCTGCAAAATAGTTTTGGTCATACTTGGCAAATTCCATTTAAGTGTTTTCTTATAATATTAGGTTTAAATGCAGCCTTGTGCCTGGAGACTGCAGCTACAACTCTACCTGCATCATTCTGTATGCATAGGAAAGGTTAGAGTGAGACAGATGGAGATTTCTGTAGAGAGTAGAGCCCAAATCTTAGAGAGCTGTGGCAAGTTTGATTAATCACTTTCATAACTATTACTTATGGTTTAAGAATAACTGCTTTCCTTTGTCCCTGCTGCAGGCTGGAATATAAAGATATGTGGTGCTGCATGCTGTGCATACAAGGGCAGTTTCTGTTTTAACCCTTTACATGTGTCTGCAGGTTCTCTTTAATATATGACAATGTGAAAGACAATCAGGTGCCAGACACTGCAGCTTTCCTGCAGTGATAGTATTGGCTAGTAGGGTTAATACTATTGCTGTATTTTATTATCTACTTGTGTTTAAGTTTATTATTAAACTGATGGGCAAATTTAATAATGGGTTTACTTGTAGCGAATTTGTGGTAGTAGATTTTTTGTATTCTTCACATGAAACAGGTAAAAAAGAAATCTAATCCAGGTTTAATCGGGAGTCCAGCTATGCAGGTCAGTCATTTGCAGCTAGTGATTCAATACAAGTCCACAGCTCCAGTATGAATGGTGATAATCTTTGTGTCCAGTTTGGTAGATACAGTAATCCGAGCAATCTGTCATAATGATTGACATGAGAAAATTCTTAGAGCAGCTAAAACAGCCTTGCTTGCTTTTTCTCTGTCAGAGCCTTGGAATGTTAACTTTCTTGTTGAGAGCTGTGGGAGCAGCAGATATTTTTTGACGAACAAAGGGGAACATACCCCAGCCATAGTTCTGCATTCAGGACCAGGAAGCAGGAACAGGATTTCCAGAAATTGATTTTCCAGGATTCACATTTTGACCCTTCCTTCTTCTCCTTTTCCCACTGACCTCTTGTCTTTAGGATGGCTGTGTTCTGCTTTGCCTATTCTGAGAAGCTGTGATATGGCTTTGAGTTCAACCGTGACAAAACCAGCTGACTGACCAATAACTGTTAATGTAGATGAGTTACACTGTTGAGTATACGGCTGTTAGGTTTCATCAATATGATGTCATTAAGACAGAAGTGACTTCTGTCTATTTTAACCTTTTTGGTTGCTAATGACAGTGTTGTAATAGTTGAGAAATTACTAAGTGAGATTTATTAATCTTATGTATGTTTTAGACTAGTATAGTCAGAAATAGCACTATTGTAGGTAGAGGGGTAGCTTGGATAAATGTTCTTTTAAGTCATCTGACTTAAAAAATGTTTTAAAACATCTGACACATCTTTCTAATCAACAGAAAAATGTGTTAACTGAACTGGAAGCAGGATATGGCTTATTTGACTAAAGAATGTCATCATTAATGGGTAAATGAAATATATTAGCTTTTTTGTTATTAGCATAAATGGTATACTGAATTTATTTACAAAGCACAGCAATGTTGGAAATTCTGTAGAATGTTTAAAATATCATGTTTAAAGTAAATTGCAGCATATATAAATGTGAGTAAGAATTAACGGAATTCAAAGCATGGTTCAAAGATTGGCTGACAGACAGATATCTGACATCCCAAGGTAGAGGTTTATGGTTGATTAATTTCTATTCTAGTCTATATCTGTGAAATCCTATCAGGAAGTGTCCTACAAGGCATGAAAAAAACAAATTCAAAATTAGTTCAGTATTTTGTGTGATCTTCCTAAATATGCTCTCTGGATTTGTTTTGGGTTTTTATTTTTAAACTGCTTAAAGTAGAAGCTGGTTAAATAAAAAACTGATACAATCAAAGAAAGTGTATGTTAAATTCAGAACAATCCAGGAATGTTTACTACAGTTTTCTGCAAATCTTTGGAGAGGCTAGTTCAGTTAGTGCAGAAACTTCTGACTAGGGCCTCCTACTAGTTCCCTATCAGGTGGGTTGTGTTGAAGAATTCAATACTTGGTCTCTATTTGAAGTTCTACAATTGAAGAACAACAGCAATTAAACATACATTACTCTAGGGTAGAACCAGGAACCCAAATATAAAAAATAACTTCCCATTGCTTATGTGATTTTTTTGAAATAAAGACTGTAAGTCACAAAACAAAACAAAACAAAACAGGTTACTTTTAGGTACACACTGTACACACTGTTCCATTTGGATAAGTTTAATTTGGATCAGATCATAGTTTTAATTTGGACCAGATTAATTATCGAGTGCAGCAGTTGCACAGTATCCATGGTCCAGAGTTATGCACTTGAGTAGTCATGAACACTCTGCCATAGCTGGTTGATAAGTGCTCATAGACTATTCAGTGTCAAATCTATACATGTGAGAAAGAATCAAATATGTGGATCACAAACCCTTCATTCAGTAGACTTCTGGCTGCACTACTACACTGGTGGCTTGGGAATTTGAGGTTATTTGGGGTTGGGTAATGAAAGGGATTGCAAAATTAAAGGACACAAAGAAAATGATATTGCAGAAGTGCCCTTCCTGATATGACATAGTTAATTTTATGATATGTCTGTTCTCCTGCAAAACAAAGGTGGCTGTCTTCATGGATATACAATCATATAAAGCATACTAGGATAAATTCAACGCCTTAAATTGACACTGTTTAAGCAAATGAACCACAGGCTTTGCATGACTCAAGATAATAATGGAAGATAAAAATTAATAGGTTTGACTCTTTTGCAAGATGGTGATATTTAACATGTATTAGATATTATTGATTGCATTAGAAAGTACTGCTGTGTTATGTGGAATCAAAAGCATTACCTCTGCATTGTAATACAACCACAAAGCATATTTATTATATTATTATGGCCAAACTGTTATTTGTTCTTTTCTTTATTATTTAAATGTAGATAATATTCTTCTTTCTAAAAAAAAACCCACAAACAACAATAACAGAAAAATGAAGAAAGTAGCACAAACAGTATGTGATGCTAAAGTCACCAAAAAAAATCTGCGAAGTCTGTGATCATCAACTTTTAAAGCATTCTTATTTTGTGATGATTTTTTACATAATCCATACGTGGGGCTGTTGAATTTGTTTTCAAATGATTAAGGTATGTGTTTTCAAGATATATTCTTCATGCTGTGTGTAGTCAGTTTATTTGTTTGTTTGATTATGGTGGCATAAACAGCAGTTTGACTAAGACATTTCTACTGACTTTTGCCTGTTCATCTGTGAATTCATTTCATTAGTGTATGTGCCTTATTTGATAATCAGGGAGCACTAGAGTAATTTTACAATTCTCTGCTTAATTCATTGAGAACAGGAGTCCATAACAGAGACCTAACAGAGCACTGAGAACCCAGTTCTGTACAGATTATGAGCACCTTGTGTTTGACCTGAACAAAAATCACTAACTTGAGTTATTCATCACTTCATAATATTTGACGATTAGGGAGCATCACGTGATTTCAAGGGTGTGACATTTTCTCCCTCTAGACTGCGTTTTATGATGTTACCACATTTAAACAGAATATATTGTATGGAAAAATGTAAACTACAGCTCTCTCCTCTACTTCATTGTTGGCCCCATGATGGGAACATAACTGTATGGTGGATGATGGGTTGTTAACCATGGTGAGCAGGTCCTTTAGGAGAAGCCTCATGTTTCCATACACTGGCATGGTGCTGCAGCTTGTCCTGGGCTTCCTGAATCTGCAAAGTGGTAAGCCAGCCTAGCACAAGAAGAGATGATGCACTTGTAGTATAAAGTTTGCCATGACGCAAGGAAATGTTATGAAGCAGGTACAACACTTGATTTAGTTGTTCTTCCTGGCAAGGAAAGAAAAGTATGATAAAGTCAAGTGTATGTATGTGCATGTGGAATTTGTGTTGTACAGATTATTTTAATCTATAAAATATCTGTGCTAGGCAAATGGGGCGGGGGGGGGGGGGGGGGGGGGGGGACCAACCCGGGG
>JAWWEE010000074.1:82562970-82590020 GCA_035221455.1 Xenops minutus | reverse complement strand
CCCCGAAGAGGAGATACAAGGACTCCTTGAAACAACACCTCAGCCTTGGCCGTATTGACCACCATCAGTGGTCCACCGTGGCCTCCAATTGGGAGAAATGGAGACACACCATCCATAATGCTGCTGCCTTCTTTGAGAACACACACAGAATCAGCCTGGAGGAAAAAAGGCAACGCAGGAAGAACCGTGCCTTGCCAGTAGTGCTGACAGACTTTCCACTGTGCCTTTTGCAATTGGACTTGCCTATTTTACATCGGCCTTTTTAGCCACTAGCGTGCTTGTAGCAAGCGTGGATAAAGCCCTTGCAAATCTTTGTTCACGAAGCCTAGCCGTGAGTTGTGGTAGCTAAGGACAAGGTTTAGTGGTGGATTTGGCAGTGCTGGATTAATAGTCGTACTTAGTGATCCTAGGGGTCTCCTTTAATCAAAGCATTCTATGTAGTTTCATGTGTTATCCACTTCAACAGTTTCTGAAAGAACCCCTCCTTGCTGAACAGCTGTGTAAACAAATTTATTACTTTTTTTCCACATTCAGTTTGCATATATCAAAGATTATAGTTTTGGAAATGATACATATATTTTGGAAGCTGTTTAATCTTTACTTATTGGAAAATAAAAACAATTCATTGCTGCTTTTAAGGTGTGAATGCATCAACTGAGATCTGAGGCATGTTTTTTAAATACTACGCTGTTAATCCCTAGCAATTCCTACCTTTATGTGGTGTGCCTACAACACTAATAATGTAAAGATGACAGAATATAGGAATGTATTTTCAGAAACTTTCTTTAAAAATCAGGACTTTATTCCACAGTGCTAAAGAATCTGTAGATATTGCAATGCAAGATCTGAAATACTGTGAGCAATTGAATTTCTCATGTAAGTTTTATCTTGAAATTTCTTAAAGTATTAAAAGGTATAATAACATGAGAAAATTTATTATGGAAATGTTATATTTCTGTAAAGCAAAATATTTTTTGAGACATGACTAATTCTTCTAATGTCTCAGAATTAGATGTAGGTCTTAGGAAGCAAAAGTTTTTAAGAAGCCTTCTGGAACAAGGTTCAATTACAATTGTAATTTTGAAAGTCTAATATAAGTTTTTGGAAGACTTCAGATTATTTTCCAGTACCAGATCTATTTCGTTTGGCACCAAAATTAAAGGTTTTGTCCCATCTATGTGTTTTGCTGATAGGAAAATCATTCTTCTTTAAATAAAAAGTCTTTTTTTTTCTTCCTTCCTTGATTCTACTTCTGTATGCATTTTCACAGCAATGCACTTTTTTTTTTCACTTTTTAAAATTTTTTAAACTTGAATTTGCAACAAAACAACTAAATGAGCAAAGTGGTATTTTCTGTTGTTATTGTCTTTTTAGCTTTGTCAGCCATCAACTCCAGGACTTCTGTTGTACAAGTTCAGGCTTCAACAACACTGTACAGGCTCTGGCCTTTTGTTTAACATTTACTGAAGATGATATCTATGATTCTGTCTAGCCAATGTTGACCAGAGTGAGCTTTCTGTAAGAGTGCCAAGGTGAAACTGCTTAACTGCATGTTATTCCCGAGAAATTTGTGTTGTATTATAGAATATATACTCCAGATTTATCATCTGTGGAACTGGACAAGAGCCACCCATGGGCATCTGTATGTACTTGTAACTGCTTATAGGTACTTGCCTCTCAAGAGGCCATCAAGTCGTGTGTTGTGACTAAATAATCACAAGACAGATCAGAAATTCTCAATCATCAGCACTTAATTTATATATGAGTATGCTTGAAGTTAAAATAAAATTTTAGAGAAAAATGCTGTCTAGATAAGGCTGAATGTAAGACAATATGTGACCATTTAGCTATGTAGTTAGAGGATTTAGGAGTGTCTCACATTCTGATCAAACAAGTAGTTCAGTTCACGTGCTTCTTCTGAGCACTCTCTCTCCTGAATATTTCTTGAGCAATGTTAGTCCAGAGGCTTTGGTGGCAGCAGTCTGACTGCCATTGCAAGGTTGCCTGTGGTTTCTGGTGTACTATTGAGTGGCTGAAGTAGCTGTAGAGTAGAGCATCTCACAAGTGCATGAACCCTCTCTGCAGATGCAATAAGTCTCACAACTTTAGCATGTACTCTCCTTACTGTCTGTGCTTGGTGCGGTCAGTCTGGCATCCAGGCAGACAGGTAACCTTGACCCTTGAGCTCTTGTGAAACTGATCATACGAAGATGGTCATAGATTCATAGAATGTCTTGAATGGGAGGGGACTTGAAAGGACCATCAGAGTCCAACTTCTGGCCCTGAAGAAGACCAAGAGTCACATCATGTGCCTGACAGTATTGTCCAAATTCTTCTTAAACTCAGAAAGGCTTGTGACTGCTTCGTTTGGGAGCCTGTTGACTGCTTCCAGGTGAAGAACTTTTTCCTAATATCTAACCTAAATCTCCCTTGACTCAACTTCACACTGTCACTGGTCACCATAGAGAAGAGGTAGGTTCCTGCTCCTCCACTTCACCTCATGAGGAAGCTGTAGCATGCTATGAAGTCTCTCCTCAGTCTCCTCTTTCTCAGGCTGAACAGACCAAGTGGCCTCAGCCACTCCTCATACGGCTTTCCCTCAAGGCTCTTCACCACCTTTGTATCCTTCCTTTGGTTGCTTTCTAATATCTTTATATCTTTCTTATACATGGTCACTGTGCATCCCTTCCTGAAATCAGCCAAGTTGTGTTTCTGGCCTTGCTGGAAGAATTGAATATCACTAATCCAGTACAAATGAGAAATAATTGAGATTTACTCAGTATTCATATATTGAATCCAGTATATCGTGCCTGAAAGGAAGTTAACTTGTATTTATGCTAGAATATATTTATCATGGTCTCACACCTGAATTTTCATCTTTCCTTGGTAGGGAAATATTCTAATAGCTAATCACATGTGCTTTTATAAAGTGTATATAATTTTATTGTTTTGTTTTAATTTCTCTGTTTGAGCCTGCTAGTGTTTCTCTGACACAGTTAGAAGCATTTTTGTACCCAAGATTCCTCTGTAAAATGTAATTTTCTAGTCATCTTTAAAGTTAGAGGGTTTTTCCTGCCATATAAACTGAGGTTCTTAAGTAACTCAATTTAGCCTACTTTTTCTCTTTCTAACAGTCTCTTTGTAGTGTGGAATCTCTTAACAGCATATGAGTACTGTTCTCACACATGGTCTCACTCTGACCCACTGTCTTGGCTGTATGCTCTCAGCCTTGTTTCCCACAGTACTGTGGTTGACCCTGTGTTCAGTGGCTTATCCCCTATAGCCTCCAGGTTCTTTTTAGAATGACTGATTTCCAAGAAACAATCAGTTTTCCCGTTCATAAGTGTAGCCTGACTTCCTTGTTTGCAAATAAATGACTAATGGCTTATGTGGCATCAGTGATTAAATAGGTAACAATGTCATCAGTCTTGCAAGAAGGCTGCTAAACTTCTCCCCCTCTATTTAGTTATCATTACTTACTCCTGATTCAGTTTTGAAAATCTGTCATTTTAATAGTCTTATATATCACAGCATTTCCTAAAGAGGAAAAAAAAGAACTAGTTCCTCTTTTTGCTAGGTGGTGCATAAACACAAACAGGCAGTTTTTGCCAAAGAGCTTACTGTAGAAATAGACAGCTAGAGGAAAGGATGGAGTATCATATGGAAAATATTGAAGAGTATGACTGAGGAGATTGTAATTGTTACAGGGTGCAATTAAGAAAGATGAGTCTTCATGGAAAAAAGTTTGAGGAAGTCCAGACAGAAAAGAGAAAGGTAACATGACACAGAACTAAACTTTGAATTTTTTTTTTTTTAAAATTTCACAAAATTCTAAAATTATAATTAAAATTACCCTCAATGGACTATCTATTTTAAGATATTTATGAGGATTTACTGGCCATTAATAATAAATACATTAATCTCATCTGCTAAGATGCACTTAATTTTCCACACATGTAGACTGTATCGGTTATCATCAAACTAACAGTGTCTCCTAAACAAAGTGTATCAATCTCTGACACACTAAATAAACCCCAAAAATCCTCTACTGTTTTCATGTTCCTAACAAATAAAAGACCTGTTGACACATAGATACATAATTTATTTATTATCTTTATGCTATCTTTCTGTCCTCCCTTTGTGCCAGTTCAAAGGAACTGTGCTGAAATTCATGGATTAATCAACATTCCTTGTTGCTTGGTAGAAAGGTGATAGAAGTGCTGATGATAGTACTTCTGTCTTAGACAGTATGCAGATCTGTGTTGTCATAATTCTTATATCTAACTGAGAAGGGAGAAGTTCATCATAGTTAAATTGTTATAAAATATCTAAATCATTGTTGTCTGTGCTAATAGGTATGTTAAAAAAAGTGTACTGAAATAAAAGATTATTGAAATCAATATGGCTTCTTGAACCAAACTGACAAACTGAAAGGGATTTCAAGTTGACAGTATCCAGTGCATTTACAGTGCCTGAGAATTAACTTGATATTTCTGCAGTTTGCAAAGCTGTTCTCAGCTGATGATTACTATTCTGAAGACCAGAAAGACTGAAGCAAAAATAGTATAATCTTACCACAATACTTCACTTTTAAGTCAACCTTATCTTGTAGGAGTATGTAAATATATGGGAGAAGATAGTTCTTGTGCTATGGAGGAAAGGAACTTAGGGTAGTATCTAGGTCAAAATATTTATAGCCTTGAGGCAATAGTGCAGTTGTTTCTTTAAACAGAATCTGTATCTCAGGGTTGTAAGAGACTAGGTAAAATATTGAACTGTGTAATACAGTAATGAAATTGCACACAACACTGCATAATTTCTCTGTAATATTGCAGTGTTTTTCCCACAAGCTAAATGCAAATATTACAGTATAGTTAGATGGAAAATCATAATTTCTGAACAGTGAGTATTTCTAGTTCTTTGAAGTCTGAATTTTATTGACTTGTTACAATCCTGGGAAATGGTTTAAGGAAATGTGCTATACAAGATCCGCATAAGATACCTACATTTTAGCTTAGATAGTCTATTGCTTGTAATTCTTAAAACCATATGGACATTTAGAACTACACTGACAGTGTTTATACAGATATATATATATATAAATTTCTACAGTCAATGAAAAGAAATAGCCTTTTTCCAGACTGTGGATCAGTGATAGTCTGAAAGTTGTTCGAGGTGGTTTGCAAAGCATGTGTCTGTTTAAAAATTTTACTGGAGGCTGTGGCTGACAAATACTGACAGTTGCAGTTGCATACGTACAGCCTTAAACACAAAAAAGAATCAAGATTAGCTGGTAACATGACTGTAAGCCCATTAATCTCCAACTTGAACAAAATATATATACTAGAAACATTAGCAATTAGTAATTTTCTTGACTGGGAGTATTTATATTACCTCAATTTTCTGTGTTGCCATTAAAACACGTAAGTATTGCAATGGTAATTGTAAATCACAGCAAAATACATGTTGACTATCTTTTTTCCTTTAATGTCTGTTAACTATGATAAATTTCAAATAGCAATGGCAAACTGCCGAGGCAGAAGGAGGTAAAGCTGTTTCTCATGTCAAGTAGGATAATGGCAAAGTATCTAAAGGTCAAGAAGGGTGCTGGGTATATTAATTTAAAAAAGGTATCCATAACCTAAGTTATTACCCAAGCATTGTCCAAGTGATGAGAGAATATTCCACTTTGAGCAAGGCACAATCTATAAGTCTTCAAAAAGCTGATATAATCATAAAAGTTTAAGTTTAGAAAGGACTCCAGAGGTCATGTAGTTCTTAACTCTACTCTGAAAAAACCTACCTGCTTGGAAACCCTCCGCAGAGATGTGGATCTTATGCATTCTTAAAATAGAAAGAAGAGCATAATAATATTCTATTATTGCTAGATACTGTGTATAGAGAGTAGTAATTGGAATATCCTATTGTTGCCCAGCCTGCTGCTTCTCTCTGTATCTCACAGGAAAAAGACAAGAGGTGCCTATGAGGGCACTATGTTACAGATGGTAATAAACTGCAAAGGAAATGCAAGATAAAAACTAAATAAGTGTGTCCTTATCTAACCAAGTTTCTAATTTCATGAGTAAGAAAAGGCTGGGGAGTAGGGCCAGGATCCCTGTGTTGAATTATTATTTCATCTTACTCTGGTATTTGATTAAATCCTTAATTCTTTGCTCTTTTTCTTATATAAAGACCAATTTTCTTTCCTAGTCAGATTCTCTTTTATAGTCTTTTTTCTGGTGATCATTCCACTCCAGACTTACTTCTGAAGAGTTCCAGTTAAATATTATAGAGGGGGTTTGTTCTTTCTAAAGTCAGTGAGATATGTAAATGTTTGTGGAGACAGTTTTCTTTGTAATTCAGAATTTGTGCTGTTATTTGAATGGTCATGTGCATGTCACAGTGGAATTTGTTATTCATATTTATATTTTAATAATAGCACAAAAAAAAAAAAAAAGAAAAGCTTTTCTTTCAAGCCATCTACAGTGAAAGACAGTAAATCCCTAATATCCCACGCTGTATAATCTGTGTGTTGCATCTTCAAATTGTGTCATAATATGACCACACTTCTCGTATTGCAAAACCCAGTCCAATTCAGAAAGTCTCCCTGAGATCCACAAAATGTATGATATAGTCCCTTTGCCTGTCCAGGTGAAGAAAGAGGTCAAGATTCTTAAAGGTGGTAAATAAATACTGACTTTCTTATTAATCATCTTAAGAAGATGGACAAACTTCACAGTACTACTGAGACTTAAAAAGGATTTTAAGCTGCTAAATAACTTCTAAACTTCAAAGATACATTAAACCTGTATATTTTTCACAAGATCTGCTTGTTTTTGTAATATATTATTCCTCTTTTCACAAGAAATTGTTGCTTTACAGGAAGTGATTACCTGTAATTTCTACTAATTTTTTTTAATTTTTTTTTAAATAGAATCCCATCTGTAAAAAATCCTTTGAGAATAAAGAATTTTTGTGTCACATCCTTTTACTAGGCTTTGAAATCTAAAGTATATAAGCAGAATCATAATGTTTCTCCCAAATAAACCTTTTCATCCCCTGGTAGCTAATTTAAAAGTAGTTTTTGTGCTGTAATGTCATTATTTTTCAAAGGATTATCTATAGGGATTGATAATAGAGTCCAGGAAATTTTGTTTTTAAACAGTTTCTTCTTTATTTCTTTCCCTTACTTGTAAGCAAACAACAAAATTTTAGTTATTACATTAACAAAAATAAATAAAAGGGCAAACCAGTATTTACTGATACTTATATCCATATTAATTTCTTTTCATATTAAAAAATAAAAATAAAAATAAATCCAACCAAAAACCAGAAAAAACCTTTCCTTTAGGAGCAGACTGATAGAACTAGTCAATTCACTGTCACAGAGCATGAGCAAGGGCTTCTAACCATGCATGTTAGACAGGAATACATATGTGCCATTTTTATTATGAGAAATAGAAGTTCATACTCTGCTAATTTCCCAAACAATTGAAACTCCTCACACTTCAAATTTACAGTAAAACCTGAAAGCCATGCCTTTGTTTATCTTCCTTAGACAGTTAATAGTAGTCATATCTAATTATCACCTTGATTTTCAATTTGAATATTCACATTATTCTGCCATTTACTAGTTCCCCTCTGAATTATACCAGTATGAATGTCAATAGATTCATGAGTTGGTTTTTTTCAATGGCTTTTAGAATACTCAATCCTTCTCATCTTCTCTTCAGGAAGGGAACAGATGGCTTCAGAAATTCCCCTGGATCAGAGTCAACACGATAATAACATTGTGAATCTTACTAAGACTTACTCCTGTGCTTAAAGGCACTAAGCTCAATGTGACAATTAATGTGTTGGAAATTAAGCATGTGAACAAGCCTTTGCAGCAGGAATATAAAGAGTACAAACTGAGAGCAGGACAGAATGCTGAAAACAAAATAAAATGGAGAGCGAGGTTAGTAGTCTTTTTTTATTTCAAGGAAGACGAAGATAAGTCTTCTCTTCTCCAAATTAATAACTTTGCAGAGAGAAATTCCACTATTGATCTCATTGTGTTGCTTTGCATGGTACATCTTCATCATTACCATGTTACATATCAATAAATAATGGAAACTGCTTATTCCTATCATATATACAATTTTGTGAACTCATTTTAGACTAACAACTACAAAAAAAATCCTAATGCTCTTTGTTTGGAATGGGCTGTTGGATGCTTGGGAGCCTTTTATAACCATAAAATTTACAATGATACTCACTAGGGAGGGTTTATAAAAGGTGATCATGTTAGATAATTTTTATACAGGGAAATACTGAAAGAAATTCCTAAAAAGGAGCAACAGACTGCAATATGTAATTCTCTTAAGCAATAATAAATTGCCCATATAGAATTAATGATCTCCAGACATTTCTTTTAAAAGACTTGAAAAGAACTAATTAATGTAGCACATTTCAAGCTAAGCAAATTGCAATGATAAATGGGATTACTGGAAGCTATAAATGCATTTCGTAACTGAAGGAAAAGAGCAAAACATCATTCAGAACATTAAGGAATGCAATTAAGCAAAACATTTGGAAGTACTTAATTACATCTGCAGAGGATAGTTAAGTGAGATCTGGTGCCTTGCATTAGTAGCAATATCAAAGCTTCAGAAGATTGCTTAAACATAAAGCAAGTAGATCGTTCGCTGTCAGGATAATACTTGATTTGACATGCAAGAAAAATATTTCTTCATTGATAAATTATGGAAATGTCTGAAAAAAATAAATAGGGTTTTAGCAAAGACAAATTTTGAATTACCAGAAGCAAAGACAAGTAGGTAATAAGTGCACACTTTCTTGTTCATCCAAATGTCTTTTGGTATAATTAATGCATACCAAAATAAAAAAAAATATGTGAGAAAATGGGCTGGACTGTAAATCAGCTAGAGCTTAATTCTGCAAATTGCAAAACTATATGGTAATAATTAAGTAAAACCCAAAAAAAGTGTATGCTTTCATGAATTTCACATCCCTTGTTATAGCATTCTTCACTGGAGTTTGAACTCAGGACATTAATCTAATAGATGAAACTCCTGAAGACAGGTGTTAAATCATGCACTCCCTGTATCATAGAAAAGTAAAAGCTATCTTTGTGAAAGCACCAGGGAATGAAAAAGCCTCAGGGATATCTGGCATGGAATGGTTTATATTTGTATTGTTCAGGACAAGCATCCTCTGGGGAAGAAAGGGATTGTTGGGTGTGCATATAAACCAGGAGAGCTCTGGTGTGTTTTACATCTCTGCGGCTTGCAGAGAGCAGGCTTTGGAGATATCCATAAGTTCAACCACACCTATGTTTCCTCCTGTAAGAGTGTTTTAATATTTCATGTTTCTTTTCCCAGAACTTTCATTACACAACTGTTTTAATATCTATTGGTGTATATCTTATATAATTGCTTTTATGAGTCTGTTCCATTGATCACATGGAAAACATTACCATTTTCAGTGGTGTTGTTAGGACAAAGCACTGATGAATAAGCAATGAGATCTTTGTTTAATGTAATATATAACTGTGTTTCTATTTAATTTTATTTCTTCTTCATGGACGTTGTTGTGACCTGTTCTCATAAGGAATTTTATACTCTGCTGCAAATTCTAAAATTAAATAAATAAAATAAAAAGGAAACTAATTGAAAAATACAGGTATCTCAGAAGTACAGCTAGTGAAATAGCATTGTAAAAATAAAGGGTATATAAAAACCTAATAGTTATTACAGAAAAAATATTAAATATTACATGAAATAGAGGAAACTTATTTTTAAGTTGATACTATTAGTATTTGATTAAAACAGCTCAGGGTGGGAAAAATGTTTCTGTATTTCTTATCTGTGTATGTGTAAATTTTTGCTGCTCTCACCTCAAAGACAACTTCCACAGGAGTATGTTAGGAATAACTAAAGTTATGTAAAAAGTGACTTTTTATTATTTTTTATTATAGAGTAATTTAATGAGGAGTTTGAATGAGACTTTATAATTCAAAAATGACAGGAAAAAGCAGCTTTTCTTTCTCTGTTTTTACTGAGAAACCTGTTTTCATGACCAAGTGCATAGTCCCTTGTTGTGACTGCTATGTGACTAACCATTGGATGCCACATAAATCTATGTCAATTCTCTGGTCTGTCTTTTTGAGACCTTTTTATGCCTCCTGACTCCTTTGATCTTAGATTTCTCAGATCACTTCTCCCTGCAGCTGCCTCTTAGATATGAGGGCTTAAGATTTTGCAATACCTTTTAAAATTGCCTGTTCTTTCCTTCTATGCTTCAGTATTTCAACTGCACTGTACAAGATAACTGATCTGGAGCACACACAACTAAAAGAACATGCTTTTTTTTTTTTTTTTTTTTTTTCCCCCTGAGTAATTTTTAAGCCCATCCAATATCCCACTTCAGTCTGAAGCATGACAGTCTAGTGTGAGGTTTGTAGGGAGGGGAGAGATGCAGCCATGCTTTACAGCATGTCTTTTGACTGATCCTAGACGCTGTGCTTTAAGGGGTTTGTGCAGCTCTAGCCCCTATGGTTATCATCAAGTTGTCCTTTACAGTAAAGCCCGTGATAAGCTCATCAAAAAGTTTGTTTATCAGTACTGGGGTCTAAAGAATCTTCTCCAGACAGCTGCATAACTAGATAGAGGACTCTGAATCAGTAGTAACGGAATGGTATTTTTCACATAAAAAATACCCACTCTCTGCCAAAAAAACCCTAAACAAACAGAAGAGGAGTATTGATTTCAGTAGCTCTTTTTGGCTAGATTGGAAAGGAAATGAGATTTTGCAAAGAAATTTCCTATATCTTAAATATATTAAGTTCTTCCTGCTACAAGCATGCTGACTGGCCTAGCAGTAACATTCTTAAATTTTGTTGGAAGGGGACAGATTTAGAGAGGAGTAAAAAAATAAAGGCTTCAAACTTGTAATCTGCTTACTCTCTAGACTTCCAGATATTAGAGGCTGTATCCTAGGATCAGGCTTAGAACAAAGGGGAGTAATCTGCTTTCTTCCCCATCATTTTCTCTTTTGAAAAGCTATTTGCAAATTCTACACAAGTGATACTCCTGTTTCCTAGTTCACGCTGCTTCAGATAGATCTGGTAGTTTACACAAAAAGCTAAGCATGAAAAAGTTTGGCTATTTCCAGCAAGTGAAGAAAGGAGAGAAGATCTCAGAAATAAGAGGTTGGCAGTGGTAAGTTGCTTCAACTGTATCAAGATGATCAGAGAAAGACAATCAGGGTGCATCTTTAGAAACTTGAAGAGTTTTTATAAGTATTGCAAGTCCATAGATTTGCTTACACATTAAAGACCACGTATCCTAATTTTGAAGGATTGAAGGATTCTGAATGTAGTGCATGACATCAAACTTGGTCACGCTCACTGATTTCAAAGTAACACTGCGTAGTTAGTCCCTGACTTCATTAAGAGCAGGTGGGATCTTTGCAGACGTATGTAACTCAGTTATTGAGTGTGCAAAATTTCCACATTAATTAGCCCTGCCTGAAATTGGCATATGTTTTTTTGTACTGTAGTGACTTAGCTTTTTTTTTTAGCCTTCATACTCCAAGGAATTGACATATTTACCCAATTTTTTTCATTTTTAGAAAAGAGCAATGTAAAAATGTTGTGTAAACCTTCAAGGACTTTTGACAAAAATGAAAAGCCTAGATAATCAAGGCTTTTCCTGAGGCAGTACCTGTAGGTTAAGTTCAAAATGCTACTATGTGACTACTGCTACAGCAGATATGACAGTAATTAAAACACTTGAATGAGTACTGCTGTGAATGCATTTCAAAGGGCCCACAAAGTGCTAGATGCACACCAGCAACTATTTATTAAAACTATGCATTTGTTTTTCTCTGACTCAGTATAGGACTCTCTGGACTTATTTGGAACCAGAGGAAAATGGATGGCAGAGTTGCTCTTTTTATTTCTGTCTATGCAATGCAAGCAGATGGGAGTCAAGTTTATGATTCGTTTTAATGATTTACTTGGCTAATTTGTCACAGATTTTCTCATTTTGTTCATGGTTTGAAGAACCTTCAAGTATTTTTCCTTTGTGCAATAAAGTGTACAGTAAATGCTAGCTGGGTCAGCCTGGTAGTTCTCTGAATTTTATCTTTAATATCAGCAGAGAATTCATTCTTTCCTGTAGCCACATTTATATGAATGGAGTTTAGCTGTCTGCTTTTTCTAATTGGCATTATAATTCAAAGTCAGTCAGCATGGTAGTGTTTCAGTTTCCCATTTAAAATCATGACAAAACACATAACTATAATGGGCTGAAAGTTTTATGTTTCAACAATTATATTTTGTAATGCATAACTAACAATGATTATTGTCTCAAAAGAGATCATTTACATGGGAAGAAATTGCCAGCATTAAGTTGGATATTTTCCCATAAGTGAAAGAGACCTTTGAAATTCATTCTTTAATCCAGTCTCAAACTGGTATTCTTTCTGGATCTCCTTTGTGGCCACTCCTTTTTTCCTCACTATATTCTGTTTTCTTCCACTCCATTCATTCAGTCAAAGACTAGCTGTTAGTATTTCTTTTCTTCTGCTTTCTATCCAGTTGCCCCTTTCTCTATCTCCATCCTTCACTGTCTAGTCCAAGCTGCTGCTTCACAATCAATCAGACTATATGTAGCTCTGCACTGGTTTCTATCTCTACTTTGATAGATACTCTACTAGTCTTGCTCTCTAATGATTCCTGTTCTTTTCTTTCCCCAATCAGTATAAGATCTAGTTTTCCTTGAGGTGGTAGTATGCTGCTTGAGTGCAGTCTGACTTCGGAGAAAGTGCTTCTCTTGAGACTGCTTCCTTAGCACTGTGTGAAATTGCAGTGCTCTGAATGTGTATGAATGTATATGAATATGCATATAACTACACATGGGACTTATATTTCCCAAAGGAAGTTCGTATTTTCAGAGGTTGTACACAGGAGGTGAAGTATAAAGACATACATGTTTAAAGCTAAAGGGTGTCTCATCATTAATGTTTTAAGTAATTGTTATTCTGTGCAGGTAAACCATTATGAATTTGAATGTATGCTTCCATTCAAAACCAAACACAAGGAAACTTGTCAGGCTGAAGTATGTGACCTGAAAAAGAGTGGCAAACACCAATAATCATCTTTTAAGGTATTATTCATTCCATATGAAATGTATTAGACTGACAAATAGAAAGTGAAATTTTCTATCTACCTCTTTTGTCTGACATGTGCAGGCATTTAATTCTTCTTTAGCAAGGAGAAATGATGACTACTAGACATCTCTTTCCTTTACTAAGAAGACTAATGTTTTAAGTGATTCATCTGCACACTCTTAGAAAATCTGTGAAGCAGTGGTAGCCACATCATCACCAGTGAAATCAGGAAATAGTTTTGCTTTTAAACAGGAAGGTATGATACAGAACCACTTCTACGTGCCCAATAGACAAGCCATGAAAAAGTAGCAACAAATACGTTTTCCCTACAACATGTCTACTAGCTATTTCTCTTGATATTTAATGACATATTCAGGGTGTCAACATCTCTGCCTGGTGCTGTCATGAAGAGAATGAAAGTTATTTCTACATGCTGTGAGAGAATGTTTTTCAGTTTTTCAAATCAGTGTCTTCTTAAAAATTAATCAGAATGAAATGGGGAAAAAAAAGACTGAGTAAAGAGAAAGAACCAGATATTAATTACATTTTGCAGCACTTCATACAGATGATCTTTTGTTTCACTTGAATAAGAAGCATTTTTGTGATTACTTTTTGGTTTAGAATACACTTTCAGGAGCTCTGCTTTAAATAAGAGCATTTATTGAAAGTTAAAGCATTTTGTAGGGATGCTATTAGTACAACTGATTAGAATAATGTTTTTTTCTTTAAGTGATATGAGTCAGATATTTTCCATTGTTACCCTTTTGTCAGTCTGAAATAATGAATGAAACTTATTTCCCCTGACCTTATAGAAGCAGCGTGAATGTATATGCTTCACTGGAATATGCTGCAAACCTGATTTATTTTGACAAATATCATTTTTTACTTTTTTCAAACTTAATTTCTTTGATATCTTTTATACATTATTTCTTTTTCCCCCATTCCTTTTTTAATTATTTTTTATTTTTATCATTTTCATTATTTAAAAAAAAAAAAAGTCAAGAAGAAGAAAACATCCTCTGTCGAGTCATTTGGTTATTTTTTTTCTTGCTAGTGCTGTGGTTTTGCCCTCATTAAAGTAATTAGAAAAGCACCACTTAATATCAGATGCCCAGGATGTGAAGTTGATGCTTCACTTCTTCTGGAAGTTGTCTGACTCTTCATCTGCTACTGCCAGGGCTGAGCCTAGCTGAAAATTCCAGCATCTTATTTGTTTGCTGGCTCATGGTCTGTTATGTTGGTGTCTTACAACTCTGTTGCAGATGAGTGAAAGGCACCTCACCCAAAAGAGAGAAGGTGCTATATGTTTTATTGAGGCAAATAATAATTTGGCAGAGTTGAATAAAACAAATGGAATTTAACTAAGACTAACAGTGCTGTACCAAGGTTCAATAAGTTTAATGGCAAGGTTCACCTTACCAGTTACTGCATGGAAGAAACAGAAAGGAACACTAAGTTAGAATGAGCAGTGAAGGAAAAAAGTATCTGTCACACTCCATCCTCTGATGCAGTCAACTTCCTTCATGCCATAGGGTCACCTCTTCCCTCTATGCTATAAACATTTGATATATCCTGTTGGCCCTCATGAGGATCCATAGTAAGAAATCAGCTTTTAGTGTAAAATATTACTATGAATTTTATATTATTTTTGTACATTTTTGAGTTATTTCATATGATGAACAAGGAGTATTTGCTTTGTCAAGTATACCAAAATTTTACATGGAAAGATTGTAGAGTAAAAAGCATCTTACTTTTAGAGCTAACAAAATCAAAACAGGATGAAGAATTAGAATCAAATTTCTTGTTGCTGTTAGTGACCATCTGAATAAGGTTTCCCACCAATTATGTTTTACATCCTTTTCACTCTTTTGAGAAGATGATGTATTTATTTTGCATCATGATGAGCAGTAATCAGGATTATTTGTCCATTTTCTTGAACTTTTTTTCTGCAACTAGTAGAGATTATCATGCTGTAATAGCTTTCTAATAAGGTAAGATTTTTTACCAGTGGAGATAGGTAGTAGATCTTGATACAATGTGTAGTTAGATTGTAAAAATTGATGAGAACTCAGGAGGTAAATAGTCACAGCCCATAATTTCAGAAAAATTAAATCTACAAATATTTGAGTGATTACTTCTATCTACAGTGATATTGCTTAGAAATATAAAATCACAGTGGGTTCTCATAACGAACACATCCATTTTCAATGTAGAGCAGTACAGTTTCAGAAGTTCTCTCAGGATGTATCCCAAAATGGCAAATACTTTGTTCAGTGTCAAGACAAATGTCTTGGGCTTTAATGGCATTGCTTTCACAAATCCTTTGTCCTCACACAACACATATATCAACATCAACAATCTGCTCTTTGTTTCCCTTTTGTTGAGCCTATACTCTGTGTTCATTGTATGGAGTACAGTTCCATTATGATTTAATTTCAGCTTAGTGATGTGGTATACAATATATACCAAAGTATTGGATAGTGTTATACTAAAAGATGTGGATTCTCTGTCAGTAAGGTCATAGGTAAAACTGAATAGACACCACCAGCATTAGAACTACCTTTCAAATTCTGTTGTATTTTCCCAGATCACCTTTTGAATTTCAGTGGGTAAGGTGCCTTCTTCACCTTCTCTTATAATTGCTGCCACAGTAGATTGTACCCACAGCTGATCCTGAATACAGCTAAGAGTGAGAGACACATTAACTTGGGCTGCACCTAGTGTGTTCTCAATTAGTTGGTGGTCCCCTTTCCATTGAGATAATAAATAGATAAGAAGCATTGGTTAGTTCCCAATGCAATAGGGAACCTTGTAACGGATGTTCTAACTTACCTAAATTACTTGTTGCAGAACTTACTTGTTTGCTAAAACTTCAACAATAATGCTGTTTAATACTCCTAATTCTGTTCCTAAGATACAAGCCGTATCACTTTTTCATTATTTTGGAGAGGTGAAGGCGCATTCATGCAACTACTCTAACCATCCTGCATGGGACACAAAGTAAAAGTAGCGAACAAATAGGTTTAATTACTGAAATATTGACCTGTATTGCCAGTTTTACTCATTTGAGGGAGCATGGTGAATTAAGCAACCCTCACTGCTGGCCCATGTATTTAATAGTGTAAGCTCTAATTTCAGTAATTCATGAGGATAAGATTTGGTTGATTCCAGAAATAATAAGGCAGTAGATTGATAGGCAGGAGATGTAGATATTGGTGTAGTAGTGTTGGTGGGGGGGAAATGTTAAACTGCCTGCTGCCCACTGTATGCATGAACCATGATCTTGATAGTTAATTAGCGCTCAACTTCCCACAATGAATCCAAATAGCTCCATTCCCATGGGACATTGCTGTCTCTTGTTGGGTTTACCTGGTATTCTTGCATGTGTGCAGTTGTTTAAAAGGAGAAGATTAGTACAGTGCTTCAGTAGTATCATGATCCTATTGGAGGGGAGATCCTCCATCTATAATGAAAGTGTTAGTGTCTCAAACCCATGTCCAGATTCCTGGATATGGACTACTAACACTTAGGCAAAACACAAGGTGGATGTGCATGGTCACCTGGATGGCTTCATTTTCTTGCTGTCCTACTGGTGAATTCTGAATCTGTTGGGCTTCACTATACATGTTAAGGCAGAGGTTACTGTCTCTTGTGGATTGGCTTGATTACTGCACTGTCTGTACCTAGGTTTGAGTGCAGTACTCTCAGTAAGACTCTGCTGAGGAAACTTTCCTGTCCAGCCACCCATCACTTTTCTCTTGTACTTTTCTTGCAAATTAGCCAATTGCAACAAATTCCACAGAGTGATTCACACAATATATCTCAGAGCACCACCCTGAGGTGCTTCAGACTGATCTCTTTTAATGATGGGTCTGGCTTTGGGAAACAAATAATCATCTTCACCTCTTTGCTAGCATCAGTGTTACCTTATATTTCTCTATCCCACTGTTCAGGGGATGTTAATGATTTCCTAACCTGCACAGTGCCAGGTGGATGGGGACTCTGCATAAGCATAATCTTGATCTTTTGTTCTAAACTTTGTTCTTTCTACATTTCTTCCTGTAATTTTTTCTGCAGCCGTTCGATTTTCAAATACAGTGCTAACTCAGTTGCCTTTCTGTTTTTTCTTATACGTCTTGCTACTTTTTATTCTTCTTCTTCCTATCCTGATAAGCAGCATCTAAACAGATACTTAGCATTTTGCAAATAATTCCTTTCCTTTTTCCAATCTTTAAACTCCCCCTGGCCACCTTTAGCTGTTCTTCCACAGCTTCGCAATCATAACAATTATCACTAGCACATCCGTTTCAGAAGTTGGGACTCAGGTTTTTATCATGCCTCTGTAAATGATCTGTGATACTACTTATCATACTGCTGATGATATCAATTTGTTGTGGAAGAGCACATCACCCAAAAGAGAGAAGCAGCAATATGTCTTACTGAGGGAAAATAATGATTTGAGAGAGTTCAATACATTCAATGGAATTCAGCAAAGTTTATTAATGTTTTACCAAGGTTCAATTAAGTCTGACATCAAGGTTCACCTTATTAATTACTGCATGGATGAAACATAGAAAGGAAATTGAATCAAAGTGAAGTTTCACACAGAGATCACAGATACAAAGGATAAGGAAGATCATTTGCTTAGTCATGAGGCTCAAAGTGAATTCCATTGCTTTCTAAATTCCTTAGGCATCCTACATGCAGCTAGGTCCAATCTTAGTCTCAGACATGGACAATGGTTTATATCTCATGGAAGTATCTATACAAAGTTTATAGTAAGTAATAGAGTAGCTACATGAATTAGCAAAGTTTGATTAGTATTAATTCAGCATGTTATCAGTCACTTACCAAGGATCTGCTGTGAGTAAAGGAATCTTCCCACCTCGGGCCAGGAGGGATCTCACTTTCAAGTAAGGGATCTCAAACCTTGAGAGTTGTCCCTCCTCAAGGGGAAAGTCACTGGCATGCAGCAGAGCTGCAGTTTAGAGAGAGCTCAAAACTGAGCTCATCCTGATGAGAATATTTATAGAGTGAAGTAGTTGGCCATTAGTCAGTATTATAAACAAGATGTCTTTATTTTAGCTCTGCTGTCTTGTTTTGTTCTTTGGTTATCTTGCATTTTTAAGGCTGCAAAGTCATGTCTCAAAATATTTTTCTGGGACTTCTTCACTCCCTTTAATGTGAGCCAGGAGCTTTGCAGCTCACAGGTTCACCACAGGGCATGACATTTTTTGCTCCTTAGGCAATCTGAATGAAAGTACAGCAAGGGCTTAGGTGCCTGTCAGAAACTCTCACACCATTCATGGACTAAAGGAGTTGCAAGGATTAATTACTAGAGTGCCTTGGCATCCTGTGGGTCATGCCACTGTTCATGTCATCGAAAATATCAGCAGGAAAAGTAAAACTAAAGGAAAAGGTGGCTAACTGAGCAATAGGAAACTAACAAACAGGAGTTTGTATGCCAGGTTGGTTCTTCAATGGCTACTGAGAGATCTACTCCGAAATTATGAGCTTTGTTGGAATAATGTTTCTGGGGCATGTGGTTACTGCAGTGACTGCTCAGCAACTTGTTCAGGAGAACAGAGATGAAGCCTACTTCCTCAGTATTCTGAGATTTACTTTTGTCAAATACATGGTTCTAAGTCAGAAAATGTAGTTTTCATTTTTATAACTTGTAAAATCCTGTCTGATTTTCTGTTTAGTAAATATCTCTTTACCTTTGCAGGTCATATAGACAGCCAGTTTTTCCAAGTCCATGATGAAGATGATACTCATATTTTTGTTGGCATTTTAGACCTAAGTTAATCAACATTTTTATAGGAGCAATAATTAACATTTTATGAGCTAGATTCCCTCATCCCTTGAACCTACTTTGGCTTCACTTCATACAAGAACATATAAGTGGTAGTGTTACAAAATGCTAATGCTCAATTTGGGTTTAAGGGCAAAATGCACTTCATAAATGTTGTTGAGTTACAGTCATAGCACAGAGCTCCATTTGAAGGAAAAGAAATGGTGCAAAGCCTGTAGCACCAGTCCAAAATTCTAAGCTAACACTGAAAAATAATTACTTTATAAATGCTATTCTGTTTGCTATTATGCTGGCTAATATTGTTTTAGTGATACGACAATTCCTCAACTACTTGTATCTGTGCTGTTTTATGTTTAGATTGTAAGCAAATAGGGGCAGGCCTCTGTGGTCTAGTGACATTGCTAGGAAATTGGGGATTGGAGCAAGGTGCTGAAGTGCCGTTCCAGGTGAAAATTTTAATTGTAATAAATGATCCATCAGATAATTTGAGGAAATGTCTAGGGAAGCCATGTTTTAATGCCACATCCAGAACCTAGATTAGTTACTCTCAATGGCACTCCAAAGTTTGTTCTTTATGTCTGCAATATCATTGTTGTCAACTGCAGACACAGAGACCCAAATTTCAAGCAAGAGCAGCATGTATATTAGTGCCTTTCCAGACACAGCGTCTTGTATGAAAAAGGCAATGAAGTAGGAATCTGTTATATTTGGTTCAGTTTCTGCTGTGTTTATTATTTGCAATAGTGGATTTCTGTGTAAGGTGTCCCATTAATTTTAAAAGAACAATTATTATCATTAGTTCTGTAATTACAGAAGGTAACCCAGATGAAATGCTTAGTTTCCTATTTAAAAATACAGCTGAAGTAAAACAGAAATGCATATCAAAGTGTAACCATTTTATGGTCTTAGTGGTTTTTGAATAGCATGTTTTATTAAGATTTCAATTCACAGAGATGTGTACCTATAATTATGTTCTCTCAAATGTTTTTCTTTATCAATACAGTATTCCAGTGCCTTTAGCTCCCTGGATCTTAGTTTACTTGTGATGAGTGATCTGATGTATGTGTTGTGCAATATACTTTTCATTGCCACACAAGACAATCACCTCATTAAGGAAAAATCGTATTTTTTCAACTTGGAGATTTTAAGAGTAATTTAAGTTAAACTCCTGACAATTTACCCTGCCCAAGATTTATCTACTCAAGATTTAAATCCTTCCGCTTACATTTTGCAGGAAACTTAGAGAAGCATTGGAGGCTTGCTCAGCTACATTGAATTTTGCATCAAAAGTCTCTTGCAATCTGTTTTACTTGCCTCCTGATACTGTTTGAAGTAGTAGGAAGCCTATGTGCATAGAAAAAATGTGCAGACTGTGGCATAGTGGAAAAGAGTTTTATCTGTATTATCTGCTGGAGAGATCACATAGAATGGAGCATTATGTCATTTAACGTGTATGGTTTAAGGCACTTTCTTGGCTCCAGCTGGCTAGGACAAAGGTTCTCTTTCAAAGTCCCCCTTACCTTAGAAACCCCAAGGGAGTTAGATGGGGCAGTAAAGAAAGGCAAATGAAGTATACGTCCTTGTTTCTAGTCAAAATGCTGTGGACTGAAAATCAATGCAGTTTCTGCAGCATTACTTCATGTGTAAACATTGGATAATTTGTTAGCTGTAAAATGAAGAAGTTAGGTAATAGGTGATTGCAGATGATACTGGGACAAATTACTGATTCACAAATATTGCCAAGTAATCAAATCTTTCAAAAGTCAATCTCTTTAATCTTCTTCATCTGAGTTGTAATGCCATGTTAAAAGGTAACTTTTTAATGCTACACCTTTGACAGATAATATTTGTCAGAAGCAAATACATCAATATTGATAATGCAGAACAGCATGCATTTTGAATAGAAATTCAAGTGTTTTGTACAGTAAAGAGAAAATACTACCAGTCACAAATATTTTTTTAAAAAAGTTTAAGGAGGAGAAAAATCACCTTTTTCTAATGGCCTGATGAGATCTAATGAATTCTTTAGATATCTATTTGCAGCTTAGGAAAACAATCTTAATGACATGCCACTAAAAAGTGATGTAAATGGAAACTTAATAGTTTTTCTGTGTATTCTCATGACAGAAAAGAGAAGTAAAGCTATGTTTATGTAGATTGAAGGTATGAAAAGACACCTATCTCAAGATCTTGAACTGTAAAATCCAGGAGCAATTGAAAAGATAAGCTAAACATAGTTTCTTGTTTTGATTTAATGTTTTAACACTGTTGAAATACTTAGCACAAACAAAATCAATTTGCTTATCATTAACATTTTTATAGGCTTCCTCTGGGAAGGTGACTATTCTCTCAGGAGAGTAAATACTAATACCAGAGCTGGCCTAAATGTCCACTGATGTTATAGCCTTTCGCAGTCTGACATTTATAATGATTCTAAAAAAAAACAGAATCTGTTCTGCAACTTGCACAACAGAATCCAGAAAGTAGGGTTTTTAAAAAATTCTTTCAGCTTTTTGGCTGGGTAAATGGTCATTCTCCTCTTCCATCTTCAGCTGGTCATTATAGTTTGAGCATTTGCTGCACATATCATGATGTTGTGAGATCAGTGCTTCCTCATACATTTCTGTGCCAGTTTAATGCTCGTACAAGAAAGCTGGAGCAACCAGTTTCCATCATAACTGATTGTCTCAGTTTTAAAGAAAAAAAAAAAAAGGTTTCTGTCAAGGAAGGTGAGGAATCTTCCTGGACCAGAAAAAGAAACTCCCCCTCCTTGAGCCACCACAACCTTTGAAATTAAGAGGATTCAGGCAAAAAAAAATGTAGAAAAGAGGATAATGGTCCTTTACTTCAAATATATAGAACAAAAAAGAACTACAACAACACTGTAACCAAAGCTTTTAAACAATCGAGTCCTACTTTGTCCTTCAGTGCAGTTATAGCCACGAAGAGCAGGGGGTGATGCTGGGGGAGAAGAGGGCGAGGGCTGCAGAGATGCACTGGTGGTCGGGCCAGGGCACTTTTGGGCTCCGATGGCAGCAGCTCCAACGCTGTGGAAGGCAGCATGTGGACAGGGGCCGGGTTGGACTGATGCGGGTTTGGAACGTCTCCCAGGTGGTGTCCGCATGGTGAAAAAAAGGTAGAAAAGGGTGGTCCTTCCCTCGGGGGTGCCCATGAACTCACAATGCTGGTGCTGTTTTCGGCACCGAGGTCCAAGTCAGGAAGGGGAAGAGCTGGGACCCTCCTGCCAGCAGCAAGAACAGGTGGGATTGTCGATAATACTCTTGTGCTGAGCTGGGCACAACCAATCCAAACTGACACGGCACAGCTCCGGCAAAAGCACGTCTGCACGCCCGGCAGTCCCAGTCCCAGGCCAAAAGAAAGGTGAAGCACCCCCGAAGAAAAGAATAGAAAAATTACAGAACTAGCCAGCCCCCTCCCTTCCTCACCCCCTCCTTCTTTTTTTTTTTTTCCTTTTTCTTTTCCTTTTCCATCCCTACTTTTGCTAGTGTCTCAGCCAAAGCCACCCAGGGAAAGAATTGGGTTTCCCCCACCGCCTCAGGGCATAGGCAAAAGAAACAAAGGAAAATTCCATCTTTGCAAAGAAGCTATTAGCTTTCAGTAGAAAAGAGTCAGAGCTAGAAACAATGAACTCTTGATGCTGACTTATCTCTCCCTAGCAGAGACTTGCCTTCTCCATGTCTGGCTACCTGTCAGTGGGAAAAATTCACCCAAAAGTTTAACTACAACACTGGTATACAAACTGGCTGAATTCAAATGGACCATAGGACATAAGGGTGTTGCTATAAGTGGAACTACTAAATATGTTTGAAAGTGCACCATCCATATGAAATGTGCTATCATTCACCACAGAGAAGAATTAGATCTAGGATACCTGACAATGAAAGGAGCCAGTCAAAAGACATCTCCAAGTCTGGAAGGACTGGACACATGACCTAAGGTATTTACACATTAGGTTGAGATGTATGTGAAGAGTATAAGCCCTATTCTCTTATTTCCTGCCTTTCAAGTTAGAGCTTCTCTCAGGAGTGCAGAATGGCAGTCCTGTCATTGTTCTTACTGTACTGTGAATTCATTGCTAATGACATCATTACAGGAGCTGTAAATTCATTAATAATGTCCCTTTCAATCAGCAGAAGAATAAAGTCCAGTGGTAGAAGTATATAACCTGCCAAGCTTATTCCTGTGTTTTCAGTCTGTCTAAATAGATCAAGAATATTGTCATCACGTAGTTTTCAGAGAACCACAAAAGGTGGAAGAGTCATCTGGGGGTCATCTGATCCAAACTCCTTTTCAGCGTTCCAACATTAGATTAGCTCAGCAGTGACTTCATCCTCTCTAGTCTTGGGAATTTCCGAGATGGACATTCTTTACCTCTGCAACTGGTTCAGTGCCACACTATGCTGCTGGAGTAACGAAGCTTTTACCTATGTCCTAACACCCCAATGTGCTATTTGTGGCCATTACTACCTGCAGACTGATTTGGGAAACAAAGCTGTAATGTGCATACTCTGTGATGGATGATTTTCTGTAGTCTGTGGTCTATCGACTGTCAATTGAGAATCTTTATCCTAGGTCAGGAGGGATGCTGTGCTGAATAGAAATTCAAGTAGCAACATCCAAAATAGGTAAATTATTATTCATCAATGATGCAGGTGAGATCTGGAGCTCATCAGATACAGACTGACTGGTTAGGAGTGGATTTCCATATAATGTGTCCTGTTGGCCCCAGTGGTATTTTTGATGTGTAATGTAAAGGTCAGATAGGAATGTGATTTTCTTTCTAACAAAAGAATACGTCATGAGTTTGCCTCACACCATATCTTTATATCTTTAATGCACCAATTTCTAAGCTGAGAGGGAGAGTGCAAAGCACAGACACCGTGTGGATACATGGTGGGGACATAGTGAGAGCCAATGATTATACCTTTTCAAGGACAGATTTAGATTTGATGTTCATGAGAATCAGTTTGAAGTGTCCTGTAGGACATATATTTCTACCTTATAACCTGTGTTATGTTTTGTAGGACTCAAATGCTTAAGATATTTCTAGAATCAATGGGAGAGATAATGTGTTTTCATAATTTCCATATGCTTATTTTATGGGATAAAATTTAATTTAGCTTGTATTGTAAGGCCATACTAACTTTGAAAAAAAGAATCTACCATTTTTGAAAGTGTAAAAATACATGTACACATGTGTGTATGTACAGGGTCAGTAGTTGTCATTACCAAATTTGATTTTTCAGATTTATTGTACATCTTGGTTTTTACACAAGAAATATATATATGTGTGTGTATTTGTAATATGTTTCTTCATCTATGAATCTGACCATATGCCTGTCATTTCACTGTAATATTCTGCCATTTGCTAAGATTAACTTGTAATATCTGTGTCCTTTTAGTTCTAAACCATGGTAAAACTATAAACAGAATGCCCTTTAATCTAAAAATCGCTTGTAAAATTTAGGTGAGAAACCACATTACCTTGGTTTTATAGATCTATTTTTGAATGTGTCCAGGACTTAGTATTCTTCTAAATGGAGTGTGTATTCAGTAAGTGCATGTTTATTATGTAGCTGGCTATTACCTTGGCAGCTAAGGAAGCATTCCCTTTTGTCCTTTTATGGGTGCTAGACCAATACAAGAAGCATTTTTTCTCACTTCATTAAATCTAGATATGCCTAAATGGTTTTTAAAGCCATGCCCCTAGTAATAGTAATAATATTGCACTGTGGCTTTACCTTATTGCAGTTAACTGTAGAATAAACCTACTGCTGTTACTTCAATGTACAATTACATTTCTTAATTTGCATGTAGTTTTAATGTTTAGATAAATTCTCTGATAAAATTAAATGAAGTAAAAGTAAATCATGGTAGAAGCACACACACAAAAAGATTAGCTTACTGGCAATAATGTGATTTTGGAATTTCTTTTCTTGGTTTCTTACTTGGAAAAGGATTGAAGAGACAGTGTACTGTACTTGCTGAAAATATCTTACATTACCAAAAAATAATATTAGTAGGAATGAAGACCTGTATCCATATTAGCTGTTTGTTCTTTTTAAAGAAAAAAAGACCTCACTTTTTCTTCTGCTGATTATTTTGATATTTGAACCCCATGGATTAAAAAGAAATAATAAATATATCCTGTTTATAACAAATGTCTTCCTGAAGGATATTGCAGATACATTTCAAGGACTACTGTCACATAGGGTTTTATCAAAATAACTAGAAAAATATTGTTTAACAATGTCCAGGTACTGAACAAAATTAACTCTTGGGTTACTTCTTTCACAAGCTTTGTAGATGGTTTGTCTGGTTTATGTAAATTAAATAATTCTGTAAGATGTGAAAGGTTGAATCACAGGGCATAGCATTAGCAGAATTATTCTTGTGGTATTATACATGCTTAGCTTTACTTCAAAAGAATCCAAGAACCTATTGCTTCAAGGACAAGAACTGTCTTATACAATCAATGAAATAATTGTTGAGTGTAAGAGAGGGAGGAGGGGTCCTAATTGGACACTGAAAAATTGACTTGTTAAATTGAACTTATCTGGAGCTGATTCCTTAAACTAAGAAGTGATTTGTTAGGACTGACATGAAAAACCTGATATACAATTATTTGGTTTTGTTAAGTTGCTCATTTAAGCAAACTAAATCTCTCTTTAGAAACTGTTGGTTTTTAAAGTCTTAGTCACTGCTGTGTCATATTTGCAGTGCAATAAACTATTTAAAATACTGATTTATATGTAGGTATCTTATCTTTCATTAATAACTCAAAATCTCCCTGAATGTTACAGAAATGAGTCCAAAGGAGCCAGCTACTAGTGCAATGCTTTTTCATGTTCTCTTGCAGTTGCAGTGTTGTGTTTACAAGTATAGAGGTTTCTGCTTTCCTTCCCTCTAATTACAATTTTTGCATAAATAATTAAATTGGGATACCGTGATCCCAAATACAAATTATAATGAAAGAAAATGCACTGCATAGACTATATGATTTCCATGCCTTCCTACAGAATATGTGGAACATTGCTGCAAAAAAACAACCCAATTTTATTTCTTTCCCTTGTCAGGTAACTGAACAACTCTGGTATCATCCTTGATATGGCGTCAAAGTGCCATAAATGGGAGTCTCTTCCCTGGCACACACTGACCAAACTTCCGAGCAAGTGAATCTGGGTTTAAAAGAAGATCACATAAACTGTTCTGCTGTGTGTGTTCAGCCATCCAAAACCCCTGACATTTATCCTTGAATATATTAGGGTGTTGGATGCTCAAGAAATACCGCGGTGGTTAAAAAAATAAAGAAAAAAAGTAAATGCTGCTGAGTATAGCAGCATGGCTATGAGTGCAAAGTTGTTGGATGGTAAGGTATAGTGAATCATTTTCAATTAATTAGTTTAGAAGAACCTATTTCTAATCCATCCATCCCCTAAAAAAATAAACTCAAACTCTCAAGAAAACCCTAGCTCTTGCTTTTCTTATTATCTTTCTGAAATTTTTGCTTGTTTATTGGCTGAGCAGTACATCTTACATACTACTTTCTATTGATAATACCACAGAAGGCAAACAAAAATTGCAGTACAATTAACCTACTAAGACTATAATGATCAATATTACTTCTGGATGTAAATTCTTGGGTTTTGCCCTGAAAACCTCTCCACATTAACTCTTGTGCCGGCTGTCTTGAAACAAATTGATTGTCACTGCTCTTGTTTTAAAAAAATATTGGAAGACTTTTCATATAGATTTGAAACAGGGATAATTTAAGAAAAAATGAATATTCAATGTAGAAGAAACAAATCTCTAAAATACATAAATAGATACCAGTGCCACACCTTTGATCCCTGAAGCCTTCTGACTGGAAATGTTGTTAACATGCTGTTATCTACTACTGTCTTCTCCACGGACACCCCCTTGTCGTGGGGAAGAAGCTTGCGTGCCCTCATGAGGTTGCAAGCTGTGCTGGCGGTGGTTCGTGCCTCCGGTAGGGTCTCCCATGCTAGTCAGGTCTCAACTGAAGGGTCAGACAAAG
>JAWWEE010000074.1:82538196-82562870 GCA_035221455.1 Xenops minutus | reverse complement strand
GACTTGCCTATCTCGCATTGGCCTTTTCAGCCACCAGCGTGCTTGTAGCAAGCGTGGGTAGAGCCCTTGTAAATCTTTGTTCGTGAAGCCTAGACATGATGATGATGATGATGATAATGATGATCTACTACTGTTTACCAATGTAATGCTCTTTCTAACTGCATTTCCTGCTCTGCCTTCATGTTTCTTTTTTCAACATTTATAATTTATGAGCTATTAAGGATGTTGTTTGATGTAGGTGCAACAGAACAGATTAACTAGTGCTGTAAGCCACAAGTTTTGGCACTGTCAATCAAATTATTCTTTCTGCATAGTAATGTGAGTTTTAATAGTATCTCTGAGAAATTGTTGAACTCATTACTCCTGTGAATGGCAAATAACCCTATAACTAAGATACAGGTAATTATGGTGAAAATCAGAACTTTGATTTTCTTCAGTTGTCAAAAAACTGGCTCTGACTGTGTAGGTTATACATATTTGACGGCAAAAGTCTTTTTAAACTCCAGCTATTTTCTTGATGTTGGAAATATTCAGACCTGAGAATTATCAGAGGATGTCTCAATAATACAAAACAGTAGCTCATCAAAATCAAGACCATTTTCTGCCCACAAATAGTTTTTAATAGGACACTGTTTAAAGTCAAGGTTGTTTTGATTGAGAAAAGAGTGGAAGAAAAGAGTAGAAGTGGACAATTACCTCATACTGGTGACCCTGACTGAATTTGTTTCCTGACAGGAGCAGTAACTTGCACCTAAACCAACTGATTCCTGAGTAAACAATTGCTAGTCTAGGACTGACCTATTACTTTTTCACCAACTTTGTTTAAAACCAGTCATTTTTTGCCAGTCATGGCTATACAGAGGTTGTAGTTCAGTGAGCAGTGGTTAGAGTTGATCAGATTAAATCATGTATCACTGTCTTTTTCCTCTCTTCTGTATACACTTATCCAGCATATCATCAGTGACATGACCATTTTAGTCTTTAGAATCTCTTATTTTTCCTGTATTCTGATGTGTCACAGGCAGCAGGTGGCTTTTTATTTTTTTCCTTACCCCAAAACCAAATTAATTTGAACATATGCAATCACTGAATGGTAGAGTTTTTGATTCTTGTGGAAGGAAGGAGAGGGTTTAGCAGTACTGACACCCTGGATTTTAGAAGGGAAGGCTTTGGATTGTTTAGGAGGCTGATTGAGAGAATGTCTTGGGAGGCAGTCCTGATGGGCAAAGGAGCCCAGAAACACTAGACATCTCTCAAAAAGGAAGTCTTAAAGGTGCAGGAGCAGGCTGGCCACATGTGTCAAAAGATGGAAGGGGATGAAGATTGGCCTGGCTGAACAGAGAGCTTTGGCTGGGACTCAGAGTAAAAAGGAGTTTATGACCTTTGCAAGAAGGGGCAATGAACTCAGGAGGGCTCTAAGGATATCATGAGGTTATGCAGGAGAAAATTAGAGGGGTCAAAGCCCAACGAGACTTTAATCATGATATTTCCATAAAAGACAATAAAATCCTTTTGTAAAGATATCAGCAACAAAATGAGGGCTAAAGATACTCTACATCTTTTTCCTGGATGCAAGTGGAAATATAGTGACAATGGAAGAGGAAAAGGCTGAAATACTTAATGTTTTCTTTACTTCAGTATTTAATAGTAAGACCATTTCTCAGAGTATCAAGTACCCAGATGCAAGGAGCAGAATGAGACTCCCATAATCCAAGGGAAAATGGTCAGTGACCTGCTACACCAGTTAGACACACACAAGCCTATGGGATTGGATGGGATTCACCCAAGAATACTGAGTGAGCTGGTGGAAGTGCTCACTGAGCCACTTCCTGTTACTTACCAGCAGTCCTTGCTAGCCAGGGAGGCTCCAGCTGACAGAAGACTAGTCATTGTGACACTCATCTACAAGAAGGGTCAGAAGGAGGATCCAGGGAACTACAGGTCTATCATTCTGACCTCAGTACTGGGGAGAGTCATGCACATTCAATCCTGTGTTCAGTTTTGGGCCCCTCATGATAAGAAAGATATTGAGATGATGGAGTGTGTCCAGAGAAGGGCAATGAAGATACTGAAGGATCTGAAACATAGGTCTGATAAGGAGCAGCTGAAGGAGCTGGGGTTGTTTAGCCTGGAGAAAACGATGTTCAGAGGAAACCTTATCATCCTCTACAACTACCTGAAAGGTGGTCATAGCAATGTGGGGGTTGGCCTCTTCTCCCAGGTAACAAGTGACAGGACCAGGGGAAATGGCCACAGGATGCACAAGGAGAAGTTTAGATTGGATATTAGAAAAATATTTCTTTGTGTAAGGATTGTCAAACATTGGTGCAGGCTGTCCGGGGAAGTGATGGACATATCATCCCTAGAGGTATTTAAGGAACATGTAAATGGGGCACTGAGGGACACAGTTGAGTGGTGGACTTGGCAATAGTGGGTTAACCATTGGACTCAATAGTCTGAAAGGTCTTTTCCAACCTAAATGATTATATGGTTCTATGATTCTATTAATAACTAATGTGTCAGGTTTTTAAATACAGGCTTGGGGGAAGCAAAGGCCCATAACTTTCAATCAAGAAGAAAAAATTTTCACTTTCTTAATGGTTATATTATGACACACTGTTAAAACATGTGTAAAGAGATTCAGATTAAAACATGCTTGTGCCACTCCAGTCCCATCTATGCAAAAATTGCTAGCAATAAAAGTATTTCTTAAGAGGGAGCTGTTAATATTTCTTTTTAATGTCTTCTATAAGTGTAGATACTGTCATTGTACCATCTAAGAATACAATAAATATCCTTAATTTACTCTGTGTGTCCCTTTCCTCTTTTACATACTACTTTAAAATTTTCATCTTGAGTCATAATAATAGTGAAAAAGCCACCAAACAACAAACCCTCACCATATTAAGTGGTGTCTGAATAAGCCAAAGCTAAATATTCCTTTTTTCATTATCTCATGAAGATCACAGTGTATCTCAAGCAAAAGTAAAAGGATAAATCACTCCTTAAAATAGAGTTTCAGCAGAAGATCAGTGGGAAAGGGGCCTATCTATATTCTGCCATCTGTGCTCTCTCTAAGTCCATCTCTTGGGTCATTCCAAAGGTGATGCAGATTCCTGGATCTATCTTTATACAGTGCCCACTCTTCTTAAAAAATCCAGCTGAGACATCTGCACGAGCTTAGAGCAGGGCCAGGGTTCTGTGACCCACCTGGCCTCAGTCCCTGTAGAGGGATGTGAATGTCAAAGTTGTTGTCCCACCAAATTAATGCAGGCAAGGTATTGTGCTGTTGCTACCAGTGACCATTGTCATGACCCGCAGAGGGGGAGGTTGTAATAAATCCTGAGTTCAAAAATGTGGAGCAGCCTACTCGCAGGGACATCATGTTTCTCGCCCCTTTGGTAAGGGCTTGAAAAGTGAGACATGGTCCTTTGCACTTTTTTTTTTTTTTTCCCCTAAGTGTTCTGATGATCTCTCTCTGGTCCAATGTTTTCCTGGATCCTTCTAAGCTTTTATGTAACTTCTGCATTTGCTTCTTGTGAGCTGCAGAGAATACTTTCTTTGGCATGTAAATATATCTCTCAAAATTCAAGCACATAGAGATTTATGCATCAGCTGGCCTATGAATTGTGCATTAGCTTTGTGAATGCTGAAGTTGTTGGCAAATTGTTGATTTATTGTTTATTGAAGCAATAATGGCCAGCAGTTTTAAATAGACCTTCATTTTGCATTGCTTAATGTGTCATGGAAAAAATCTTTCCATCTAAATTGTCATAATGTATTTTAAGCATATCTTTCTATGTATCCTGTATTTCATGTGGAAAAAAATGCCTAATACCAATGCATACGAAATACTTACAGTATATTCTAGTTTTCTTGCTGAGAGGCTAGTTCCTTTATAATTCTTGTGAAAGACTCCATTCTAACTGGTTTTATTCTCAATAAACTTGATCTTTCTACTAATTTTATATTTTTCAGCACCTTAAGTATCCCAATTATCCTTTTCTGCTAATAGAAGTTGTTTCTTTTCTTTTTTTATGTTGTCTGTTTCATTGTACTTATTTTTTTATTACTTTTGAAGAAACTATAGCACACACAGTTTGCCATCTGTTATGCTATTTTTCTTAGGAAAACAATTTTTCTTTACAATGTGTTAAGTGGTCTTACTTTCTGCTAGGAATCTTCCATTCTTTTATGTATCTGTTTCAAACCTGAGAAAAAAGGCTGTTTAATATTCACTATCTACATTGCCCTCCTCTGTCCTCTCTCCTTTCTTCTTTTACACCCAATTTTATTTCATTTTATTTTATTTTAAGGTTTTCTTAAATTATTAAACTGTTCTTATCTCAACCCCCAAATTCTCTTACTTTTACCCTTTTGATTCTCTGCCCCATCCCACTCTGGGGGGATGTGAATGAAAGGCTATCTGGTGGTTGGTTGCTGGCTGGGGTTACACAATGACACATGTAGAAATTGCCCTCCCTTTTCAGATATTCAGCCGAACTCTGCTGTCTGCTGTGTTTCCAACTCTCCTGACAACCTGCATCTGGGTCAAAACAAGGCTAGTGGGCAAAATTTTCAAATTCTTATAGTTTATCCAGTATTCGTCATGCTTTAAATGGGATTAGAAGCTGACTTGCAGTGATTTTTATTAAGAAAAAGACAAAACAAAAGCCTAAGCCCAAAACCTTTCCAAGGTAAAAACTTAGTGGCAGATGTTTTTTCACTTACTGCAGCTCTTTTTCTAGGGTCTCCACTCCCATTAAGAAAAGGATATTATCCATAAACTAAAGAGATTTACTTACATATTTTTTAAATAAAATAACATCACTTACTCAGATTTGTTAAGGTAAAAAAATGATTCTTTTGTTAGAAATCATGGAAAAAGCTTCTACAACAGATCTGATAATCCTTAAAGTGTAAGTCTCAGAAAATTGTTCATGTTCTCAGAGGAATGACTTGAAAAGTCACACCTATTCGTCCATTTTTCATTATAATATTAAATATACAAGCTTCTGTATGCTTTTAGTCTAAAATCTTTCACCAAGGAATACAGGACTGAACTCTGTATGTAAGCACCCTGAAGCTTGACTCAAAGTCAGCAGTCAATGCCTGTAATGCTGCTCTTAAGAAGGTTTATAATGTGTCTCCTGTTGCAACTTAGGGGGTCACACAGCTTAGAAAGTATGAATCTTAGTGGTCTCTATAGTGGGAAAGCATTGCATTGCCTCCATTCAGGACAGTTCTTCTAAGTAACATGGCAGCTGTAACCAACAGACTTGCACAAGATGCAACCATAAAATGCAGCTTACAGGATGGATTTGGAGCTATTTTTAGCTTAGCAGAATGTTTTAAGTAATAAAGAATGAGGAAATTGGTCATTTTTGCAGTTGATAATCTAATTGCTACTGACAACTAATAGAAATTTTTGCTAGTTTTTACTGGATATTCCAGCAGACCATGGTATGCTTTCAAGTGCTAGTGAACTATGTGCAAGGTCCCATGGCTATTGTTCAAAGCATAAATCATTATCCCCACTATAAAGATGGGAAAACTGAAGTGTGGAGTGCTGATAGCAAATGAATCCTTCAGTGTCATAACTAAGAAGAGAGACCAGACCTCTGTAATCACATCTGTGCTTTCACTTGGACACAGAGTGATTGGTTTGTCATGTTCTTGTCACTAATTTAAGTGACAATACATTTTTGGATATCTGTCACAATGGACCTCAGCCTCTCTGCAGTTACTAAATAGCCGCTTCTTTGAAATATCATCCAGAGGCATCAAAGGGGTCCACAGTTGTTGCTGAGAAACTGAATAAAAGACACAGATATTTTAATTCTTGTGAGAACGTTCACAGCTGTCAAAATTTTTTGAGCCTTTTTGGGAAACATTTAAATTTGGTTTGTTTCTGAGTGCTTAGCATTATGATTATATAACACTTTGTCATTTAAAGTTTATCAATAAAGCAGTTGCCTCCTTCTGCCTGGCTCTTAATAGAGACCAGGTCTATAAAACATTCCTCCCTTTGCCTCTCTCCTGTGCACGAGGGGCACTCTCCATCCAGGCAAAGCTCTGGTGAGCAGATTATATTCCAGTGTGCAAGCATGAGGTGGCACGAATCATTTTATGGGAACTTCAGTATTTCAGCTTACTCCATCTGTTCAGTACACTAATTACAAATTCAGACACAAACACGGTTTAGAGGCATATCATAAAAAAGTTAGCTGGAAGTGATTTGTATCCATGTATACTATATGTGCTTTATTCTTCACACCATGCAGCTGTTACATTTGATCATTGTTCCAGACTAAAACTGGGGCCAAATAATGATTTTTCTGAAGCTGTTTATTGTGATAAGTGCCATGCTTTGTGTGGTTATATGAATACATAGAGAATCCACATTTGTGGTACCATTTGAAGGACAGAACTGTAAAGGGGAACTGTGTTGTTACCAGCTTGACAATGTCCAGGACCTAGATAATTCTATATAAATACACCTATATATTCATACAGATTCTATATAAACATATCTAAAAACCTTGTTAACTATTACTGCAAATATTTCAAGGAATCATTTGTTTAATAATTCTTAATAAATTAACTAGAGTGCAGGGGATTTTTTCCATTTTAAGGATTATAGTGTTTGATGAAGGTAGAGGCAAATGTGTAATTTGTACCTTGATACATAGGTACAAAGGTCTGCCCAGAGCACTACAGTGGACAATACTTTTTTCTTCCTCAAGAACTGTTTCTTTTTTCCCTCCCTTGACTGCTTCCTGGAAAATACAGAAATGATTCTTTGAATAGGGCTTGTAATTCACATCTTTAGTTTTTACCACTCCTAGATCATTTCTTTAAACAGTACATAGGAAAAAAAATTGTCCCTTCCTTCTATCTATCCCTTCTATCCCTTTCAACCAGTGTAGTCTTGACCAGACACAACACAAAGTGTTTGATAAACCTGTTGCTTTATCTCTGCTCCTCCCACGCACATTTATAACTGCCCCTTAACAGAAGAAAGGTGTGGGCTGGACACATTTCCTAAGGAAAGGATCCGGACAGCAAATCCCATAGGGAGGGGTGCACCTTTCAGTAAGCTTTATAAAGTACCTGAACTCTGTAGAGCAGCTGGATTTGTAAGGCACATCTTATTTCTCAGTAGGTGTCCTATATCACATTCAGTTGTGTTGACACCTTCCTGTAGCCATGGCAGGGACTCCAGGTACCCAGTGCAAGACTGTGTTGTAGGGCACAAGAACCAAAGAGCCCAGACAAAGACAATGTTTTTTTGATCTCTAGTGGATGTCTAAGTCATTTGAAAGTCCATGAGAGTGGCAATATTTAATTTGTCAACCACTAGTGATGTGGCATGCCCATTTTTCTTCTGCCTAACCCTGCACCAGGTTTTCAAACAAATTACTTTCACCTCTTGAGTGAAAGTCTCTAATTCTAATCTATGAGGTATTCCAGAATACAGCTCAGGCCCAGTAAGTACTGAAATATTTCAAATCTAAGCTGAAAACATTAACTTCAGTGAATGAAGGTGATACAGCCACTTCAACATGCACTTTCCAAACTTACCAAGTTTAGTCAAATGTTGAACTTGTCATTTGTCATCTTCTGCTTCACAATTTTAGTCTATCAGTGATGTAACCCTTTAAAAAGCTGGAAGTTTTGTGTTTTTTTTTTTTTTTTTTTTAAGAGTACTAGACTTCAGCTTGTGTTGCATCCCTAAATTTTTTCCTAACACTTTTTCTGAAGATATAGCATTTTGTGACTCATTATTTACTCTGTTGCAAAACACATCACTATTTTAAGTTCATGGTACCACTGCAAAGAATTTCAATTCTCAATTTGCTTGTGGTCTTATGTGAACATATTTTTGCAAGTCTACAGGTTGGTCCATTATATTGTCATCCAAGTGTGCAATAAACACATCTCATTGTAAGAAATTAATCTTTATCTTGAAAAGAGAAAAAAAAAAAAGCAGTTATTTGACTCTTTGTATTTGGATGAGCTAAATTACCTAGAAGAGCCCCAAATCTTAAAGAAGATTTTCACATGAAATGGAAAAATTTCTGTTGCCAACCTTCAAAATTCTATCTCAAATTTGATATTATTTATTATTAATTGAAATAATCTCTGTAGCAGTTATCAGGAGTTGGTACACAAGACCATTTTACTTTGAACATGAATACTTATCTGGAATTACGCATCAAAATGTGAAACAGCAAAAAAATTGCTTGATGTAGGTAGAATAAACTGAGAAATGCCTTCTTATGTCAGAAAGGTTTTATAGCATTTAAGAAAAAGAGAAATCAATTAAATGGGGGCAAACTGAAATAGAGCTGGCAAACAAAACGGTAGTGTGTAAGAACATCGGAGAAGTACCTAATGGCTTTTTTTATTATTATTATTATTTGCATGTTTTGCACTGGCACCTATATAAGTAACCTGAATTTCCAAGGAGTCTGGCCCTTCAGCAGGAGCTACTCAGTGTCTAGAGCTATTTAAATTCAGTCTAATAATGATATATCATGAATAATTCACTTCCTTCACTCTTTTGTAAATGGTAACAACCAGCTGCCTTCACACTTGAGCTTTATAGAGAATTTTTCTACCCTCATGCTCTCAAGAACAGCAAACAAGGAAACTTTGAAAGGTGAGGAAAAAAGGCAGAACAATTTCTGGAAACGTAAAAAAAAAAAAGAAAAAAAAAGTTTAATTTCCAGTATTCTCCAACTAACTCCAAGGAACTACATTATTTTGCTTCTTTAAGTTCTAAACCTTAAATCTTCTATTCATAAGTCAAAGATACTGAATCAAAGGTCACATAGAAACTGTTTCATCATGTCTAAGTGTAGACATCTATGCTCAACTGACAAAAATTTCCAAAGAACAAGTCATTTAGGGAATGAAAGTGAACCTGTGCCCCCTGTCCCCAAATGTATATTGTGGAATAGTCTATGGAGGTTCTTTTAATGATAACATAGTAAAAGTTGAAGATACAGTTTCAGTTCACTGTCTGGATTGTGCTCATGTGCTTATGCAGTGTGCATTCTCATCACTTCCTTGGGTGGTCCAGGTGCTTTGCCGGCTATTCGCACCAGTGAAACAATGGGCTGACTGGAGACAGGGTGACTGATTAAGCTCCTGGCTGGCTTCTTGAGGAGCTGTGGCTATTCGCTACAGGAGCAGATGAAGTGGGAATTTCAGACACTTCTGCAGATTCCTCGAGGCATCCCCTTCTGTCCACAGGCCAATTGACAGGCATGATTTATATGCTTAAACATGCTGATTAACATCCTGAGTAGAGGACCTAGCTATTTCAGAGGCTTCCTCAGGCAGTTCCTGCTGTAGAATTAACCAGATAGTACACAGGAAAGTTGCTTGTCAATACTCTGCAGAAACTGTTTCTGTAGATGCATCTATGCTCCCACAGAACAGTCCTTTGCACCCAGAATTTTTTTTTTTTATTTTATTTTTTTTTTATTATTTTTTGTTACAGTTTAGTGTAATCAATAGAAATGGAACTGGAGGGGTCAAATAGGATCACAGATCAGCTTGCTTATGAAAATTTAGTAGAACTAACAGTTTGGGAAGTCTCTCCCTTTATGGCTAAGGACCCTTAAAATGGACTCCCATCACCACATGGACAGTCACTGACCAACTAGTTGGAGATGAGATTATCCACTTGAGTATCATCCTATACAAAATATCTCAGTAGAATAGTGGGGTTTGGTTTTGGTTTTGGTTTGGTTTTGGTGGGTTGGTTTGTGGTTTTTTGTGGTTTTTTTTGGAGGGGTGGTGGTGGGTTCTATTTAGACAGTCTGGCTTCAACTGCCTGTGCAATAGTATAATTTTTTGACCTTCTTCCAAATTCAGATTGAGATAAATCACCATCACATGCCTTCTCTTTTGCCTATGCTTTGATTTCTATAAGGAAGCTATCTAACCTTGAAGCTAAAAGAAGTCATCGTAGTCATCAGTGAGTAATAACATGTAGATAGCCAAGAAACAGAATGCTGATGTGTGCTCCAGAGCATAACTGCCTCCACAGTGTCTCTAAACATAGATGTAATATTCATGGAGAGAGGAAGACAAGACACCTGCACAGCGTGGCTCGGATAAATGGACACACAGCTTGTTTAATAAGACCACAACAGAAAGTCTCCAACTGTTAAGGGAGTACTTAATGTGTTTAGGATGGGATAGGAACAGGCTGGGGAGAGAAACAGTGATTCTTGTTGATGCAAAATGGAAAATACATCTCCTTGAGTCAGCAAAATTTGGTTTTTCCTCCTTCTACAAGAGCATTGATCAAGCACTAACAGTGTCTGAATCATATTTCCTCATCAAAGTGGCTGAAATTATGAGAATTGAACCAATGCCTTATTTAACTTAGGGTCATATTCCATCCTAAGTCAACCGACACTATCTTCCCTCCCTTATAACCTATCAGTTTGTTGCAGGGAAACCTGAAGATGCTTTGCCTACATGAGGCAGATGATGTTGGGAGAAATAGTCAGACACCAAAACAGGACATTTTGTTTAGGACTAATCAAGTCAAGAAAAGAAAGTAACACACATTTTCTTAAAGAATAATGCAAATATTTGGGATATTTTCTATAAGTTGCTTTAGTGTTATTAAAATTTCAAGGATTTAGAAATGCAAAGAAATCTGGGGCAAATATTAATGTAATAAGACACATATTTAGAAATGTGCTTGAATAGTTGTGGTTTGATTTGTCAGACCACATCATCCTACTGTCAAATACTTCAAAATTCCAAGATAAGAGAAAAACCATGTCATATCACCAAAAACAATCAATAATGAACTGTCAAAGTTGACATTTCACGAACAATCATAAGATGGTATTTATATTAATGAACTACTTGGAGGATGTTTACTTGTTATGTGTATTTACAGAAATCAGAACTTAATCATATGTATACAGAAGATAAGAGTTACATTTACATTACAGTATAGTTTGAGTAGCTCTAAAATAAGAACTGACACGTAGAAGGTTTTGGAAGAGATTAATTAAAAAGAAAAGGAAGAAAAATCAAGAAAGAAAAATCTCTCTGAGCAACTCAATGTATTGTAGGCAAAAGAAGAGCAGAGCTTCAGGTTAAATGTTGTACTAACACCCAGTCTGGCCCCAATACCATAATTTCAGTAATCAAATACTACTTATTTATACCATGTCTCTTTTGGACTAGTCTCATGCATACTAGATATTAACAATTTAATCTGCAGTTTATAGCTTCACACTGGCAGTAGCTTTTAAAATATTTAATAAACTACTCAGAATCTTATATATCATTTGGGAATAATGCAACAAAATAGCTGGCAAGTTATACCACCTCCTAGGGTGCTTCTTCATTGAAGAATAAACCTGACTATTATTATTCTAATCAGTATTATAATCTTATATGACATCCGAGAGCTCATTGAACCATGTTACTCATAGCAGTGGATTCTCTATTCTGATATAGTTGTGCAGGGTATGGAAAATAGCTGTTTGGTCTGATTCATGATTACTATTCTTTTTCTTAAGCAAATATGCACCCTATTTTTATTAGAAGAAATAAGACTCAGACTTACATCTGAGTTGTATTTTTAAACCAAGATTCAACAGTATTTCAGAGTGTCAGTTGTCTTGTGCCTTAGATTTGCATACAGAACCTTGAGTTTTGCAAAAAGGTAGAGACATTATTAATTAAGAAAATAAAATAATAAATTTTAACTAGAAGGAAGTCCTTACTAAACTCTTCAATCCTGTTAGAGTACTTGCTCTTAATCATTTCTTTTCTATGGCTGCAATATGAATTGAAACACGCAAAGTGACAGAGCACCATATGCAGTAATCTAACAGTGTAAAGACACCTGTCCTCTTCCTTACTGTGAAGAAGAGCTGAGTTTTAAGACCAGAAAATCATCCAATTTTCAGTACTTGCTAATTGACTGAGCATTTGACTACTGGTCCATAGTAAGAAAGAGAAAAAAGCAGGTGGGGAGGCAGTGGGGGAGGAGAAGACAGGGAAGACTACATAGAGAAGGCATGTGCAAAGCAACTAAAGTCTTCAATTTGTTGGAAGTAGAAATGTTAATGCTCATGCAGTATCAGCTCTACAGTATTCTGAAATTTTGCAACCGTGAGTTTCTTTTGCCATGAAACCAATTAATTTTTATTTATTTATTTATTTATTTTTTTGGAAAAGGCCAAGTCACTAATCACTGCAGAAATAAATCTGTTGTCCTCTGCTTACTTGGGAGGGGAGGGTCTGAGGCTGCAGATAATTTGTACTTACTAGGCTGTGTAGAATAGTAATGAAAATCAGAATTTTAAATTTATAAAAAATAATCAGGCTTCATTTAGCCATTCGTGCACATGTTGAAAGTTGGGCTTTTTTTGCGTATGAAAGATTATTTTGCTTCTGGCTCTTTTTAATAAGTCATGTGGAATGTTTAATGATTTTTCTTAAAAATGTTCACAATAACTAACCATGACCCCTTATCTAGGGCAAGAAAAGAGAACACTTAAGTTAATGACCCAATGCCTGGGGAACCCTATTTTCTTTAAAATACAGAACAAGTAAGGACATTTATAGATCTGGTGGGAGATAATAAAAAGTGCCCAATTTACACTGAAAGTCAACAGGAGTCCTCTTTGGACCTCTAAAATCTCCCTTTTTATCAAATAATGGGAGTGCACACAGATTATATCATAAAGTTAAATGAAGAGATAAATGCATTTGAGAGAGAAAAAAGGTATCCTGGACTCTTCATAGGCAAATTTTGACCCAGATGAATAGTTTTCTGCTTCTATAAAATGCCCCATCAGTTGTCAACAGAGTAATTTAAGATTGCACCATTTGTGTCCTCAGAGAATATGTGGCATGGCTAATTGCTCCTGCCTTTCCCATCAATTTTAACTTCTCAGTCTGGTCTTAGTGCAAAACAAAAGCTGGTACTTTTGTGAGGAGAGATAAAAACCTGGCTCGCTGGGGCTACAAGCAGTCTTTCCTATCCTGAGGTGCTGTTCTCCTCACCCTGTATTCCTCCCGCTTCTCTTCACACCCTTCATGAAGAGGGCCAAGCTAGAAACCTAGTCACCCTATGGCTATTGTCTATAAGCACTGGAAAGAGAGAGAGAGGCTCCTCAAGGACAGTAGAGTCCACTAGTGAGTTATATAATCTTTTGTGAATGTCTGTCACTCTGGCTTGTTGATGAAGGATGGTATTGTGGCAATGGTTGGGGAGATAACTGCATTCAGTGTATGATGTGGGATGACTCTGGGCCTGCAATTCCTTTCCTGGATGACTGCAAAGAAAGGTAGAAGGTATTGACTGATTCATCTTCCTGCTGAATGTTTGTCTTTTACATGTTTAAACCAAGAGTTTAACATAAATTTACTTTAAAGAATAATTCCATAACTGATTTTTGTTATAAAACATTGAATAAAACTAATGTTTTATTCTGTGAAAAAACAGCAACCTTTCCTATATTTTTTGTCATAGCAAACATGCTTCCTATTCTGTTTATCCCTTATGAAACACTATGATTCTGTGATTTTAAACATTGCATTGTTTATTTTGAAGACATGCAAATTATTGCTAATTCCCTTTCCAATAACCTTTTTTTTCATTTTCATAGCTGATAAATTTTAGGATTGAGGTTAACTTATTCAGGAAGTTCAATGTGATTTCTAAATGCACGTGAAACTTTTGGAAGGTATTAATACGTTATGAAAAGATCACAAACACAAAAATGGTCAAGAGGATTTGATCTATTTCACAATAGTTTTCCTGATGAAGTGCAACAAGAAGCATACATAAAACAATTGAGGGATTTCTCTTCATCGTTATGACACTGGAAAGTTCCATAAATCTATTAATGCACAAGTTCAACAGTCTCTTTTGATTGCAATGCATTGAATGGTAGTTTAACAGGACAGAATCCTTTCTTTAGGAGCTATATGAAAGGTTTTTTCTCATCCAGAGAACAGATGTTTCCAGACAGGAACAGAATGCTGAGTTTCATTAGAGACCCGTACAATAACCAAGCTGTTTCAAAGAAGTAATTCATAGTGTGTCTCTTGTCTTGCAATGAGACATTTGGGGGTATAATTTCGAAAGCATCTTTAAAAAAAGAAAAAAAAATCATGATTTTCTATTCTGGCAGAACAATTACTCCCTTTCTAATAGTTCATTTGAAGTCAATTATGGTTCCACTATTCTGACCAAATAGGATTCACTGAAAAATTTGTCAAAGCAATTTCTTCTAAATGAGAAGAGAATTTGCAGCTAATTTTTCCTGAACAAAAAATTTCAAAGCTGAATTTCAAAAGTCTTTTCTGTCTGTATTCTAGCAAATTACCTCAACACATCCACACATGAAGGTATATGGGTTAGAGCATGGTGCTAACAATGCCAAGGTTGTGAGTTCAATCCCTGTATGGGCCAGTCACTTAAGAGTTGGAATTTAGGATCCTTGTTGGTGCCTTACAATTCAGAAGATTCTGTGATTCTGTGACATATATTTGACATATCTCTTGTCCAAATATGTTACATGTACCATATGTGGACTATCCCCAGGGTTTAGAGCTAGAGTTATACTTAGTACTTTAATGGTCTATTTTTGAACGAGTTAAAAAAAATGTAATATAATACTTAGTTTTCCATCTGGGGTGCTACATGCAGCTCTGGGGTCCCCAGCACAAGGATATCAACCTTTTAGAGCAAGTCTAGAGGAGGACCACAAAGACAATCAGAGGGATGGAGCATCTCTCCTATGAGGAAAGGCTGAAAGAAGTGAGATTGTTCAGCCTGGGGAAGAGAAGGCTCTACAGAGAACTTAAAGCCACCTTCCAGTACCTAAAGGAGCGTATACGGGAGCATGAGAGCTGGAAAGGGACATTTTGCAAGGTCACATAGTGATAGGGTAAGGGAGGATGGCTTTAAAGTCATAGAGTGGGCTTAGGTTGGATATTAGGAAGCAATTCTTTATTGCAAGGCTGATGAGGAACTAGAACAGGTAGCCCAGGAAATTGTGGGTGCCCCTTCTCTGGAAGAGTTCAAGGCCAGGCAGAATGGGGCTTTGAGCAACCTGCTTTAGTGGAAGATGACCCTCCCTACAGCAGGAGAGTTGAAAGCAGATGGTCTTTCAGATCCCTTCAAATCCAAACCATTCTATGATTCTAGGATTCTTATTGTTTTTCACTTTTATTTCATATATCAGCTCACACTTAAATGAATGGTTGTAATAGTAGCCAGAATCCATGGAATTTACCATTCCTTTTAATAAGGCCTGTTTAAATTTTCAGGATTTCCCTCTCTATTCATTCTGCCCCTCCTTTTCTATTTTGTTGAGGAGAACATGGATATAATGATGTATGCGACTTCAATGATGCAAATTTGCAAAACCCATAAGAGAAGCTCTGGTGTCAGACCAAAATGTCACTCATTGTCTTTAGGATGTCACCTCTGAGAAGGTGCCATACAGAGATGATTAAAAAAAGTAATGAGAAGAGGGCAATGATATAGCAAAAGCTTTTGAAATGCTTTCTCAACCTCCACGTACATGTCTCCATGTTGGCATATCTTTAAGGATTCCCAAGAGTTTTTATTTCTCTGAATCTACCTATCTGCCTGCTATCTGTGCATAATTTTAGCAACTGTTATATTGGTGTCAAAAGACTACCAGATTCATTTCACATTAAGTTATAAATGTTTTGCAGATATGTTCAGCTCTTCCCTGTAGGCAGTCTGTAATTTCTTTCTCAAGGTCAAGCAGATAGTAGATCTCTTTTTTGGAAGTCTAATATTATGCAGATAATCAACATGACTTTCAGAAAGCAGACAGAGTTAAATTAAGAGATTATGTTAAAGAATTCTGAGGTAATCAATTACAGGTTTGTTTTTTTTTTTTTTTCTGAAAGGTAGTGGGTTTGAAATTTTTCAACTGTTTGAATGCCTTAATACAACTTACAAATTCAGGTGCTAGCTTTTTGTTCATTTAGATATCTTTAATGTAATTTCATCCATTCCATTTACTAACATTTAAAAGAATACATGTGGAAGTTGCCAGTACACTTAGAAACTAGTATAAATTCAACTAGATTACGCATAATGTAATTATATAATTTACCTATTGCTTTTTTGGTCCCTTTGGGTCTACTTTTCAGCCTAGAAATTAAACACATTCTCACTCTTTTTCATACTAATACACTGGACAAAGTTAAAGAGTGGGATGTAACATATTGATAAATTTATGAAGATGAGAGGAAAAAATTATAGTATTGCCTGGGGAAATCTAAAGAGAACATAAAGGGAGTTTAGATTAGTGCAATATGCATATTAATGAGTCAAAGTAAGGTATCCATTTATATCATTCCAATGCCTTCAATCCATTTCTGAAGTTGGTCCCTGTTGAGGAGGTTTAATTTAAAACATAGAAATGCTCTCCAAGTTCCTGAATTCAAAGAGAATGCAATTAACATCACTTGCCTGCCAAAAGAGTCTATTGCTGCTTTTTGAGACTGTTGGCAGAAGCACGGGCACTTGTGTTGAATCTTTGAGATCAGACCACACTGGAAGATGTCCTGTCCATTGCTCTTTGCTATGCCGGTTCTTAGCCACTGAAGATGTTGTAAGGCCGCAAGCCTGGAGCTACAACCTCACCCAGGAGTTCTACTTCTAAAAAATATACAAGACTCCAAAAATTTTTTCACAGAGCCCTTGGTTCTTTAATATATTGATGTAGATAAAGAGAAGATGCTGCACACGTTTTCTCAGGAGACACTTTTACTGATATTAAGGGAGAAAATAAGGGAGCTTGGCAAAAGTTCAAAAGGGTAACATACGATCAAGTTAGAGCATTCCACAAAGCACTGACCCAGCTCACACCAACCCACACAATCTAGTAAAATCCAACTCACCACTTTTAAGTTACTCAAAGTATTAAGAAAAGAGATTAAGAGAAGAAAAAGGAGTAAAGAGAGAGAAAAGAGTTTAAGAGGAGATAATAGCTACTGCCAGTGAGTCCTGTTCAAGTCCAGTTTTCATATGGTGGAGGTAGGTCTTGAGAGAAAGATGGGAAGAACATGTTGCTTGGTTTATGTTTTCTGCCTGCTGTGGCCACCCCGCTCAGGCTGGACATGTGGCTCACTCATCACTCTGTGGCTCCAGAGTGAGGGGTGTTGTAGTCAATCAGAGGCTGGATCAGGGGCTCCAGGGGGTGTGGTGTGGGTGGGCTCCCAGGCTGCCCTTTTGACTGAGAGCTGCTCCAGGCTGCCCCATGAGGCTGCAGTGGCTGCACTGTGGGATATAGCCTGACCTCACCTCTAGGAGATTCAACCTGACCCTCCCCTGTGTCATATATGCATGAGTTAGTTCTGACCCAATAGTATAATAATCCAGTGTCTCACAGATATTTAGTGGCCAACAGCTGTTACACGTAAACTATGAAATACAGAACATATTTATTTATATGTAAAATAGGAAAAAGCAGAATTAATACTTATATTCAAACAACTATCCAACACACCAAAATATTCAGTGATTGCTGCAATAATAATAGCCTACAGCATGACCAGTGGTGTTTCCATCATCATTTCATAGGCTGAGGATGGATGAAAAATTTGTGTTCCTGTTTAAAGATAACTACTAGCAAATTTTGACATTGTAATATTGACTTCTGTCCCTAAATCAAGACTTTGAATTTAAATTAGAAACATAATTCCTCATACTGGGAAATGAGTAATGGAATAACTTTTTCTTTCATCTTTTCTTTCATCTGTTCCCAGTTTCAGCCCAATTCATACTCTCAGTGATTTGAAGTAAGTTTGTGATGAGGTTTGAATGCCCTGTACAAAAGAAGTTTATACCAGCTTATTTAAAGCTGGTGAAAATAATGTAGAATGCTTTTCTTGCTTCTAATTGCCTTTATATTGTTTGTTTTTCTAGAATGTTTCTGACAGAAATGCTGCTGACTTGAATTGAGTGAGATCAGTTGTTATTCAGAACATGTTTTTATACATGAAGTTTAAGCTCACACCAGATGAGAACAGGAATTTTTACTCTGTGATTCAAGTTGTGTCTCTTCAGTTTATCTGAGATTTCAGTCATTTGATCAAGTAGCAGAAATAGTACTCTGATTTAGGTAGGTGATTACCTGGGTTAGGATAATCTCCAGTTTCACCATCTACCATGCAACATCTCCACAACAGCAATTTCTCTTCAGTTTCCTTTACAGTGAGGAGAAAAATGTATTCACTTTTGGCAGTGACATCAACACGAGGTCAAGGTAAGATGTGCACTTGACTAAGAATAATAAATAGACATCTCCACACACCTACATTTATTCATCCAGTCATATTATTACAGATAATATTGAAATGAGTGGTTTGTAATGTTTGCAAGACTGAAATCTTATTTGCCTAAGGTGTTTAAAAAGTTATACTCTATAATTGCAAAGAAGTCAATATTTGTTGCAGGATAATTTTCACAAATGAAATGAGATTAAATTAAATTGGTTAAAATACTTACTGTCCTATAGCATAAAGCTTCTGCACATCCACAGCAATAACATTTGAACTGATAATAATCAAGAATCTCAGGACAACTGTCAAGGACAGTATAGATATAGATTAAAGCTTACCCACTTTCTGTAACAGTGATTCCTTTTCTTCAGGCTTAATGCATGCTGGAGGATTAAGGGGGCTTGCAGACTAACTCTCTTTGCATTAATTATGTTGATGTCCTTCATGTCATTATGAATCATCATGCAACTTTTCCTGTACAAAACAGTATCTTAAGTCTTCTCTTTTGTCTTATGCAACATTTGGAGTCTTACCTTGTTTTTATTTTTTCACAGAAGAGGTAAAGTTGGAAGGGACCAACCTCCCATCCTAAAGCGTGTTGCACAGAATTGCACCCAGATGGTTCTTGAATATCTCCAGGGAGGAAGACTCCACAGCCTCTCTGGGCAACCTGCTCTAGTATGCGGTCAGCTGCACTGTAAAGAAGTTCTTCCTCATATTCAGGTGGAACTTCCTGTGCAAGAGTTTCTGCTCATTGCCTTTTCTTCCTGCTCAGTACCAACAAAATTTGCAAATAGCACTTTTGCAAACATGTTCGTTTATTTTCACCAACTAGAATACTCTTCAATCAAACTGTTGGAGGCAGTGACTTTGAAGCAAAGAACATTCAAGAAATGTAAAAGTGCCTGAAGCAACCGAGTGCTGCTGAAATGAAATGAAGGTCAGTGCCATCTTTGAAAATCAATACAGGGACATTTTTCCCGGTTTTTCTTTTGCTATTTTTTTTCCCTTCCTTTTTCTTTTTTCTTTTCATTTATCTCAAAAATGTTGAATGTTAAGGCTAGTAGATTCTGAGGGGTATTTTGTTGCTGGGGGTTTTCTTTTGTTGGGTTTTTTTGGTTTTTTTTTTTTTTTTTTTGTTTTGTTTTTATCCAGTGTAAAAGTAATTTTTCTTTGACAGTTTTCTGCAGAATTTCAAAATAGTCTTTGGCTTTGCAAACGTGGGACAAACTTACTGTTAGACTATCATCCAAATTCCAGCCTTATTTTGCTGCCATATCATTACAGTTCTCATGTTATTAGAAACCTATCCTTAATTGCATTATACTACTGTAAGAGAAGTCATGTCAATACTTTTATGTGATAATTTGCTGCATTAAAAATGTATTTCTGTTACAGTCTCCTCAAAATTTTAGGTTTTATTCATTTTTATGGTAAATAAATTTTAATGCAAACAACAAAAAAAAAATCCCAGTATTAACAGTAATAGATTACTATCTTGGAGAACTGCTTCAGGGTTCCTGAATCAAACTCTTACCTTCTTCATCAGGACAGTGTGGCTTTGCAATGTCCTGGCATCAGATAGCTCATATTTCTTGACAAAGTGTTGGTTGGTGCTGTGCTCTGTACAATGCAGTGGTGTTGAGGAGAGACCATAGCCTTTATTTCAGCTCAGCTCTTCACATTAACAGAAGAATTCTTTTATTCACAGGGCCCAATACTTGATGCAGACAATACACACTGTGGCTGATGCAAAGTACTGTGTCTTTGCCTATGGCTGTGTGGTCCACAGGCACAGTGGACGTTCACCAAGCAGGTAGTAGAAGAGCTGTGGCACTGGCTGCCTGGGTGTGTGAGAGATGCTTCTCACCTCAGAGGACTGCAAAATCAAAGGCAGGCTCCGTGTGCCCGATGCTCAAGGTGCAAGGCTGGACAGTTCTGTCTGGCTTGAAATAAACTACAAATCTTAATTTGTAAAACAACAATGATCTTCTTTTGGTACCTTGCTCTGGGGAGATTAAATACTTCATTGGCTAAAGTTTGATTTAAAATAGGAGTTAATCTGAGACATCTTTCTTCTGTTTCTAGTTAATTTTTTGTATGTAAGGAACAAGTAGGTATTGTTTGTCTGAATTTAAATTAGTATAATAGTAAGCTGTCAAAACACATTGAAGGCATTTATAAATGTCCTTTCATTATGAAGCATACACACCCACTACAAAGCTGCTTTGAGAAACTTCTGATAAGAAGCTGTGGTAGTGCAGGCATGGAAGGATGATTTAAAATATGACAGGTCTAATAAGGTTCTTGGTGCTCAAGGGAATTATTATTTTGATGGCTAAGCTTAAAAACATAGCACAATAATAAAGTCTGTGTAGGGAATTCTGATGAAAATCAGTTCTCTGCTTCTTTGAACTGAGTGGTCTGCAAATGAAGACTGAGCCCAGCAGTGATGTTGCAGTGCATGAAGCCACACCATTATTACACTTTAATAAGCAAGCTCAGGTTCTTGAAACACTGTAGCCATGTTAGAATTTAACAGGGCTATTTAGTCCTGCTGAGAAGTAGGGGTTTTTGCCCGGACAGAGCATGGTCACTTTTTCCCAGACCTCATTTACCACCTTCAGTTTCAGTGAAATGTGCCAAATAAATTCCAGCTATCCAACTCTATAAGAAAACTGGCCCCATTTTTAAGAGAGAATTTTGAATGGACTTAGTGTGCAATTCATTGTTGAAAACTACCACAAAATATGTGTATATGAATGACAGCTGGTTGAAGATCATGTAGGGGTTTATTTTGAAAATACTGATTTATCAAATGGATCTCCTTAGGGGTAACTGAGTGGAAAATATGACTCCAAGATTTTTTTTTCAATCTTTCTGGCAGCTTCCTTTCTAGCTCTCCACAGTTTGAAAGCCCTGTTGCCTGCAAAGTGATCACTCCATCAGTGCTGGGAAACTGGAGCTAACCAAGAGAGATTAAATCATTTATTTAGGGTTTCTGGCGGCTAAACCATAGAATGCTACTTCACCATTTCTGGCAAAAGCACTTGATGCCTATAAGCAAGGTCTGTTTTAATGAGCTGCTCTCCAGAGGAGGCAGCAAAATTTAATCTTAAGGCTTATGAACTCTTATTGAACATATGGTGCTAAGTGACTATCTTTCACAGCCCAACTAGTAAGGATAACTAATCTGAAATAGGCTAGCAGCAAACTGCAACAGACTAAATAGGAAAGTCATATTTCTTGTTTTCAGTGAATACTTAATTGCATTTTTAAAATTTAAAGTACATTATTGGCATTTCAAGAGGTGGATATGAACCAACGGAATGTCATTGAAACAGAAAAGCCAGAAGGGATCAAACAGTAGAAGGTTTTGGCATAATAAACATTATCATTATACTTTTGTTTATATAACGCTTCACTTGAACTCATCCATATCCTGACCACTGCAGCATAATCAAAAATCTTTTTCTAATATGTCCTGGAAGCCCTTAAACTGTTTGCATCTTTCATATAACCTCCCACTGAGACATGAATGCAAAGACTGAGTGGAACAGAATTAGTTAATGTCTCTATACTTAGATGAATATTTAAAACCCTGAATGTGCAGAGAGAAAGAAATGATGAAGGAAAAGAAGAAAGGAAGAATTAATTGGTTTACACTCTAAAGCTGAGCAAATTCCACATCCTTGAAGCTGTTTCAAAAAAGTAGGAGTGTCTGACACCTAAATTGCATGTACAGAGCATTTTACCCCAGTGCTGTTAGCACAGGTATTTGTCAAAACGTTGTTCAAAGGGAAGACCTGGAATATAGTAAAAAGTTATAATCCAAAGGACCAGAAAATTAAATAAAGCCATCTTGACATTAAATCAAGTATTTCATAGACATCCAGTATAAAATACTAAATATTTGCATGAACATATGTTTGATCATTGTCTTGCAGTTGCAGACCAGGTGTAGTATTGCTTTCTGCACCAACTGCTAACAGCAGCTGAGAGCCCTGCTCTTAAAATATTTTATCTTGGTGGCTATGAGGAATAGAAATATTTCTGCTATGCCTGGTTTGCAAGAACATAATAAAACCAATAAAGGCACATCTAGACAAACTGTAGAAGTCACAGCACTGGTATAAATATATAATGACATTCTAGATATGTTGGCATGGCATACGCCTAAGGTTTTGGGGAAGAAATACACACACATATATTTTAGATATATAATCTTTTTGGTAGGGATATGTTCCACTCTGTAAAATTTCTGTATTCCCGCTGGAACTTAAATTAGTCCTAGATTAATTTCTGTTCGTGATCAAAATAATTAGTAATATTTCTTTCTTTACATCTTTAACAGACTTTAAAAAAAGGGAGATTGAGACATAATAATTTTGTCTTTTCTGTACTTGCATGATAAAGCAAAGGAAAAAGCATTCTCAATAATAACTTGCTTTCTAAAATGCAAGCCAAACTGTTAATTATTGGGATTTCATGCTACTGGGATAAAATAGAAAATAAGAGAAGATTAGTACTGGTGATAGATATTAGATAAAAAACAAAGAAATGACAGGAAAGAGGATGAACTTGGTATATTATTACCATATTATCCTTCTCTCCATAGAAATCTTATGTTCTTTATATTTAAAAATACATACACATAATTTTGTAAGACATTGCTTGGCTATTTCCTTTGAAAGTGTAACATTTTGGTTTCACAAATTCTTTTTTTGCCTTGTATTTTTTTATACTATCTGGATTAGGTTCTTCATGTCTTCTGACCAATAGAAAATATTACACTTAAAAAAATTAACTATAATGTTGTTCAAAGCAAAGCTACTTACATATTTGCTTATATAAGTAGCTGAACTTCACCTGTAGTGCTTAAATATGGTGAAATCCTATCAATAAGAAATACATAAGCCTAGGAAATCTAACCTAGAAAGAAGTGTTGGTTTACCACACTGGTTTAGCCCTCAACTGCATGCTCATCTCTTCTTGTTCTAAGTTTATTTCTATATTGAAAGGTACTTACAGGTAAGCACATGTAAGAGCTGTGCTGTTACAGATATTGATTCCTGCATGAGTGCAAGGAAGGAAAATGGGGTGCATATATGTGCATATACTGTATGCATACTTACAGTGACAATGATATAGAAACATATAATTATTTATGTTGGGAATGATCTTTAAGGTCATCAAGTCATTCCAGCACTGCCACTAAGCAATGTCCCTCAGTGCCACAACTACACATCCTTTAAATACCTCCACGGATGGTGAGTCAACAACAACTTCCCTGAGCAACCTGTTCCAATGCTTGATAATCCTTTTGGTGAAGAAATTTTTCCAAATTTTCAGTCTAAACCTCCCCAGGCACAACTTGGAGCCACTTCCTCCTGTTCTGTCACTAACTGCCTAGAAAAAGATGCCAACTCCCACCTCACTGCAGCCTCCTTTCAGCTAGTTGTAGAGAGCAACAAGCTCCCACGTGAGCCTCCTTTTCTCCAGGCTAAACAACCACACCTGCTACAGATGGTCCTCATAAGGTTTTTACTCCAGACCTTTCACCAGCTTTATTGTCCTTCTCTAGACCTGCTCCAGCATGAAAATGTCCTTGTAGTGAAGGCTAAAACTGAACACAGGGTTCAAGGTGCCTTGTGTTGAGATTTAGTTTAGTGCTAAGCAATGTTATCTTGTCCCAGTGGACCTGGTCCTTTGACCTTAACCAAGCAGCATAATGCTGTGCTATTGTCTATTGGAGGCTTCTCTCATCGTTCCTATCCAGGCAATCATATTTTAATTTGGATACATTCCAGGGAGGCAATTAAAGAACTGCATAACTTTTGTTGTATTTTAATTTGTTCTTCAAAACTGCACTTGCTGATGTGGACTAATCGGCTTTTATGTGCTGGTGAAAGCATAGAACATGATGACAGATGGCAAGCCAGAAAAATTCTTGTAGCTAAATAACCACTGTCATTGTTAACCTAAAGAGTGACAACTTTGGTGTCATTTTGTACAGGATATGAGAGTTTTCCTTTAGCTATAGCTAAATGCTCAAAATATCAGAATGCCTGTAGCATGGTGTATTTGAACATGGAAACACCCAGCTGACATATCAATGAGATAGTCTTGATGAATGCTACAAGTTCAGTTAGGCAAGACATAAGGTTTGTGGCAATGTCACTTTGCAATGTCTAACTTCCTAATCAGTTCATCTGTCTTTTCTTGTCCTCTCATAATGCCCAGAGTAGCTAGTTAATCACATTAAACTTGTGGGGAGGTATTTCAGCTGTCTAATTAACAGCTTGGCGGGGGGGGGGGGGGGGGGGGCAGCAAAAAAAAAAAAA
>JAWWEE010000074.1:82521273-82531288 GCA_035221455.1 Xenops minutus | reverse complement strand
TAGAGGGTGTAGAATACATAGCTTTTATCACTCCCACCCAGTGATAACTGGTCCCTCCTGCTGAACTAGGACACCTGACTAGTGATTTAGTTTACAATAGATTTAGATAGATTTTAGTTGAACAAACACACCACCCTTGTGGTGGGTTATTCATACCTGCTGGCTCGTGACATGCTTACCTGTAGTGTTCTCATATCTTCAGATTTTGGGCTGACTGAAACTGCCTACAACTGAAAAGTTAAATCTGTTAATCTAGAGGTACTCATGTAAAAGCCAATTATTTACAGTGTTAATTTGGGAAACAGTTACCACTATTTATTTTCAAAATATTAAGTATTTAAATGTGTGTGGGGGGTGTCAGTAAATATTCCAGTTAAATGATTGGCAAATCTGTTTTATTCCTATGTTAATATACAATTGTTGATAATTAATTTTCAGAACTTATAAAGCACTTTCATGGCAGGGAGGCATGGGAAAAGACTCTTTTCTTTTGCTGGATAATCAGAGACTTATAATTGATAGATGTACCTTATGCATAAGATGCCACTTAAAATACTCAGTTGAAATTACCCAGCCCCCATATGCAGTCTCATTTCCACAAATAGTCACAAACTGGATCTCAACTGTATCTTCTTTTGCTTTTATCATGATTACAAATAACTCCTCCAGTCTATAGTATATAGATAGATAGATAGCATTCTTCAGGATAAAAATATGCTTATTGTATTAATTCTGAAAAAGTGTTTCTTGAGAGATTTTATTACAAATTAACAACTGCTGACCTCTCCAAAATTTTGCAGCTATTTATATTTACGTGTCTGTATTAGTGGCAATATTGGTAGCAATTTTAAAAGCCCTACAAGATTTTAACAATAAAATTTAGAAGCAATAGAGAATTTTAGCCCCGTGAATCACAAATATAATTACGAAGTCTAACACATTTATTGTTCAAAACTTTTTCAAAAGAAAATTCGGATATTTTTCTTCAATTTCTAATAAATGTTTCATCTCTACTCTTTATGTTCAAATATGATGAATTGACTTTTTTCTCCATTCCAGAACTAAAATTAGAATCACCACCTTTGTGCTCAGGCCAAATGGCTAGGAGCTTTATACCACCTGAAAACCTTGAAATACATTTTAAAAACCATTCAGGTGGTATCATAAACCTGCTTTAACAGCATATTGCTTTGCTAATAGTTTTGCAAGAAATTGTTTTTCTTATCTAATTTTAGATGCAGTTCCACATTATACAGATGTTACACTTTTGTTTTCCTCTGAAATGCACGTTTGAGGGCTTTTTATTTTTAACTGTGTTTTTTTATAAGGAAAAATGTCTTTTTCCTACTGAGCCACCAACAGGTGTTCCTGTGGAAATGCAGCCAAATGAGGCTCCTGATGTTTTAAAGATCTTTTTACAAGCATATTGTGCCTTTTCATGACTCAGTCAGTTCTTCTAAATGACATTTTTATAGCTGTTTATTTGGATTCCGTGTTTATATTTTCATGCATTCAGATTTTGTCCATATTTGGTTTTTCTGTTTCAATTATAAATGATTTCCATTTTAATATAATTTAAGATAGAAAAAACATCAAAATGTTATTATCTTTTATCTAATAATCTCTTTTATCTAATAATCTGTTTTGCAAGTATTAATGACATTCACAGCTTTTTTTTTTTTTTTTTTTCTGGTATGGATGATCCTTGTCTTTTCAAAACATTTAGCAGACTGGAAAATAGATGTACAGTAGGATTAAGTAACTTTCCTGAGATTAAACAATGAATTACGCAGCCACTTTGTTGAAAGTAGAAGGAGCACAGCTAGATACACTTCTTGTGTGTGTGTGAAAGGACCAATTTGTGTGTCAGATGAGTACAGGGTTGACAGACAGTGTGCTTTTTTATGTCTGCAGTCTTTAATGGGTATCTGTAAACCACAGGTGGTAGAGTGCAGTCTGGCATCCATGACTTCAGGGTATATTTACACCATAGGTAGTGAAATAGCTGAAACTTGCATTTGCAGATGTAAATTTGAATTACCTGTCTGGGACACTGAACAGCAGCATAGCCATGGCAACGTGGCTGGCTGTGCAGATGCTGAGCACCTTTTCACATGTACTGCACTCTGTCCAATGGTGTGTACACAACTGGAAATGCGAGGATTTGACAAAAGTTACTCCACATGTATCTGCACTGGGAACAGTCTTTCCTTGAACTGAATAGAAGAATGAGCAATGGGGACTGTGCTCCCTCTCTTAGACCTCCAGCACCGGGAAGACCCAGACCCCCTTCTGAAACTCCCAGCTGGCTCCAGTGACCTGAAGCAAGACTAAAACAAAGTCTTGTGGTCTGTTTGTACAGTTTACCCCCCTTCCTGATTTAAACACCACCATGGACGATCTTATAAAAATGCTCTAGTGAACACATCTTAAATATACTGACACTAAGGAAAAAAAGAACAGCATGGTGCAAAATCGTAGCTAGTTACTTTTTGCATCCTTCTGTTGTCTTTCCTTCTGCATGTAATTTTTTCTCTTTTAGATCCCAATCATAAAGCTTAAATGCTTTTGGTTTCAAAAGTATTGGAATCAAATCAGAAGCTAAGTGAGAATAAATATTATTGCAGTTTCTGCAAGAAATGCATAAGAAACAGAAAATAGAAGCACATGTATGGGTGGACATTATGATTTTCTTTAGCTCTTATTATGACATCTGATGTCTGACAAACTGTAATGATGGAGAATATGATAATTATTTTGATAGGAGGAATTGTCTTGTTTCTGTTTATATTATACATCTTTCCAGAGATCCATGGGCCAGCATTCTCTCATGGACTGAAATCAAGATTCATTTTTCTTCCTTTGTGAAATCTAAATGCCGCGGGGTTTTTTATATTAATTTTTACCATTTCTCTGAAATAAGAAACATACAAAAGTAACAAATGTGCCAATACAGAAAGACTTAAGTATACAGATCATTAGGAAATATGATGCCATTCTAGAGAAATGGATGGTGATGGAAGCAAAAAAAGAAGGTTTCAGTGGCTGTAGAACAAAGAATTCGTGTACTGAAATGGAGATTTCTGGCTTTCAATCCCCTGCACTTATTGTCTGGCAGAACTGGCCAAGCTGCAGCACCAATTTGCCTAGTAGAGGTACACAGTCAGGTGGACGTGCTTGCTATCTTCCCAAGCTCCTCACTTTATACTACTTCCCTGCCTATAAAATTTGTGCCTCCTGTTTAATAAAAAACCTTTTTACACAAGTATCTTTCATCTTAATAACATTTGGAGACTAATTCCAACTTTGACTCCTTATTTCCATTTACAAAACAAGCTAGTATGTCTCTCAGTACTTGATCAACAACAGCTGGAGTAGCTATCAACAGATCAAAACCATATGTAAGGCTAATTCTTCTGACAGGTTTTCATCATTACCTCTGTCATAATTTTTGTGGATTAACAAAATTGTAAATGTATTTATCTGTGGGACACTGCAAGTCAAGTCAATAAAGAGGTTGAAAAACAGTGGAAAAGCCAGAGGTTTTCTTGAAAGAGAAGTTGAATTATTTCTGCCTTCTGGTGCCAGGGCAGGGGACGCCTAGGAGATGAAAAGATGGATCGCTAGGCACAGGCATTGCAGTGGACAGAATCCATTATGCAAACCAGTGAGACTTTGCTCCAGAAAAGTGAGAATTCTTGGAATATTGCCATGAACCCCTCAAGCATTGTGAACCACTAGTGCAGAGAGAGTAGATCTGTGAAAATAAGTTAACTTTTTATCTATGAATCATCTGAATATTCTAATGCTAGTCTAAAGGACTGCATAAATATTGCACATTTCTTAAATATACAGTGTATATTATGAGTTGCTCAGTGAATTAAAAACAGACCAAGCTGCTTCAGGCTTTAATATAAATTCTGTTTAAAACTTAAACCTCAGGCTCAGTCAATCTAACCTTATGTACAAAGGACCCTCATCACCCTAACCTATGCCTGTAATCAGGCAGTGCACTTCCAAATTATGAGTGTGGTGGCCTGAATTAACTGCAAAAAGTGCTTTCTTCTCTCCACTGACTCTAGAGAGACTCTGTGGAAGCCAGGAACCTCAATTAAGTGCCTAAAGTTAGATGAAAGCAACTTAAACCTGAATGCACAAAAAATTTGCATATATTTTGGATGCTAAGTGTATAACTGACTCCACATCCTTTCAGACAACTTTTTAAGATGGAGACAGGGTAGACCTCTCCTACCTTTACATGCAGCAAATGCCTCCTCAGATTTCACAATGTTAATCAATATTGGCCCTGGAGTCAGTCCATATCAGGTAATGAAATTCTAAAGAGTAGAAGCAGATGCTTTTTCTACTTTCATGGTATGATTTAGCACTGATTAAAGCTGTGTTATACATGTCTTTTGATTAAGATGTTCACATGGCAATAGTTTATTTCTCCATTTGATGTTTCTCAAGCTGCACAGTGCCAACATTTTTCTTCAATACTTGTATCTCCTTGAGGAGAGGATTTGTAATCTACTTCTACTACTAGTCTCTTCAACTCTACCAGGTAATTCCTCCCTTTATTTTCAAGATGTCAAAGAACAGCTCAATCTGTATCTTATTTTAGGAGGGTTTATTTCATTTTGGATAGCTTCTTGATGAACTGTTAGCCAGTTTCTATGGTACTGGTCAGAAGTAGACTGTTTTTTGGTTTTTTTTCATTTACTTGATTTTGTCACTTCGAGCTCCAGTTCAACAATAAAGCAATAAATATTCTGTACTTTCTGTGTGAACATCACTCAAAGCTTGTTCCCATTCACATAACTGGGTAGTTGCCATGGAAGTGTGCTGACTCTTATTTACATTGCCAAGGGACCATCAGCCCTCAAGACTAATTTAGCTTCATTTTGAAATTTATGTGTTTGCATTTAAATCAACTAGGTGGATTAGTGCAAGATTTTCTAATTAGATAAAAGACCTCATAATCTTTTCTTTTTAATCTGCTTTCTTAGATATTGCTTGGACACCTTTTCAAAGAACCTTGTAGACTTAAAAAAAGAAAAATAAATAAAATTGGGATAATAACTGAAAGTGTTTATTCAAAGCAATAATTGAACTTCTGAATCAATTCAGGACTCAGACAATGAGAATATCATGAAACACACTGGGGAGTGCTGCTGCTAATTGTCTATTTATCTAGTATCACAATGAGAAAGGACTGTTTGAGAAAATGACTGAACCATTAGCCATCTAATGGAAGAAAAGAAAAACTACATGATACATAAAACTGAAAATGAAATTTCTGAATGTTAGCTGTCCCAGAATTTTGAGAAAGATGAGAAAAAATTCCTCTGAAAATCTCAGTTTTTTTGTGGAATGTTATAATTTGATTCCGCTTTAAAGTTTCTCCAGACTGCTTTTTCCCCCAGATGGATTTGTTCACTGTTCTTCTCTATTGACACAAATGGCACTTTCATTTGGCCTCCTTTAGACCATCTAGTTACTACACATGGACCTTTAAGAACATTGTCATTTACAATTGTATTTAAAATAAGTAGTTGAAACACTGAATGAGATCATAATTTTGTTATAATACCAACATTCTGTATCAATTACAAGAAAAATCTGTGATTTTTGACACATTTATTATAAGCTGTGTTACATAAGAAGTAAGGGACATGCTTGACTTTACTGAAACAAGTATTTAAAAAATATTTCTCTTCGAAAGCATTATCGAAAACTTCACTTTACCAAAATGTGTTTTTTATCAATCTTTTTCAGACAAAACTAAAAAGTATATTTTTCCATTTTAAATCCTTTCACCAGCTGTTTTTTCAGATGATCTTCCTGTGTTTCAATATATCATAAGGCCTGATTGCAGCTTGCTAAAATGAATGTTTTCTGTCTCAGCAAAGTGTTAAAAAGGGTACAGAAGAGCAATGGGAACTCCTATCATGCCAAAATGTTCAAGTCAGAAAGGCATGGAGTCGACATGGTCTTTTACAAGAGTGCCTTGACTGCATTACTATCTGAGAGATACTGAAGACATGCATAATCAATTTCTATTAAGTTATTAAATCTAGAAGCAATTGATTTCAGACACTTTCCTGAGGCAACTTGCAGAATTATACATTTACAGTAGTTTAATTTGTGGTATGCTAGTCTTCCAGGATTGTCTGTGTTCAGGGAGGTATCATGTTTGACCTGTAAACTTCCCTGTCAGTAGAGAATGAGTAATACGAGCTATCAACTGAATGAAAACTTACAAAAAAAGCACGTTAAGACATTTACCTTTACTCAACATAATTATGATGCTGGTCTGGATAAAATGTTAGAAACATTACACTTATTTCACTATATTAAATAAACATATATCTTTTTTTTTTTTGCTTGTGTTTCCTGGTCAGAAATGGTGTCCATGGCTAGGATCAAGCCATAAAAGAAACACAGAAACTGTTGTGCAGTGAGAAGTTTTTTGGTGGAAAACATCTTCTGACAGCACCAGTTATAAACATTTCTCTGTGTGTCCTTCCTCTCTGTGTGCATGTTGTTCATGTATCTCAGTTCTGATCGAATGCTTCACTGTCAGCAGAAGAAACTGTTGAGTTTAGTGTATAATGTAGCTCTGAAAAAAAAAAAAATAATAATGGTAAAACTCATATGGCTTATAAAAAGAGAAGCAAGTTTCTGCACATTAGAAAGCTGGTGGCCAAAGTACATTCAGTTGCCTAAACATGTGACTAGTTGTATTTCAAGGGATGTGGGGTATTTGACCTAGCTGCTGTGCTGCTGATCAAAATGCACAGTTTTGTGAGTTCTGTGTCCTACCTGTCAAACCCATACAAGCACTTCAGATTCTTTAGTGCATTCTGATGATATCAGATGTTAAGAAATTGATTCCCACCCTATTTTAAATTTTTCCTTTCACTTATCCATCCAAGCTTAATTTAACCTTGGATGAAACAACCTTCTCAACTCTAAGTTGTTGTTTTTTTCATGATCAAAATTTTGCATGAGAAATATTGCATCTATTAATAGAACATGTAATGCAGCAATGTTTATGACATCCATGCACAGTCTGATTAATGCATTTAAAATGTTTGCAAAAAGCTGAGAAAAGGAAGGGAAGATAATAATTGTGTGATGAAAATGCTCAGCTCCAACAATCAGTGTGATTATTTCAACTTCATTAGATTATTGGTTTTCATTATATACTTAATACCCAAATGCCCAAATAAGTTAAGCACAAATTATGTTTCTGATTAATAAGGGAAATATTTGAAATAGCTTAAAATATATTTTTTTCTTGCCTCTTCTGAAAGGAAGAAAGGAAGAAAGAAAGGACATCTGAAAGAACAATTTTTTTTTCTTTTAGTTGAACTTTCAATGTGATGAAACATTTGAATTCTGAGAGAACAAAATACTGCTGGGACAAAGAATAAAGTCATACACTATGTAAACTGTGTAGAAAATTAACAATTGTACTCAGTGTCTTTTTCATTAGCAGTTCAGCTCTAGAGGTAGACAGATCTTTTGGCTAGATTTTGCCTAATAAATTCCACTGCGATAAGAAAGCTTTAGAAAATAATGTGTGTTTGACCTATACTGAATGTTCTTCTCTTTCATTAGCTAAACAAACTTAAGGCCCTCAAGATTTTCCTTGCAGCAGTAGGTGCCTGTACATTTTTATTTGTATCCATAGTCTCATTAAAGTCAAGGCATAACTTAGCTTCAGAAAAGTCACTGCAATGGATGATGTTGCACCTTAAATTGTTGTGATTGCATTCTAATATAAACTTGCAGAAAAGAAAAGGGATTATGGCTTTTATTTTCTAATCAAAGACATTTGACACATCCAGTGCTGATCATTATATCAGGAAATATACTTTCTTAAAGTTAAGTGAAAAACAGTACCAGAATTATAATGCCACAGTCATAAAAATGTACTTTTCCATTTTCTTAATGAAAGTCACCTTGTCCTGGATAAGAATAGGAGTAAACTACCAATTGATATTTTGAGTTGTTTCTACTAAAAAGAGACTCATTATGTAAAATCATCTGCAGGGAACTGCATAATACAGTGTCTGTGCTTAAAATGTTATTTGTGAAATGAAAGATTCTACCATTTTGAGAAATATTTCCTTAATTCTCTCAACTTGCCAAGACTCAAATGTGGAGCAGAATGTGTAATAAAATATGAAAATTATAGAAATAAAACAATTACAAGCATAAGAAATGTAAACCACAGAGAATTGTTACTTTTGTACAAATAACTCCATTTTATCACATTTTTATATCTTCTGTAAGGAATTCTCTACAGTGAATGTTAAGGGACAACAAATTGGCCAAGACCAGACTAATTCTGAGAATGCAATGAGGGATATAGTATGCGTGAGACTTTCTTAAATTGGAAGAAAAAATAGATATAACTAATAATGGCTATAACTCGCTAGACCAGAAAAATAAGAACTTATCAAAATATGCTCACTTTAAAGAAAAGAGCTCTTCTTTTCCTCAGATTTCTTCCAAAAACATGACAGTTCATCTTCCTTTCATGGCTAAATGAGACAAATGCTGGGCAGATAATAAAAGACTCCACCCCTTGAGGATAAAGCCCAATCTAAATAATACACTACCATGTATCAGCCACAGAAAATTCTTTGATGTGACAATTTCATTTTAAAGTTTAAGATTATTCAGAGCTTCTGCATGTGCCCAGATTCTTAGCTCTGAAGCACGAGTGCAGTGCTGCAAATTAAAGGTATCTCTCTAGAAAGTATAACATTAATATAAATTTACCTAGAAAATTATCAAAGAACCATTCTGTGGAGGCTGTGAAAAATATGGCATTCTAATTAGATTGACTCGAACAGTTTAAAAACATTGTGAAATGTCCAGGTCAGATAGTAATTCAGAGCAGTGAAAGGCAGGTGAGAGGCAGCATCAAAGAGCTGCAGCATGGCTTACATGCAAGCAACAGGCTTAGATCTACTAACAGGATTTGTCTGTCAGACTGGTTTTCTTTTCACTTCCATCCCAAGTCAGTGAGAAGGCACATGTGCTGTACTGAAGGGATCTACTCATTCTTTAGGAGACAGGCTTTCAACATCAGTAATTCAGTAGGGAAGGGCTAAAGTGTTTTAATTTCAGTCCAGGAAGAACTGATAAATCTAACTTTGCCAGACTGGGGGAGAATTTGATGTCCTCAAGAAGTCTCTGTAATAGGAACAGTGATTCAGTTCAGAAATATGTCAGTAAAGAAAAAAAAAGTCTGATTGGTGTAAAGTTTGCTTTGACTTTGAAATGGCATTGAAGAACCTGGCAAATGAAATCTTTCAGCAGTAAAAGAAGCTCACAATTTTCAATAGTTGAACACTTCATTATAGGAAAGGGAAATTATTTTACTCAAGGAAATAAAAAATTGTGTTTTTGATAACCATTTCACTTGTCTAAAAGGAGAGCACTAGACCGTGTACCCTGAGTTACTTACTGTCCATTTTGTGAAGTAAATGCATCCTCATTGGATGTAATACTGTAAATGTATGAAAGAACAGAAACAGAAGAAAATATCTTCAACTTTACAAGCATGAAGGATCCCAATTTGGATGTTCAAGATAAGGGTTTATGAAGCCTAAAAAACTAAGCAAGTAAGGAAAAAATGTGGCACGGCTGTATGAACACCTCAAATAACTTGCAGGAAATGTCCTTAATTATCAGTGCTGAGGAAAGAGAGTTATAACCCAAAGGTTCTGACATTCTTTCATTTGATTGTAGAAGAATTTTGACTTACAGGAATTTTTTATTTTTTTGCCTTGATTTTAAGTATATAATGGTTTTATGGCCACAGATTTTCTTTTTTTTTTTTTTTTTTCTTTATGTAGTAGGGGTATTACTTCTCCATGGACACCCCCTTGTCGTGGGGAAGAATCTTGCGTGCCCTCATGAGGTTGCAAGCTGTGCTGGTGGTGGTTCATGCCTCTGGTAGGGTCTCCCATGCTAGTCAGGTCTCAACTGAAGG
>JAWWEE010000074.1:82489849-82520540 GCA_035221455.1 Xenops minutus | reverse complement strand
ATAAACTACTCTATATTAACTTATAAAACTGGGGATAACTCATCAGATAATGAGGTAGTTCCTTAGTTTGGTGGTGAGCTTCCTTTAGAATCGCTCCTGTCTTTGTTCTTGTGCTTGCTTTTATTCTTATTATTTCTTTTCCAGTCCCGATAGTCCTCTGATTGTAATCCCACACACTCCTGGAAGCACAAAAACGGTTGGTCATATTTAAGGGAAGTAGGTGGGGCAAGAGATTCCCTTGACTTAACTGTGACCTTTGGAATCCGCTAAAAACAAAAACAGAAGTATACCAAAGATGAAAGAGCAGACAAATACCTGCTGAGAGCTACAAGGCATTGCCAAGGCATGCAAAGATGCAGTTAGAATGCAACTTGTATTGAAATTAGACAGCAATATCACAAAACTACAAGAATGGCTTTTTCATGGATATGTAAACAAGTAGAAGCAGAAGTAAAACATTGGCTGCTTTTAAACAGTGGTATTTAAATATCTATGTCTTCCTTGTATTGTATTTTTAGAAAACAAACAACAACAAGACACTTTTATTTGTTTAGAACTTGAGTTACCAATGTTTTATTTATCTTGGACGTGTGTTTGCTCTGATGTTAAAGAGAAAGGAAAATGGAAACCTTCAATGAACCATATAAGTGTCAGTGGATGCTTCTTTTATCAAAAATATTGTTTTCCAATTAGGATCTCTGTTGTTAACTCAGTCCAAGAAAAAAAAAAAAGGAAATATTATTAAAATCTAACACACTACAATTTAACTATTAAAAAAAAAAAATTAGTTCTGAAGAATAATAAAATGAAAAAAGAGGTGATAAGCAGTAGTCAAATGTCTGGGCTTCTTTTCTTGACTGTCTGTGGGAGTAGGCATTGTAGTTCTGCTTTCCTGTAGAATTAATACAAAGGTGAGCGTGTAGCGCTAAAACTGGAAGGAATCACTGCAGTATGTTTTTAATGATAATTCTCAAGCATGTGTTAAAAATTCAAAATGAAGGATAAAGTTTGATTATAATTTTTTTTTAGAGATGACATAACTTCATGCTTTGTTCTAAAGTAAAAGGGAAAGACTAAATATTAGCAAAGCTATGACTGGAACAGTCATATGAGAAATAAGGGCAAAAGAGGAAATTATGTTGAAGAATGGAGCTTGTGGAAATTCATCTACTGCAACAGCTGTCAGTCTTCTTTGTCCAGCATTGAGCAGTTTTGTCCCCCATTCCTCCAAAACCTTAGTCATTCTGCTGAAAGATGTGGGTTTGGTTAAACAAACATGCTTCCTGCTGGTGGTTTATAGAACTTTCTTGAAAGAATTATATTCCTTATCAAGAACATACATTTTTTTGTGGACCTGTCAGATGTGATCACAGTGAAGATTGTTGGTTCTTGTTCAATATGTGAGGTTTTCGGGTATTCAGGATTCCAAAGATTGTCTTTCCAACATAGATGAAGAAAAGCCTAATTGTTTAATTTTCAATACAGAAATATGTCACAAAATTGTTTGCTATCTCTGTCCTGCCTCAAAGCTTGAAAGCCCTGCTTTTTCAATGTTTTGATCCAATTTATTTTCCAATGTTTTGGTACAATTGCATTTCCATATGTTCTATCCTCCCGAGTGAAAGTGAATCCAAACAACAAAAACAGACTGCGGACTGTTTTTTATGTCTGACATGATACATTTGTGGTGAAATCTACAGTCGAGGATGAGTTCCTTCAAGAAAAGATTTTTGAGTATATGTAAAGCAGCACTTTCCAATTCGAAAATACTGGTTTATCTTTTGACAGCTGTATACTGGCTTTTTGAAGCTTTGGCAAATGGAAAAATGAAAAATCTAGAGGGAAAATTGAAGGGGCATGGATTTTGATTTCTTTTCCTTTTTTTTTTTCTTGTTTTTTTTTTTTTTTTTTTTGTTTTTTGTTTTTTGTTTTTTGGGGTTTTTTTGTTGGTTTTTTTTTTTTGCTGTCAAACCTCAGGCTGGCATTTCATGCATCATCTATGGGTTTTTGTTTTATTTGCAAAGCTTGTCTTAATTAAACATCTGCAGCCCATCCTGATTGCATGCCTTTATAAATTTTTTTTGAGCTCATATTGAGAATAGTTTTAGTTTCTCACAGAATTTTTTAGGTTTCCCAGAGAATGTTTTAGGTTTGTGTGGGTTTTGTTTTTAAAAGAAAAAACTTTACTTCCCTTAGGACAGGTTTTTCCACAAGAATGCTGTGGCAGGGTTTATTTTTCCTTTCCCCACCAAAAACTCCAGACCGTGTGTTTCAGACTGAGAACCATGAAAGAATAAGATGGCAATATTATTCACATGCTATGTTTTTGAAGAGCATAGGTATTTGATCCTTCTCTTTTTGTAAAGCTCAAGACTTAACTCACATCCCTACATTATTTACTCTGTAAGATAAAACTCTCCATCATAGGAAATATGCTTTGCTCAGGGGTTTTTACCTAACATGGATCTATACAGTCTACAGTTTCTGTAAGGCAGCATACTTCAGTGCTGTTAGGCCAAAGGCAAATATTTACTTATCAGAAAACCTGAGTGAGTGTTTTCCACCCTATCCTCCCTTTTTAAAACTACCCACTTCTGACCAGCTTTACTGATGGCAGGATATTCTTTATTCCTCTGTTTTGTGAGTAATCTCTCTTCTGAGAGCTCTCTCAATAATAAAACAGTGGCTCATAATGTGTAATAGAAAGGAGAAATAGAAAATAGACTGGTGTTTGATGGACTTTGAAATTTTTTCCATACATTTTTTGCAAAGGAATCACTGGGAGAACATAAGTACATCTAGTATTCTCAATTCAGCTTTAGTATATGCATCTACTTTGCTTTCTGATACTACTGTCTCTCAGTTCTCTTCCTTCTCTTCAATTAATTTTTGGAACTCCAGGATGAAGACCAGCCTTCTGTTCTACCAAAAATAAACCAAGATTTTTTACAAATTGTATAAACAACGGGACTTTATAGTATAACACTTCAGTATCTTGATATTTCAAATTTTTCTTGTGGGTGTGGGTGTTTCATGGGGATTTTTTGGATGGTTCTTTGTTGTTTTTTTTTTTGTTTGTTTGTTTTTGTTTTTGTTTTTACATGCTTTTTTGTTTTGCCTTTTTTTGCTTTGACATATGTGCCAATAGTTCTAAATGAGACACACTTTCTGTTTTCAGGAACTAGTTTGAAGAGAATCTATTAAGTGGTCTATGAAAGTTGCCACTTTACAATAGGCAGTAATTGAAAACAGAAATATAAAGAGACTTCTGTTAATTCTCTTGGTCTCCATGTACATTAAATCAGGCTGAGGGATAAACCCTTGAGATATAGAGATACTTGTATATAGGATACTAAGTTATTTTTAATTATTTCTGAAATAAGTTATCCAGGAATAAAATAGAACTCAATATTGCAACTTTATACCTTTCTTTATAAAACAAAAAGAACACATGTGCGCTTGGCTGAAAAATATATCCATGGATAGTTCTATGGTTCACATACACATATGAGGACACAAAAAGCCATTCTCTCCAGGCAGAGGAGCCCCAGAAAAGCCAAATATAACTGCTCTCACATAATATAAAAACAATGAAGGGGCTGAGAAAACTGACTTAGGAAGTAACACTGAAATAGTTGAATATGAATGAGGGCTTGGTTGAGGAATCAATAATGAGGAAGGGACCAGAAACACTTGAGGAACATAAATACTGTGTGTGGGGAAGGATTACATAGTGAAAACTACAAACTTCTTTTCCCTCCCAAAGGCATAACTAAGAGCAATGAAATAACATTGAGAGAACATCATAGAAAGCCTCAACAGTGAGTAATGCCAGACTCCAAAATAATCTCTCTCACAAAACAAACAAAAAATTACATTATTTTTATACAATATACAAATAGTAGAATAAAGAAAAAAAATTCTTTAAAGTAGAGCTGAGGGGAAATACACCTATATATGATAAAGGATCAGAAGCAGAACAAATCTTTGAGATTTTGCTCAGTTAATACTCTATATAAATTCAATAAATGTAGTTTTAAAAAATTACTGTCTGACATAAGAATTGTTTGCAAATGAAGCCATTCAAATGTTCCTTGTTTTTAAAGAATGGATTTTACCTTTGATACTCTTACAATGATGTCTGGGAAAACTGTTTTGATTTTATTAACACTAATTTTAAAGTGGACCACTGTCTTACAATAGTGATTTTTTTAGTTTTGTACAGCATTTCTAAAACGTGTAAAAAGTTACATAGTCACTGGTATATGATTTATTGTTTTATTATTACTCAGAACAGTGAAGGTTTTTCTGCTTGTTGACCTTCCAGCTCTGCAGAGAAGGACCTGGGAGTCTTGGTGGATGACAAGCTGATCATGAGCTGGCAGTGTGCCCTTGGGGCCAGGAGGGCCAATGGTATCCTGGGGAGGACTGGGAAAGTCTGGCCATCAGGCTGAGGGAGGTGATCTTGGGCCTAGTGAGGCCACATCTCGAATATCATGTCCAGTTCTGGGCTCCTCAGTACAACAAAACAAGGAGAGGGTCCAGGGGAGGGCCATAAAAATGCTTAGAGGTCTGGAGCATCTCTCTCATGGTGAGAGACTGTGGGAGTGAGGTCTGTTTAGTCTACAGAAGAGAAGACTAAGAGGGGATATCAGCAGTGCATGTACATGAATATGAATGTCAAGAAGATGGTGCCAGACTCTTTTCAGTGCTGCCCAGTGACAAGATGAAGAGCAGTGGCCATAAATTAAAACACAAGAAATTCCACCTCAACAGGAGGCAGAACTCTATTACATTGAGGATGGAAAAGCACTGGAACAGACTGCCCAGAGAGATCATGGAATCTCCGTCTCTGGACACATTCCAAACCCACCTGGATGAGTTCCTGTGTCGCATTTTCTATGTGACCCTGCCATACAGTGAGGTTGGACTGGATGATCTCCAAATGCCCCTAACAGTTCTGTGAATCTGTGGATATTCCTTTGGTCACTTGGTGTTAGTTGTCCCAGCTGTGTCTCTTCCCATCTTCCCATGCATCCCCAACCTCCTTGCCACTGTGGCAGTACAAAAGGTAGAAAAGGTCATGTCTCTGTGTAAGAACTGCTCAGCAGTAAAAAAACCGTCTCTATATTATCAATGCTGTTCAGCACAAATGCAGAATACAGCCCCATACCAATCCCTGTAAAGAAAACGAACTCCATCCCAGCCAAAACCAGCACAACATGTCCATTTAAAATAGTCATGCATGAAAACATAGTCTCACACCAATTCATAAAAGAGCAGCTAAAAGCCAAAATAAAAACAAACTGATTAAATTTACTGGTATTATAACTTTAACATGTTTTTGAATACTTTGCTGCAAATTATATTTTGATTTCCAGGCATATATTGCTTCTTCTGATATATTCTATTGACCTAGTCTGTAATGTCAGAGTATGCAAAATTGTGATCTTTATGTGCTTTATGTATCAGAAATAACTTCAGGAGGAGTTTTGTACAATGAAATGTGTATTGCCTTATAATTTTTTTTAATTATTTATTTTATTTTTACTTTTGAACCCAAATATGCGTACAAGTGTTTGGGAGTAGATGGAATTGCTGGGGAATAAATTATATGAAATTTGCAAATATTTCTTGAGATTATCAGCTGCAGGGCTGTTATCTGTAATTTGCAGAGAGTACCTTTTGCTCAGCCTGGAATAATTCAATTTAATTAACACGGTCCTCGCTAATAAATTGATTTGGGATTTGCCATATGAATATTGCACAAGACTGCTATAAAAATGTTACTAAGTTTATTTTGGAAAGCTCAAACCTTAGGAAATATTGCAGACTCATTTTATTGCAAGAAGGAAAGGAAACCATTGTGTTTCCATGCTGCAAAGATTCCAGTTCACATTTACTCTGGATGAGTTTACTTGTGCTGACCATACGCAGCTGTTGTAGCTCCTGAAGGGCATTTTGGGATTGATTAACCATCTGCTGATTCTCACTGTAACAGCTCAGTGACAACAGCATGAGGGAATTTGCTTTAGATAATCTACAAAGATGTGGGGACTACAAATATTCCTTCTCCAGCAGTTGCTCTGATTGGTATTCTTGCTACTGCCACTGTGTAATAGGATTTGAATTCGATCTGAACTTTAGAAGTTTATCTATGTTTGGTCTGTATAGAACATCTAATTTGCAGGTTAAAAAAAAGAACTCAATTTTCTGCAGTGTTAGAGCTTGATTCTTCTTTATGCAACATTATCAACATAAGAATCGATTAAAATGTGTTGCATATTAATATAAGGAAAAGGTATATTTGGAATTTACTGGTATATATTTGTAAGGTTAACACTTCATAATTTTACTGTTTGAATGCAAGTCTAAAAATGCAAAGAGATCTTTCTAGCTTGAAGAGTCAAAGTCCTAATTAGGAAAAATAGGGGAAAAAAGAAAACATCTACCCAAAGATGGTTATTGTGTTACCAGGTAACTGGGGACTTGACAGTTCTCATGATTGTTATTCCAAATAAGATAAGATTTCATTCTAAATGAGAGCTGGGCATATGGTGCCAAGTTTCTCATGCTGAGTGGAAAATAGCTGGCCAAAATCTGCAATGTGCTACAAAGCTAGAAATATGTTCATTTTGGCAAATGTGCTTTGACTGTTCTCTCTCTCTATTTTAAAAGCACAGTATTTTGACAGGAATCATGGAAGGTGAAATAATAGTTTAAGTGCATTTTACTCTTTTTAATGCATATATATATGTATTTCAGAATCATAAAAATAATTGTGATACAGAAATAAATAGCATGCATTGGGGGGAAGGTTAATGATGACTGAAAACTGTATGCTAGGTATGTTGCATATAGCAATAGTATTGATAATAACTATCTTTGTTCTAAAATGAATAACTATTTAAGTGAAGTGAGTAGTATGGTAATGTTTTAAATTCTGTAATATATTATGGAAAAGAAGGATTTTAGACAGACATGTACAGTTTGTGTAAAATCCATATGGCATAAGAACATTTTAAAATTAAAGGTCATCAAACTCTCAGGCCACAGACACAATAATTAAAAACCCTTGTCTTTGATTCTATTAATGGCACTCTTGCCATCAGTCACTTCATCCCCGGAAAAGGCAAACACATAATGACAAACAATATTTTCTAATGTTTTTAGGGCTTTCCTATTCATGTGTCTTCTGGTTTATTATGATGCTGTATGTCTGCACACATACAAATTAAATGTCTCACTATGAATTGTGAACAGAGTATCTAACAGGAGATGGAGCAGCAGAGTTCTGTTTCCTTGAAATGGTGCTTGAAATGGATGGAGTAAGCAAGCATTGAGAAAACTACTTTCCTGTATTGGGGTTTCTGCCAGGGAATTAGATATGTCACAGTGCAATCTTGCCTGAAATGCGACTGTATGTTATGATAAACTACAGCACACATTTGATAAAAAACAATATCAATAATGGTTCTACCAATTTATTCTGACACTGCTACTCCTGTAGAGTCAGGAATGACACTACTTCCTGATTTGTTTCATGTCTACATCTAGAAGCTGCTGCCAAATTATCTTTTGCTTGACTTTTGTAGAGACAGTGCAAATTTCTTAACAAACCAATTACATTTTTAAATGTCCTTTTTTTTTTTTAATATATAGCATAACTTAAAACCATGTTTTCTTACTTCTAGCAAGCTTCATTTCCTACTTTGTATTTCATTTTCCTAGCTACATTATCCAAAATGAAATTCTCTTTCTAGGTAGTCAAAATGTGGTGGACTTGACTGCTGCATCACAAGTGCTGTTTTGCTTGAATTAAGCTCTGGTAAGGGCTAATTGTAAAAACCAACTATTTTTTGTCTCACTTGTGTTTATATGAACAAGATATCACAGCAGGTTTAAGAAGACTTGATGTAGTTGTGTAGTCAACCAAACAGTTTGTAGATTATGAAAAACAATTGCAATCACACATGACATGGTCAAGGCTAAAGGAACAGTAAAAATATCTATCCATTAGTATCTTAGAACCATACAATATCTCAAGTTGGAAAACATTCATAAGGATCACGAAGTCCATCTCTCTGCTCCTTGCAGGACTGCCTAAAATCAGACCATATAAATAAAATCGTTGTCTAGATGGTAACTGAGGTCCAACAGGCTTGGTGCTCTGATCGCTTCCTGGAGGAGACTGGTTTTTTGACCAACCACACTCTCATTAAGGAACCTTTTCCTAATGTCCCATTTGAACTTCCCCTGATGCAGTTTCATTTCATTTCATCATGTCCTACTGCTGGTCACCAGAGAGAAGATCAGTGTCATATAGTTGTGATTGCTCATCTCTCTAGTCTATTCAGGTCTCTTCCATAAGGCCTCTTTACTCTTGATATGGACCATTATCCTCTTCACTGTTTGGCTTCAGTTTATAATAGTACCTTTGTTATTGTTTTTTACCATCTAACTCTTCCCACAGAAGTAATATCTTCTGCATTTTACCCCTCTCACTGGGACTGCATCTCAGTTTTAAATCTGTAGAATGTCCTGTAGCTGTTTTGGGGGAGGAAGGGGAAAATTATGTGAAACTTGGTAACATTTTTGCCATTTGAATGATGGCAGCCTATTAAGAAAGTTTATGCTTCATACTGCTCTGCTGAATTTCCTTGTGGGAAATGATGTGCTTTGAGATCAAAATTCTGTTTTCTTGTATAAAATATGTTTACAGCCATGAGAGTTTTCATATAGTAAACATTTAAAATAAAGCAGCCTGAGATTCTCCAGAAAGCTGAGAAATCAGAAATATTTTATTTCATAATTTGATTTCTTCTCCTTCTTTCTTCCCAGTAGTGCAAACATTGTGATAGAACAATTTTAATAATTACAAAGTCTGTAAGTAATGTGTAATAAATTTATACAACTGGACCCAGTTCTTACTCTATATTTTAAAGAAAAGAAGGGTCTGTATTGATTTTTTTTGTGCTTGTTGGAGACATAAATAATTTTCAAAGTGGAAATGGTAGTAATGAAAAAGGGCTACATTCACTGAAGACCATTCCTCCTATGGTTTGGGAGATTTTGTAGAAAGGAGATTTTGGTACTGGAGTTAAACATAGAAATCTCTCAGAGATTAGTGGTTTAGTTTCAAAACATAAATGACTAGTTCAGAAGGACCCAAGAAACTCTGATAAGCTTCAATTTTTCTCAGTGCTGGAGAATGAAATACACATCTTAGAGGGCTGATTTTTGTTGAGCTGTGGTAGTGTAAGACTGTGTCAATAAGACAGTACAGCACAGAAGACTTTTAAATTCTTCTAAAAACTACTGAGAATTGATGTAAGTTGACATTCTCTGAAAACAGTGTTTCATTAGGAACAGGGTTAAATATATAGAGAGCAACTTTGAAAATCCCCACCATTACTTCTATCCTGCTTTAACTGTTTCTACACTTTAGAATGAATGTGAGATATTAAAATACAGTATTTTTATCTTGGTTTAACTCTATGCCAAGAGATTTTGCACATCAGTACTCTAGTGTTACCAGTTGTCTTCTGTTTTTCTCCAGTTCTACATGCAAAATAGTTATATTAGAATTAATACTTGCAAATTTGACCTTTAAGGAAGAAATTTGCTGTTTTCATGGCATGCATCTAATTCAGCAAAAAGCCTTTCGTAAGTGACCTCCAAATTCAGTCACAAGGAACAACATAATTACAGTTGGGTTAGTATTTGTAAATAATAAAACCTGATGTGCAGATCACACTTTCACATGCTTACAGCATGATGATTGTGTCCAAAGTATATCTAAAGCATTCTAAATATCCATTGTCCCTTGATTTTCTCTCTTCATGTTCTTTTATTTCTCCAAAGCCAACCCCTTTTCCTAAGTTTTCTAAATTCTCTTTTAATTCATGTTTTCATTTATATTCCCTCCAGTGTTAGGCAGTCTTGTTCATTTTTTGTATTGTCAGTATGGCACTGATTTCTATGCCATACCCTTGGACACTTGCCAAGACAAATTAATCATCAGCCTGATGCCCCAGAAGTCTGCGTGCCTGTTTTTGCCATTGCTGAGTTGCAGCCATGACCAAGCTGAGTTCAGAAGCTCTGTTGGAGTTTCGAACAACACTTGGCTTTTTGGAGTTTCATAAACACTCTGGCTTAGTTAATATATGATATTTTGAAGTTCAAAATTCAGTTTGATGGAACCTATGAGTAACCTCTGTATGTCCTTCTTGGGGTTGTCTTCTTCCAGGGAAACAAGGTCCAGTTATCTGCTACCACTGGCCTGATATTTCATCTCTGCTTATTTCCTATAAATGTGATCTGGTTCAGTCTTGACCAGCTTATAGTATTCTTTTGGCAGTTGCCTTTGGTTGTTGTCTCTGTTCTTTTCCTGAAGAGAAGTTTCTCACAGAACTCCTCCAAATAGCACACTGACTGTCAGGCTGGAATATTCACCAATTGTTTTTTGACCCATTTTGCTAGCAACAGCAGCTTCTGTATGCAGGAGCAAACAGAGAAGTGCAAAACACACTGAAAGAAATGCTTGTTTATGAACTCAGTAGACCTAAAAAATCAAACCATGCTTTTATATTCTATGAAAATTCTTGTTGTTGTGCTCAGTTTGTCATATATTATAATATCATCTGAACTATAACAGCCCTGGGGCTTCCATGAATGTTTTATCCATAATATTCCAACTAGAACATAAAGATTTTTTTTCTCCTCTGCTAGAATTCTATCAATAGTTTCTGTGCTGCACACAAGTAAATCTTTAGTCACTTTTGTTCATTGTCTTAAGATCTGAAATATTCTATTGCTATTCATACCTGGAAATGCAAACTGCTTAAATAAACTGTGTGGAGGTTTGCTATTTGCCTTTGTGTCTTCTCACTGTATTATCAGTAGTAACATAGTAACAGGACAAAATCTTTCATTATACAGTCAACTGAACCACCATTTCTAAGTAAAGCTCTTGTTGTATTTTTCTTTAATCATTTGCTGTTGATATTCAGCAGCTCAATTTTATTGAATGCCCAGTCCTGCCCTTGGGTCAAAACAACCCCATGCAATGCTCCAGGCTTGGGACAGAGTGGTTGGAAAGTGGCCCCACAGTACAGGACCTGGAAGTGTTGGTCAACAGCCAGCCGAACAAGAGCTGGCAGTGTGCCCAGGTGGCCAAGAAGGCCACTGACACCCTGGTTTCTATCAAGATGAGTGCATCCAGCAAGACCCAGACTGTACTGGGAAGCAGTGAGGCTGTACCTCACATCTTGTGTTTGTTTTGGGACCCTTCACCACAAGGACATTGAGGCACTGGAGCATGTCCAGAGAAGGGTAACAGATTGTGAAGGGTCTAGAGCAGAGACAACATGTGATAAACTTATCATAGCCCCCACTCCCCATCCTTCTGCACTGCTGAAGGCAGGGAAGGGTAGAGAAAACTGGAGGTGAAATTAAGCCTGGGAAAAAGGGAGAAGTGTTGCTAAGATTTAAGCATATGTCTCATTATCCTATCATGAATCGATTGGCAATAAATTAATTTCCCCATCTTGAGTTTTTTTGCCCATGACACTAATTGATGAGTGATGTCTCCCTGTTCTTATCTTGACCCACAAGCCTTTTGATGCACTCTTTCTCCCTGTCCAGCTGAGAAGGAGAGTGACAGAGTGACTTTTGTGGTTCCCTGATGTCCAGCTAGGGTAAACCTACAACCCTCCAACTACCTGGAAGGAGGCTGCAGTGAGATGGGTGTTGATATCTTTACTAAAAAAACCCCCAAACAAACAAACAAACAAAAAAACACAAAACCCCCCAAACAAACAGGACAAAAGGAAGCAACCTGGACTATTGTCAGGGGAGGTTTAGATTGAATATTAGGAAAAATTTCTTCACCAAAAAGGTTATTATTCATTGGAACAGGATCATCCAAGACAGTGGTTGAGTCGTCATCCCTGAAGGTAATGAAAAGAGATGGGGATGTCGCCCTTAGGGCCATGCTTTAGGGTGGACTTGGCAGTGCTAGATTAACAGTTGGACTTGATGACTAGTTGGACTAGAATTCTTTTTCAGCCCAACTGATTCTATGATTGTGGGATAGGAATTGCTAGAGGGACATATGTTTCTGCAGAGTATCAGAGTCTTCATCCAGCAGTACAGAGCTGGCAAAGCAGTTGAGGTATATGGGCAAAGCTTTAGAGCTTGTAACGTGCATGCAGAGAATGTTATTAGAGAAAGACTCCAAATACAGACAATACAGTAACTTAGCAAGGTAAGCTTCAAAAAAGGTGCAAATGGTAGTGGTATTCTTGATTAATCTTCTCTAGCTCTCTGCTTTATTTTCTCTTTATCAATGCAGGCATCTGTGAAATAAGGTCAGATCTGACCTTTTCAGTAACCTAAAAGCAATTTTTAGACAGGTGGTCAAGCTCACTTTAAAGTAGGATTTCTAGTATTGAATATCCCCTCTGTATATGTTTACCATGCTCAGTATGAAATTTCATGTGTCTTTTCCCTTGCCCTTTTTTTCCTTCATATCGCTTTTTGCCAATGCTTGCCATTTTTGGCTGTTTTCCTCTTTTTGCCTATTGCATTCGTTCATGATGATGCTTTCTGGGTTTGTTTATACTTTGATGCAGCAGTCTAAAATTCCAAATGTTGCTTTCTTTTTTTCCTAAAGAATAAATGTACTAAAAGAGTTGACCCTTCCAGCTTCTCTTGGTTTTCTTTTCATACATCTGCTGGTATTCACAGTTTCCCAGGTCTTGGTTCCACCTTCTTTTATTACGATGAATTACTATAGTGCAAGTAGGCATGACAAGGAAGACTCCCAGGTTACGTTCTAAATGCTCCTGGTTCACAAGGGATAAACATCACAGTTTGTAAAATTGGGTTAATCTCATATTCTGCTGCAGCTGTTTCAGTGCTGGCTGAGATTGCAATTGGAATTTGCAGTTCCACAAATATACCATTTGTTTTATGTATAAGAGGTTGAAGGGGGATGTTCAGCCTTTATATGTTCCCTGGTGGTGCTTGTCACAGATAACCATTATCTAGAGTAGGAAAAATCTGTTTTTTGTTTTGGTAGTTGTCTGGGGGACTGTTTGGGGCTTTTTTGGTTTGTTTTTTTTTGGTTTGTTGGGTGTTTTTTTCCTTTTATATCCTCATTTATATTATTCAAGACAAAGGAAACATTATGTAACTATTTTCTCCCTTGTCTCTGTTCATTTCCTAGTGCTTATTTAATTTCTCAATGCTCATACAATGCTTGGTGCTCTTTCTTAATGCTCAACCTGATTTTTGGACTGCTGCTGAGATCTGAGTAAACTCTTCGCACATATTCCAAGAAATCTTGGTCTATCACTGTGCATGGGCACTGTGTTGAAAATCTTTGCAGATAATTTAAGATGTATTTTTCAAATTAGTCAAAACCTTAGCATAGTTCAGCTAGTCAGTGGCCATATTTGTCTCATACTTCACATAGTTTTATACGCCGAACACTTAAAATCACAATACAAATGTCCATGGCATTTAGAAATAGTCACCTGTTATGGCTATGGGGGCTTGTGTGCTCCTCACAGCTTCCAGAACATGAACACTGAAGATTCATCAGGCTTATTAATATCATTCTGACTTCTACATGCTTTCAGTTTTTGCAGCCTTCTTACATGCATTTATTCTAGCTTGTTATAGAAGAAAAATTGAAATAAATCAGGATCTTCAATTTTTTTCCCAGTAACTTTCAGTTCCAAAGTTTCTTTATTTCTTTGTAGAGTAAGTGTCAATTTGTCCAACTGTCAATGTCCCTTATCTACTTACATTTCAACAGACTATTGAAAAGTTATATAACAGATAATTACCATAATTTTGACCAGATTTTTGAGAAAATGCCTCAATATAAGAGAAATTATCATCCTTTCCTAAATAAAAAAATAAAATAAAAAATTGAAAGACTAAAGAAAGAAGCTGCTGTCACTCTTTGCCTCCTACGAAGAGTAATGTTAGCATAAACTTCATCTAGAGCCTTCATGTTATGTTACTTGACCTGTGTTTGACTTATGGTCAGCTCTGAAAATGTAGGATTAGTAGCAATAGTTCAGTTTGTTTTTTTCTCTGTATTGTCTGATGTAGCAAATGGTAGATTCCTATTTTCAGAGGAAAAATAAGCAATTTTTTTCTTGCTAAAATACTTGTGGGAAAATGTAATGTAATTTTTAATAGCACATCTTAAAAAAAAAAAAAAAAAAGGAAATGTCTTTAAACTTTGCTCTTGGAGAACTTAGAATATGCTTGCCTCTATTCCAGAGTATTTTCCAGGTTTCTCTTTTTTTCTCACAAGAAACAGGTGTCATAACTGAGATAATGTAAAAGCTGTAATTACAAAAAATAGTGATTGATCCAGTGCTACATGTTTTCTTAGCAGGATAAGTAATTTTGAATCTCAAGTTGGGCAGTGTTCTCTCTGCTTTACCTCCTAGATGAAAGTAAAGCTTGAATTCATATTTGCTCTATAGCTGATATTTTTTACCTTTCTTAGTAGCTAGAACAAAAGAAAATTTAATCTCAGATAAAACACTGCTTTCCTAATAATCAGTTGCTTCAATGACTGTGCTGATTTCTCCTTAGGAAGGCAGCAAGCTTTTTTTTTTTTTTTTTTTTTTTTTTAGAAATATGTGAGATGTTATGTTTCAGTTCTACCAACCCTGTGGTGATACAATCCCATCATGGAACGGTACTGCAGCTGGTCACTACTGGTCCTGCAAGGATCAGTGTTGGGCCCTTTTCTGTTTAACATCTTTATTGATGATCTGGATGAAGGGATCAAGTCTACCACTAGCAAATTTGCAGATGACACCAAGTTGGGGAGGGAGTGTTCTGCTGGAGAGTAGAAGGGCTCTACACTGGGGCCTGAACTGTCTGGATAGATAGACTGAATCCAACGGTATGAGTTTCATAAAGACCAAGTGCTGGGCCCAGCACTTTGGCCACAACATCTCCCTGCAGCACTACAGGCTGGGGACAGGGTGGCTGGAGAGCGGCCAGGTAGAAAGGGACCTGGGGGTGCTGATTTACAGGGAGCTGAACAGGAGCCAACAGTGTGCCCAGGTGTCCAAGAAGGCCAGTGACATCCTGGCCTGTGTCAGGAATAGTGTGGCCAGCAGAACCAGGGAAGGAACTTTTCCCCTGTGCTCGGCACTGGTGAGGTCACACCTTGAGTACTGTGTCCAGTTCTGGGCCCCTCAGTTTGGGATAATGTTGAGGTGCTGGAATGTGTCCAAAGAAAGGTAATGAGGTTGGTGAAGGGTCTGGAGCATAAGTGGTGTGAGAAGTGGATAAGAGAACTGGGATTTATCCTGGAGAAGAGGAGGCTTAGGGGAGACCTTATCACTCTCTACAACTATCTGAAAGGAAGTTGTAGCCAGGTGGGTACAAGTCTAGCAGTAGGACAACAGGACACAGTCTTAAGATGCTCCAGAGGAGGTTTGGACTAGACATAAGGAAGAATTTCATCACAGAAAGAGTGATTAGACATTGGAATGGGCTGTCTAGGGCGGTGATGGAGTCACAGTCCCTGGAGGTATTTAAGAAAAGACTGGATGTGGCACTTAGTGGCATGGTCTAGTTGGCAAGGTGGTGTTAGGTCATGGGTTAGACTCAATGATCTTAGAGGTCTTTTCCAACCTAGTTGATTCTGTGGTAAGCAGATTTCTATTACGCTTCTCTCCCTGCTCCCTGTCACATTACCTGTAAAGAAATATAGGCAGTGCACATATGCTTCAGGAATAACGAAAAGGCTGAGATCCTTCAGTTCTGGCTATAAAAAGATTAAGGAACTCTTGAAGTCAATATTCTATCACATTCTAATTTCTTGATCACACTTGTTTTTATGCTAAATATACTTGAATATCTTGCATAATAAAGTTCATCACATATATAAGATGATAGAAATATATAATTACTCTAAAATATAGAAAAAAACAGTTTTAACTTTACATAAAGGGTAGCTACTAGAACCACCTTTAAGTATTAGATATACATAACTAAAAATTATAAATGACTGAAGAATACTAAAGACCTTTGCCTTATCAACAGAATAACTGACATATAGGAATTGCTGCATACAGGGGTAAAATATGTATAAGTTTCACAGCAAAAACTCAGAAGTAGATGACTCCAGTGCTGACAACAAATTGTTTCAGATGTTTCACAGGAAGTGGTTGTATGTGTGGCTCTCTCAACCTCTGGTCATTGTAACCCAAATTAATTTGATTTTGCTCAAATAATCTAAATCACCTCCAGATTTTAGAGAACAGGCTTTTTTCCACTTTGTTGTGGGACAGGAGCCCATGAGCAGGTAGCTGCCAGGGTTCACAAATGTATACTGAGGCAAGCCTTATGGGGAAGTGTTTTTGTTACTAATCCAGCATACTGTGGCTTTACTGAGACTTGAGATACATTATTGTATCCTATGTGTACTAACTGTGTATCTTATTTATTTTGTCTATCAAGAAAATATCTAAAAGCAGGAACATGTCAACTGTTTTGCCTAAATAATAAGCATAGTCTAATCACATATGCTAATAATCACACAATTCTTATTTGACTAACAATCCTCATTTATTCAATGGTATATCTTTTGCAAAGTACAAGGTTGCAGATTCTTATCTCATTTTCCAACTTCAGTTTTATATTCTTGATCTTTGGACTCCTTCTCGCTCTCAAGGTAACACACACACTTGCAAGCTGTTCTTACATAGATCTATACAAAGTTGGTTTTACCAAATTGAAACAGGGCAAACATTTAACAAAATTGTGGTATGATTTCCAAATTACTTCAATCGCTGACAGTTTGAAAGAATATAAACACAAAATAGTCCTGTGAGTAAGATTTCTTACAGGATAAAAAATATTATAATGAGAAGTCATGTATTAAAAATGTAAAATATCAGGCTATGATTATTTAACTTTCAATATTTAAATGAATGAATGATACTTATCTAAGTAAAACATACAGCATTTTCTTTTTTCTTAAAAATACCAATTAGATAAATACATTAAAGATACGTAACAACTGAGAAATCTATGCATGTAAATTACTAGCTTTGATATGGGATAGACTTCTGTTTTTGAGGTCACAATGAATATATCTATGTCTATATAGCTAACTTTAAACAAGTTGTTTGGTATGCGGTTTTTGCCTTCAAAAGCAGTGATGATTTGACCACATTCTACTGTACGTTTCTACTCTTTATGGCTGATTTCTTTCAATTGTAGACGTCAATAAGGAATATCTTGTCAACATAGAGGTGGAATTGTGCAAATAATTAGATCAGCTAGGACTTTAGTATAGCATGCAAAGCCAACCTTGGTGAAACTGCAACTTGCAAAACTTTCTTAAATAAAATGAAGACTAATGGAGGAATAAGAGAGATAAAAGAATTTTAATTATTTGATGTGCTATATCATATAGGAGCTCTACTATAAGACCAAGACTTTTATATGCCGGTTGACAAGCAAAAGAAAAAGCAGTACAGTCCTTCCTGCTAAGAGTTTAGACTCCAAATATGAAACTCAGGACAGAACACATAAGCAAAAAACCCCCATGATAAGTACTCAGGAAAACTGAGTTATGTTAGCATGATTGGCAATAGCCAAGGCATGTCTCCATTGTGGGTAATTAGAAAAATTGTTGCAGATATGATGCTGTTACTGATGTGTAATAGAAAACATTTTTTCTCCAATGCAATTCTCAAGTAAATGCACTGTCATTGTTCTTGACATATATAAGTCTGAATTAGATGTTAATAAAGAATAATAAGGAAACTACCTTGTGGTATATTCTATTTCTATCAAGATTTATGAACTGTCATAGAAGCTGTCACTCTTCAATCAAACCTCAACAAATAAAAAAATAAAAGGCTTGCTCAATGTTCCTTTCTCCAATAAGATTCTTCAATTACTAACGCCAGGTGTCCACCTAGGATACTGCTGCAAAGAATAAATGGTAAAAGGCCTAAACTAAGAGTTCCTGCTAGATAACTGGGTAATTTCTCAGTGAAACTTAGTTGTTTAGGTCACTTTTCTTTTATGAAGATCTTTGGGTACAGCAAGTACCAGCATGTACTTCATAAGTTTTATACCTCAGACTCAAATGAAGATTGAAGTTACCAGGGTACATAATAATTATCCCTCTTTCTAGTGCCACACTTGGTGAATCAGGTAGTTAATTAGTTCAAATAAGAACTGATTTTAAAATCAGGCTGATTATCTATTTGATAAATAAAAAAAAAAAAGTGATGATACTAATCACTTTTGAAAACTTAGCTCTGAATCTCTAAATTTCAGTAAATAGAGGGAGTTTGCAGGAATGTACGGACCTTCCATGTATGATTATACATTTTGCATATGTACACCTCAAATCATCCTTATACACTCAGTGAATGCTGTAGGTAAAGAACTAATGCGTAATTATTGGCAGAGGTGTGGATAATTTCCTAATACTATCTTCATTAGAAGTGACTAAACAGCATTAGTAATCATGCATGACAAATCTAAAATCAGCCCCCAAATACAGACAGAAGTTTTCTAGATGTTAAGCTGATCATTGAGGATATATTAGAATAGACATCAAAGTTGGAGGTAGCAGCATAATGCATTAGAAGATAAATTTTCCCTACAGAGAATAATTTTGACTGTGTAATGGTTCAGCAAGCAGGCTTAGTGAAGCAATCACAATACATTATTAAGGAACGTTTAGATTATATTAAGTAGGTAAATATTCTGTTCACAGAATGAATAAATGTATGTAGAGTACATGACCTTTATCAGAAACCTTAAAAACTCTTCATAAGAGGCATTTCTAGAACTAGATGAACCTAATTTGGGAAACCAGGGATAATTAATACCAGCAGGATTCTGCTTTCCTCTTGCATCCCCTGCAACAGTGTAAAGTGAGATAATCTTTCTTTTTGTTTGAAACTTGCTATTGATATGCTGCAAGGACTCTGAACACTTCAGTGTATGTACAGATTAAATGAAATCTAGAAATTTCACATTTGTGAACTCCCATAATATTTTATAAGTCAAATTTAGCTGTTTTTATACTGACAGTATCAGATATAAACTTCTATTGCTCTCTGTATACCCTAAAGAGTGGTCTAACTGCCCTTGAGCATTTTATTACATTTAACTATGTAACTAATTTTATCATAATTAGAAAACCTCAGGGGCAAAAATTTGCATGTTTACATGAAATTTCATTTAGCCATTCAGAATATCACTTTGTTGTTGTTCTGAAGGAGTTTTGGACTTTTTCTTCCTAAAAAAAAAAAAAAAAAGGCACTTAAAGTGAACACCAAGATATGTGGTGCAGTTGACACATCAGAGAGAAGGAATATTATCCAGAGGAGCCTTGACAGGCTTAAAATCAAGGTCTGTGAGAAAGTCATGACGTTCAATAAGGACAAGTGAATGCCTTACATATGGATTGGGACAATTCCAAGAATTGATACAGTTTGGTCATAGAATGGATTGAGAGGAGCTCTGAAGAGAAGGACCTGGAGGTGTTAGTGAATGAGAAGAATGGGTTGCATCAAAAGGACCATGAACAGCATGAGGCTGAGGGAAGTGATTCTTCTCCTCTGTTTTCATGAGACCCCTCTTGAAGTACTGTTCTCAGCTCTGAGTTCCCCAGTACAAGAAAGATATGCACCAGATCAAGCAGGTCCAGAGTAGGGCCACAAAGATGATTAGAGGGTTGGAGTCCGTCTCATATGAAGACAGACTGAGACAGCTGGAGTTTTTCAGCCTTGAGAAGAGAAGGCTCTGGGGAGACCTAATGGAAAGCATATAGTATCTACAGGAGTCCTGTGGGAAAGATGAAGGACTCTTTTTAAGTAGTACAGTGATAGGATGAGGAGCAAAAGCTTTAAACTGGAAGAGGGCATATTTAGAGTAAATATTGTGAAGAAATTCTTTGCTATGAGGGTGGTGAGACACTGCAATATCCCAGAGAAGTTGTGGATGTCCCATCCCTAGAAGTGATCACAGCCAAGAGCAATAGAAATAAACATTTTTATATTCAGGAGTATTGTCCTTATCTTGTGCCCATTGCAACATCTCCATGCTAATTGTGCATATGCTGAGATGAAATGGAAATTTGCAACACCTGTCACACCTGTTATATCAGCAATCCCAATTGTCACTGAAGAGGTGCTTACACCCAGTATTTAAAGTATGTGTGACTCCAAATTTAAAATATACAAATATATGTATATGTACACATGCATAAATATATACTTCTATATGTATATACATGCCTACATGTATCCTAGTTTTGGCTAAGACAGTGGGTGTGTCTAAGTTGTTGTTCTGTACCATCCATGTCACTGAGAGGCATGGCTTTGAGTGGAAGGAAAAGGGAATGGGCAGCTGAACCACCATTTTATTCCTTTTTCCAGGGGAGCAAAGCAGCAGAGTGGTGAGATGGTCACACTTGCAGCGTTTGTCCATCATTGCTTTTTGTTGTCTCAGGCTTGGGGGAAAAACACCAGCTGCCGTAACATCCACCATCTTCTGCTTTGTCTTAGGAAGCCATTTGGTGCCAGGCTGTGGTAACATCAGGTTGGTCAGACTTCCTTAAGCATTTTTGTATTTTGTGACCCTCTTCTGTAAACTGTTGTTATGAGTATTGTTGCTGTTGCTGTTTATTTTCCTTACCATGTTTCTGTTTTTGCAGGAAATTGTTGTCTCAACGCATAATCTCTGCCTTTTTGTCCCTTACTGGAGTGAGTGGGCAGAAGGGGAGTGGCTACTTGGAACTTAATTTCCAGCTGGGTTTTATCCACAACAACAAGTATATAAGGTGTCATTTGTCCAGACCTCACAAAAGTAAGCTTAACTTGCTAGCTTGTCACAGATGTAGAAAAGTATAAGTATGGTTAAATAAAAAAGGAAAAGAGAAAGATAAAGGAAGACAATTTCTGAAAACACATACTCTTCATATTTTCTCTGCCACAATTAATGAAACTTTTATTTAATTTTAGGGTCATGAATGCAGTTTTATTTGTATAAGTTTACCTGAAGAACAATGCAGAGCTTTTAACTGAGATTTCCAAGGAAACGAATTTGATATAATTACAGTATTATCACAGAGGCCTGTGTCATCTTACTCTGTGATTTATTCTATATCTATGTGCAAAAAAATGTTTGAGCACACTGAATTAAAGAAATCCCAATAAAAACTATGCTTATACAGTTTTTCTAAGAACTGATAGATGGGTAAAGGTGAGAATACCAGGGTATGGCTGCGGTACATTTGCACTATACTTTGTTTAAAAGCTTCTGGGTGGAGTGGCCCCAGAAATGATGCTGCATCTGCTGCCATTTCCTATCAAAGATGACAAAAGAACATGACCAAGAGGATACAGGACTGATATATTGACAGAGCTGGTGATTTCAGAAAATAGGACACAAATTCACTGAATGAAACTTGATTTTACTCAAGGCTTGTCTGAGGCAGAAAACACTAGTGAGACACTATTTCATTTGGTAATTGTGAAATTATGAGTCATATTCTTGAAGGTGTGTAAAAGATTAAAAATCCATGGTGGATTTACTGCTTCTTAAATATCTCTCTAACAGCTGCCAAATGGAGCATTTGTTTTTTAATTCATTTGTGATAATCAAGCATTGCGTTCGTTACAGTTTTTGACATTAAGCTGCATAACAACAGAATCCAGCCAAAAGAGATTTTTATGAAAACATAATTATATAAAATAATTGAACCAGCAGGTATCCTATATTGTTACTGACCGTGTGTAAAAGAAACATAGAGTGCGTTTTGTAAAAATAATTTATTAACCACACAACTTTCTGACAAGAATGGGAGTTGTAAAAGTAAACTAATAATAAAATAAGCTAGGAAGGAGACATTTGCATTTATAGCAATGAAGTTTTAATTTTATAATCCTCTTAAATCAGGACTTATGAAAATGTAATGAAGTCCAATTTACTCTTAATGGTTGTTTCATTTCTCTGAGAATAAACTTTTTCTTACATTTCAATAATCTAAACTGATAGTAAATAATTTAAGCAGCATGGTACAACAGATAGTGTTATATATATTTTAAATGAAGCTGTTTAACAAAAATAAAAGTAATGGCTTGAAGAGCAAATCACTTTGGGAAGAAGGAAACAGTAAAAGTAACTTTAGAGTAAAATTTGACAAGTTTTCCAGTGTTTTTCAAATAAAAAAAGTTGCTCATAGTTTCATATAAATATTGTGTTCTCCTATATGCTGTTTTTGCTCTGAGGAGGGTCTATGGCTGTGACCAGCACTCTCCCTCTGTGAGTCCTGAGGGCACTGTAGGACCTACTGTCCCCTGTTCCCTGTTCCCTGTATCCCTATTCCCTCCCCACCCCTGGCCCATGGCTCAACGGCCTATTTCAGACCCTGGGGACACAAGCAATGCTGCAGCAGGCTTAATCCCCAGCTTCCAACACTCTGGCTCATCCTTGGCCCATATCCAGGCACACACAATCCCTGGGGCTGCCCCTGGCTGCCCATCACCTGGATGAGATGGTGAGATGGGCCCTGGTTGACCACAGGGAGCTTCCAATGCTCCCGGCCTCCAGACAATGGGGAGAAGCTGGACTGTGGCACCTTGACTGCATGGTTAGTGACTAAGGAACTCAAATTAGAAATGACATATACTGCTGTGGACTTTCCTTCCCATATTGTTATTAAGAATCATCAATCTATTTGCTTTAGTTGTGAAGTCAAGATATTTCTGAGGCACTTATTTTACTGGATCTTAATGCCATAAAAATTATGTTCTTCTTACAAAGATAAGCATTTTAGGTAGCATCTTGTTTTGAATGCTTCTTCCACTATGCTATTTTTCAGTTGATGGGACAATGGGTCAAGATAGGTACCATCAATTTGCTGGAATTGGTATGCAAATAACCTCCAAAATCAGGATAAAGCATAATCTTGAAAGGTGCCTTAACTACTGAAAAGACCCAAGATATCTGGAAAATTCAATGGATCCCTCATCCCATTGGAAATGCATCTTTAAAACTAATTCTTATATATCTGAATTGCAACTGTTTCTGCACATGGCTACATGCAGTTTATTATGTTCCATAAAAAAACCCAAAATGACAAACAACAGTATTTTTTTGTTTGTTTGTTTCAAGACACAAAACACAGGATGGAAAAATATGCACTATTTTTAGAAAGGTTAAAAAGTTTAATAAAATTTACTTACTTTTTTTCTCTTCTTTGGTTTACCCAGAACAGGGATTTTTAATTTGTAAATGGTACTCAAAAAGGTGCTTCAAACCATGTTAGAACCTTGTAACAGTTTTCTTTAACCAGATAGTTTCTTATGAGGCAGAAATGTTGGTCACTTATACTTCAGCTGACCACATATCACTGCAGCTGGGGTCAGCCTAAACAAAACCATATGCAAAATTTCAGTTTTAAGAAATACAAGTGATTTGAGACTTGTCACAAAGCAACTGTGGAATCAAACTGCTTTTTTTTGTCATCCAGAAGCAACACTGGTAATCCTATAACCCTTTAGCTCCCCTGAAATTGCAGCGGTGTATGGACATCCCAGCATTTAAAGCTTTTTGTTCATTCAAGTTATTTTCCAGTCATATGAAGGACTATGTTTTCATCCTGAAAAAAAATTCTTTCTAAATTCTGATGTTTCTCCATATATGTCTTCCTCTCAAAAACATGTAGTTGTAATTTGGAGGAGAAAGTGGATTTATGTATGTTTGAATGCATGGCAAAAAAACAATCCCATCTATATGGCAGTGAAATTATTGCCTGAAAACTTAGAGATACTTTAGAGGGTGTCATTAAAGGTTTACATGTAGGAAAATTCATGAAACAGGATCTTGTTAGCCTCAGTGTCCATAATTATTGGTGGCATAGCATCCATAAGGTCTGTAGACTGTATAACTAATTTTTCAAAAAAACAAATTGCAGTGGGACCAGTTTTCAGAAGTAAATCTCCTTCACTTTTACCCCAATCTGCCTCTATACACAGAAAACTTGTGTTTGATGAGCTGAATTACTTCAGAAAGTAAGGAAAATGAGGGGATATTCTTCTGGAAGGTAAAAAAAAAATTGGCTTAAATATTTTCCAGTGGAGGAGGGAACTGAATCAAGCTTTATCCTAGAAGACTTCTTCAATAAATTTAATGGACATAAGAAGGCCATTACTATCTTTTCTTCATTTGACCCATATTTTTAGACCTGGACCAAGTTCTGGTGTCCATAGAGACAAAAATAGGTTTTGCCATAATTCTGATGGACCAGAGTTAGACTCTCTGAACACCTATGGTTGAAAGAGCAATTTTTCAACAGCTGGTGTTAAAAATTCAGGATGAAGACAAAGCTTTCAATTCACAAAAATGCCAGTTTGTATTTTTAGTTATTTTCTGCAACAGAAGTTTGGGATCTTTTTAGTCCCTCTACAGTTCTGCTTGGCAGTTTAGCTTTACAAATTAACTTCCTTTAAAATTAAGCAGCTTCACTGAGACTACCCACTGGTTACAGCTCTGAAAGTTAATACTTACTTAGCAAAATGTAGCCTCTCATTTTCTAAAGCCAATACACCTTCCATGCTTCTCCTAGGACATTAAGTAGGCTCTGTTAAACACTTGGCTGTTAGTATTAATCTCATTTAGAGAGTGGTGCTTGGAATTCTCTTGAGTCTGATCATGATAGGAGTGAATAAAATTTAAAATTCATACTGACAAAAAAAAAAAAAAAAAAGAAAAATTGCAAAAAGAAAGTTATTTATTTCTGATAGAGAAAAATCAAGGTTAGACATAAATTTTTGTAGTTTGTCTGTCTTTTAGGCAGAGGCAACAGGACCTTCATCAATTAAATGGATTTGTTTTTATCAGTCTGAAAGTCTTCAGTGTGCCTGTGAATCCAATACATTTTATCTTGGCCACTGTTTCTCGGGCCTCTTTGCTACCACCCACCTGGTAGGTTTGCACCAGAATATTGTGTGGATTGGAAGGAAAAATGGGATATGTTTCTGTTGAACTGAAATGCTCCAGTGGTAAGAGCACCCTTGCAAACACACTGCTTTTAGCAACCTAACTGTCTTTGGTGGAATGTACGGTGGCTCTTAAGAAGCACTACTAATGGAGCCAGGAATATTTGTCTTTCTCTAGCAAATATCACAAGTTAGGGTTTAAGTTTTTCCTTGAATGTCCTTTCAGACCCAAATTATTTTATTTTGCTTCAAACCTGCTTTTTTTTTTCCCACATCTAATGACAGCCAAGTTGAAGATTGATTAGATTTAAAATGAGCATAAAGCTATTAGATCCATATGTTAGATGATATTCAGCTGAAATAGGCAATTGTTTACATGACTTTGAATGCCAATAGCACAATAAAGAAAATCCCTAAGGCTAGCTTCTTCACACAATGCATTTGTTTTCTTCTGGAATTAGCTTACTATACAAATCTCAGCTCTCATATAGAGAACTCGGAACACCACAATTTTTTTTTTTTTCTTAAAGGGCTTAAACCACCTAGAGAGTTCTAGTTCAATTCTGGATTCCACAAGCTATCCTGATAAAAGACTTATCAATAAAAACCCTAAGAAACCAGCACACTATAAGTTTTCAAGGCTAAAGAGCTGGTCTAGCTCCACCTGTAAAGTAATTTTTAGCTGGATTGTATTTATATTTATATTTACGGATTTTTTTAAAAAATAAAATTCTGATTAGAAACCAAAAGTCTATAGATGTTTGGGTTTGGAAAAATTGAAGTAATAACATCACTGACATTTTTTAATATTATTTTTGTGATTAAAGATTATGTTTACAAATAATATTACTCCACTTCTACAGATAAACAGCTGCCTCAGTTTGAGTCTTGATCTAGAAATTTTTCTAGTTTTGGAACAAGGAAGCAAGCAAGGCAGTCTTAGATGCTGGAAAGTGGACTAGAAGTTTTATGATACTTTCATTTTTCATGGAGTGTCTACTATTACCAGTCCTAAGGGAAAATAAAGCAGTTCCAGTATAAAAGAAAACTCAGGAGAGCTGTTAGGAGAAACTGTAAAAGCACATGCAGCTTAGAATATCCAAGAGATAAAAAGCAAAGCATTTCCAGAAACAGAAAGAGGTTTTGGATGATACAAATTCTATTTACTGTATTGAAGTTATTAGTTTCTAACCTCTGGGCAATTATGCAGTCTTAAATTAGAGGTAAATCTCACACCAAATGGAAATGAACTGTGTCTATTTTCCCAATATTTTAGGCAGAGAATCAAAAATAAATGGCCTCATATTCCAAATGCAATATTACTGTTATAGTAAGAATGCCGTAGCTGGGATTGTTTATTGCATGAACATGAGTAAAGATAGTGGGTTTTATTTATTTTTAAATCTGTATTTAATTAAAAACACAACAGGCCACCACATGGAAATAAGCATTGATTTTAACAACTGACTCATGGAAGCACTGCAGGAGAACTATTAAGTAGGAAAAAATACTTTCATAGTATTGGAATTAGAGCCATAATTCCCTTTTTGAAGTGTACAAGGAATTCCTCTGAGTTTCTTCTAATACTTGGAGTGTGCTTGCTAGCAAATGCTGACAGAACCTTTGATTCAAGTTCCACTTTTCAGTAATTTCTTCTTACTTTGTTCCCATGAGCTGTATTGTGTGTGTGCGCTACCTTTATGAACAGAGGACCACTGGTGTTGTTCAAATAATATACTCAGAAATGGGTATATCTGGGGAGACAAAGCAATCTAAAAAATTGAGAAATGCTAATATGCTGTGAGGATCATTTTCTTAAACTTAAGAGTTAGCCATAAGAAGAAGTGTTTTCAGATTCTGGGACAAAGTTAAATATCTTTGAGGCATCTGAATAAAAATAAAATATATAATAAAAATAATGCTTTTTCCAATTTACAGGCAATAGAAACTGAATCAGCAAAATTAATATATTATCCAAAGATGGAGTTTTATTATGTCTACTATGTTCTAAAAATAAAAGGGTGTAGAAAACTACTTTCAATATTTTATCAATAATTTTGTTACAAAGGCCTGGTTTTGGATAAAAAACACCTATGCAACTCTTCAAGTAAATCTCAAAGAAAAGAGAAAAGCTGTCCCTAAAGTCCATCAAACTAGCAAAGTTTCATGTATTTGCAACTTCATGTGGTAGTTCAACTACATGTTTAGCTTAATTTCCCCTTTTTACCTGAAGAAGATTGACAACAGCATTTTTTAGCAAAAAAATGCAGCTTAGAAGTTCACAAGAAGATAAGGATTTCTCTGCTAGCCTTAAAGAAACACCAAACATTTGCAGATTTACTAGCAGTAAATATCCATAAATCTTGCATGTATTAAGAAATTCTTCTAAAATACAAAAAATAATACTTTTATGTGAAATAATCCATAACTTTTAGGATCAAGACAAAAGAACTGGAAAATATGAATATGCTTGAGAAAATTAGTAATCAAACAATAGAAGTTCAGCTGGAGAAGTCTCATGTTTTCTTCTTTGTTGTTGTTGTTGTTGGGGGGGGTGTTGTTTTACGGTGTAGTTAGTTGTACTCACCTCGTATATGTGTACTAAATTCCTTCAATGACTTCCTTGAAAATCCCTGAAACAAAATACGGGAAATAAACTTCAATTTGAAAAGGAAATGAATAGTATAAGAATCTATGTCTATCAATAATTTGTGGTCAGTAAGTATTTTCATTTAGTGAAAGGATAAAAATGTTTTCAAATGCTTCAAGTGTTCTCTTATACTTATGAGGCATCAATTCTGTTACACAAAAAATATAGCACGATTCTGACCTCTTTAACTCAGGATCAGAGTAAGGCCAGGAGGTTAGCAAGACTTATAATCAAGTAAGAGAGTTTCTCCTTGTTTCATAGATGTGGAAAATGTGGAACTATAATATAACCCATGGCAAAATCTGTCACAACAAAACACACCAAAAAATTTGATGGAGATATTTCAGGGATAAAATCAGCCCTTGCTTCAACTGCCAAGAGTCATGACGTTGGGCAACTAATACTTTTGGATTTCAAGTTATTTTCAAAACTGAAAAAAATATTTTCGGGGGTTTTGTCTGTTTTTTTTTTCTTCGTTGTTTTTGTTGGTTACTTTTGTTCTTTTTCTTTGGTTGGATGGGCTTGTTTGTTTTTTTTTTAATTTGGTGGTTTGTTTGTTTGTTTTGTTTTTATTTTAAGTAAACCAATGAGCTGTGAAATAACAGGCTTTAAACAATATCATGAATATAACATGCCAAGATAATATGTACAATCTAAATGTAATGTCTAATGTAGTGTCTCTGAATCAAAGTTTCCATATCATCATGACAGCTGCTTTTTTCAATTACCCAAGCCATTATCTATGAAACTTGTAATGAAAATAATTTACTTCATTAAAGAGATAAACACACATGAATTATTTTCTTTTCTCTCCTGTATTAAAACAAACAAACAACTTATTTCCATTAACTATTATAGATAAAACTAGAAAATATGAATATAAAGTATCATACCTTCTGTGCCGTTAAACTTATACACAATGCAGCGTGTCAAAGATGGAATTTTGTTTAAGGTAAAACTTTTAATTGCTTTGCTTTTATAGGATTGCTTATGTCAAACTTTCTGTTTATACAAAACCTGTGCAATTCCCATTGATGTAAATGGAAAAATATGCATGTTAAGGGTTGACATAACAACATATATTTTATGTTCTTGCTTTGTTTAATGTTTAAGTCTTATCTTTAGTTCCCCTTACATCTCTTCTGTACTCATCACCTTTAAACTTCACAGTCAAATTTTGCAAAATTCACTTACATGTAGAAAAGATGCCACATTATTCGTTGTAAAAGCATCATTTTCTAATGTCTTCAGTTTTTATCTACAGCACATATTTGTCTTCATACTATATTCTTAATAGGCATATAATAAATTGTTTTTTGTAATAAGAAAAATATTATAGCAATATTTTTCAGTACAAGGTAAGAGGGTTCCTCTAGTACTCTGTCAGGTCTGTCTTCTATTGCTTATTGTGAATGGTAAGAGCAAGATCTTGGAAGACATAGGAACACCTCCACTGGGGATATAATCTCTTGGAGTGTCTTTACTGTGTCCAGAGATTCTCTACTTTTAAAATTCATTGCCTGAATAAGCAAAAGGATTGATTTTTTCCCACTATGGCCTAGAAGGAGTGTTTTGTCTCACTAGAATCCACAAACTCTAACTGGTAATCAGAAGGCACTTCATTTTTGTAAGAAAACCCAAACTAGTCATGCCTACAAAATGACAGATTCAGCCAGTATCTGTCTTCCATTATGTTCAACAACAGAGAAATAATGCAAAGGATGGTGATGATACTAAAAAAAAGGAAAAAAATATGTAAAGTAAATATTGCAACTTTATTTGCAGGTTATAAAGATAAGCATTAAATTATAATATAAATCTTAAAGTCAGAAAGCCGGAACTGCAGAGAAATAGTAGATATTAACTTTTTTTTTTTTTTTTTTTTTTTTTTTCCCCCACAAGACTGGAGCGTACCTGTTTGCATGCATTTTCTGTGTGAGTCTACCTAGTGGTGTCACCCCATTTTTGGTATCATTCAAAGCTGTCTTGAAAATAGAGGTTAGTCTTGCCCTACAGTAAGTGGTTCTGCTAAGTTTGCTCCCCATGCTACAGTTCTGGAATGGAGACGAAATCTTCAATAAATGATCCAATATGTTTCAAAATTACGTAACTGCAGTGACCGAAAGTTATTTCAGCAATAGTTGTCTGTGTGTTTCAGCGAATGATCCAGATAAAGTTGAGACCATAATTTTCTTCCACCTCATTTCTTTTATTAGCTAGATCAGTGAGTACAGCTGTTAAGCCCCTGTAGCTAAATAGGTGAGAGCCCATCCTTGTACGCTTAATTTGCCTCTGGCATCAGAAAAAAATAGCATCTGCTGCCTGCAACAACAATGCAGAACTTGCCAGTGTATGCCTTCTTTCCTTCTTAAGTTTAATATTTTTCTAGAGAATGAGCTTTTGATTCTATTCCTATGGTAAGTTAGACAAGACTATGCTACATTGTAGCATACTATGTATGTACTACGCTGTACTCTAGTTTAAACTGATAGTAGTGATGTAGTAAATACTACTTAGCGTGGAAGCTTTCCCATGTACTTGCATGGATTCCCAAACTCGTTAAAGCACACTTCTTCAAAAAAGATCATACCTTTACATCTAAGCTTAAGTACTTACAGAAATTCTTATTTTTATGCTTCAGCAACAAGACTAAACTTATGCTTCCTACTTGCTACAAAAAAGCCAAACAACATGGTTATTAAGCTGGGTAAAGGACACTTTTCCTTCCTGAAGCTGTGTAACTTTTTGGAAAGGAATGGATTCAGAAGACCTCTATCTATTTAAGTACATAATGTCGGTTTCTGCTGGATATACATCTTAACTTCAGAAACCACTCTGAATTCAACATAAATGAGGAAGACTGCTCAAAATTTATTGTTTTTTCTGAGACTGTGTTATGTTTATTTGGGATGTTGCCATGTGATAAGGAATAGTTCTAAATGGTCATCATCATGGCTAGGCTTCGCGAACGAAGATTTACAAGGGCTCTACCCACGCTTGCTACAAGCACGCTGGTGGC
>JAWWEE010000074.1:82475965-82489576 GCA_035221455.1 Xenops minutus | reverse complement strand
CCAGCACAGCTCACAACCTCATAAGGGCACGCAAGCTTCTCCCCCACGACAAGGGGGTGTCCATGGAGAAGAGTTCTAAATGGTATTGCTAAAGAAAAGGCTGGCTCCTGAATAAATGGAGAAGTGTTGGATGTGTCAGTGAGCAGCATCCCTGCCTAGGATTTCATGCACATAACAATGCAGAGTAGGTGAATGAAGAATGTAGGTACCTAAAAATTGCACAGTGCTTCTTTTCTTATAGATAAATTCTTATTAGGAGGTAGCTTTTAAGGAACAACTGCTAAATAGGACAGACTTTCTGTAGCTGAAAGGACTTTTACAGAGTGCTGTGTATCAGAGTTATTTATCTGTGCTATATTCTAGAGGAAACCAGGGAAATACTCGTGGTTTACAGCAGAGAAAGGAGAGAAGTTTGAAAAACAGATTTGCAAAGTATTTTAGTGAGTGGAAAGCATGAAGGAAATGGATCAGAGTTTAATTCAAAATGTACTTAGATGGCAAAAAAATAGTGTTGCTGCAGGCCTATAAAAATCTTATTGTGCATGGCACTAAATTTGATGTTAGCTGACACACCAGCACTCTGAGGTAACTACTAGTGGCATATTTCAAATTCATTGTTGAAAGATATGTTGACTTTTTTGTCATAAAACCTGAACAGCTGTATTTTAATAGTGAATTTGGGGCGGGGGGTGGGGGGGGTGGGAAGCTTTAAAGGTGTATCAGCAGTGTACACAAGTTACAGAAGGAAGAATTTCTTTTCATATTCTGATGTATAACAAAATGGTTTTTATAAAAGTTTCCTTTCTATTGGTCCTTGTTCTAATAGGACCTTAATGTAGACCATAATCATTGGGACTCACTGTTCTTTCACAGTCACTATGTTAATTTTGATAATACTGGGAAGGAAAGTAAAATAGTTAAATAATAATCCCCAGTACTTTTGGCCTCATACTTTATTTCCATTTTGTATCAGTAGCATTGTGATGCACAGAATCATTTCCCTTAATAATGTAGGGAAAAATCAGTTAATAAATAATTTCACTGTCATTGTTTTACCTTCTTCTGTGTTAGCAAAGACATTATTCCTGATCCAGAAATGTCTCATCTCCCAGCGGTTGATATTTATACAGCTGATATTTTGTTACTGGCCTTCTGTGTAATGCAGTTTTAGCCTTAGAAAAGACTAATCCTGAGTATTGTTCAATAGAAATCCTCTACTTTGCATTAACTCATACCAGGAAGGAGCTAGCCATTAATACTTCTTTTGGAATGGGATTCTGTATTTTAAAGAGTAAATTCATAACAATATCCCATTATAAGGAAATTGTTTGATTAATAAGTTTAATATTTGCAAGATATTCTGTTTCTCTTTATTAATTTCTAGCATTCTGAATAATGGTATTTTTAAGTTGGCAGGAATTTTTTTTATTTAAATGGGGGAATGAAGTAATGGTTTGAAGTTCAGTATTTATATTTCTTCTTTCTCAACAAAATGACAGACATACAGCAGCCAGCTCTAATTATTTATATCCTTATTCACTTGTATATTTTCAAGTTCCAATATACTTCACATTCTTATTAAAGTTCTGTATTTACAACTTCAGCTTAATGACAGAAACATTGATTTCCCATTGTCTGGGGGTGTCCCTTATACATGGCTTAGAATCCCAGAGAACTTTTCAAGGTAGAATAAACTTCATAAAATATGTCTAGAGAGGAGACCTTAAATAGCCCTTGGATTAAAGGCACAGTGGCAAAAGATAACACACAAATAAAATCCAAATCCATGTAAGTTAGAGGCATGTGATTGACAACAGGAATATTTGCACTGTGACAGGTACCATAAATCAATTCAGTGTTCCTGAGATATTAACAATCAAATTCTCCTAACCACATTTAAGATTCATAAATGTAGTAGTGCTGTGGAATGAGTCTGGCTGGCAGCTAAGCTCTCAGGGGGACAGGGTGGGGTGTGTGTGGGGAGGCATGGGGCAAGGAGCAAAAAGAGTAAAACTTATGAAGAAAATTATCTCTATCACAGTCAGACTTAGAAATCATATCTTGAAAAACAATTCATGCCTGTGTCAACAAAGCTCAACACAAGTAAACCAGAACTTTAAGAATCATAATCTTGCAAGAAAATATTAAAAAGTGGGTACCAGAACTAACTGAATCTGGTTTATTCACATACTTTTTTCTGGTTGTTCAAAACATCCAAACATTTTGAATGGGAGGGTTATGATGTTTGGTGTGTGTAGATTCACTGATGTCTAAACCATGAGAGAACATGGTAAAGTATTTTCAGCAATTATAATAATTGTATCTTTTCTTTCTACTTAGATGTGTGCTTGAGTCACGCTTGCAAGAATATAAGCATCTTTACAATTTTTACCCTTCTGAAATTTGCTTCATGATGATCAGGAAATTATATAACTACTTAGCAACCCATGAGCTCATACTTACAGGGAGCATGATCTTAGGGAATTGACTTCTTCTAGAAGCAGGCTGATGCCTAAAATGCTGAAGTATTAAAATGTTTTCAGTGTTAAATTCAACTCCAAACTTAGAAAGGAATAATCAGCTGCATCCAATGCTTTCATGAGTCACAAGCTGCTGTGATAATGATACTATCATAAAAAAAACCAACCAACCAAACCCCCCCCCCCCCCAAAAAAAAAAAAAAAAAAAAGACCAACAAAACAAAGAGATTATATTAGGATGAATGAATAAGACTACTGTTTGTCAGTTGCAAGGACTTGTCCTCTAATATTGTAAGAAACAAGAAGTACCCATTTGGGTCATCACATTTTGGGAAACAGTCAAATGGATAAATCTCGGTGGATATCAATATAAGTGTAGTCAGAAACTTAGAAAATGAGATTAGTGAGAAAATGGTAAAGAACAGGGAACGTTCTAACTGGAGGAAAGAATCCAGAAGAGATATGATGGTAGTCCTCTGTTAGTTAATGAATTTTTGAAAGCAAGGGCAATAATCAGTTCTCCAAATCTTTAGGACAAAAGTAATTGCAGTAAGAGGAAATAAGTTAGGTATTCAGGAAAATGTCAAAAATTATTATGTGTTCAGATAGATTATTTAAAGATTACAGTGTCTTTATCAGAAGTTTCAAAGACCAGATTACAACATGATTTACCAGAAATTACCTCTGTATGATTAGTGTTACTTTAGGCTAGAGATGATACAAAAGAATCTCTGGAGTATTGTTCAATCAGATTTTCCATAAGACAGGGAAGGTGATGGAAGAGAATGGAGAAGCTGCCAGAACACTAGGTTAAATATCCATAGGATAAATATCAGCTTTGCCTGTGTGCCAAAGTCTGTAGAACTGAGTCCCTGCTGTACATTTCTTCAGACATATGAATCACTAGTTTCACAAGACTCACCTTAACAAGATATAACACACAAACTGAAAACAATGGAACAAATCACACAGGTGTAGTTATAGTTATATCCTTTATGACATAGCAGTTCAAGATAGTGCAACTCAGAATAAAACAAACTTCCTCTATCAAACAAGCCCTGAGTAAGAAACAAAAAAAGGTTGAAGCTATTTTGTCTATTTCTTTTTTTAGGATATGCTGAAATAGTATTTTTTATAATACGGCATGAAAATGATTTTCCAAATGCTGTTATTTCAAACATACATTCTTGCCTGGACTGAGTCTATTGGGGGTTCTTAATGCTTTTGCACTGGTAAATAAGGAATGTCAGCTACTATAGAAAGCACAAAATTTAAGTAAGTTACAACTAATTCTCCATACCTTTTTTCCTTCTTCAACTTTTTCAGCAGTTACCTGACTGCTACCAGAAATAGCTGGATTTGCTGTACCAGATTTCAATGTGCAGCCAATACAAAAGCTCCATCTGTCTTTCCAAACTCAAACAATGTAACATTTCTCTTGTTCCAATATTTAGCCAGACTCAGAACATGGGTTAGGAAAAGCTGCCTGAGCTAAACTATATTAAAACAGAGATTATACAGATAGTCTGCCTTCAGCACTGCAAAGTACTATCATAACAATTTGGTCTGCATTAGTGAAGACATCTACATCTTGATAGAAGCAAATGTCTTGTAAAGGGCTTTAGCCAGAAACATATTAAATATCAGGCTAGAAGGAAGAAAAGAAATTTGTGCCAACTTTTACAGCTCCAAAAGATAGTGTAAAATTATTTTTTGTTTTATGTTTTATGTCTATAGCAAGTGACATATTTCTTTGTATTTTAATTTTTTTTCAGTGAGAGCTTTCTGATTTTGACATTACTGACTAGGCATTCAGCATTTTAGAAAATGAGTCACTCACTAGCAAGCCTAGGAGCTTTCTTTGTAACAGTGCTCAGTGCTTGGCCAGTTCCATTTTTCTGCCTCAGTATTGGCAGAGGACAAAGTCTGAAAAATTGGTCCTGCAAATCTAGAAGTTTAGAACATCAATTTCAAAACCCTACCCATTGCCTGTTCCTTAATTTTATGCTGTTCAATCCATTATTGAATAGTGCAACTTTAGGGAAAAGCAATCTCAGTGAATATGCATTCTTAAATATTTGTCTATGCAAACAGGTACACATTAATTTCTCTTAGTTTTCAGATTTTAAAATCAATCCTTATATATCAATATGTTGATCAATATGATGATGATGATAATGGTGACAATGGTGGTGGAGGAGGAGGAAGAGCAAGTAAAGAAGAAGAGGAAGAGGAAGAAAAAGAAGGAGAAGAAGAAATAGATAAATTTTGGTGGACCATATTTGGTAATTGGTAGAGATTGGGGGTTTTGTTTTGTTCCTAGAAACATGTGAAGCTTGAAAACATATTCTTTAATGAATCCAAATGAATATTTCAGAAATGTATCTTTTTCCAGACACTCAGTCAATGAACACGTTTTCTTGAGCCATGAAAAAAAAAAAAAAAATCAGTATTTTTACTATTAAAAATGGCTAAAATGGTTAAGAAAGAAAATAAATTTGGGATCTAGAGGACAGATTAACAGAGATCAATGTCATAATCTGACCCTTTATTTTCAGAGTTAAATTAATATATCTTACCTTTCTCAAATTTTTACATCTTCAATAATCTTAAAACTTCCTACTTCAGTTGTTGATAAGTTTCTTTGAAACTGTTTGATTTTATATGCATAATTTTCAAACTAGTACCAATATTATTGATACTTTACACCATTTTTATTGACCACAGATAAAAAGATTTACATATTATCAGGGTAAGGATTATTCTGAATATTCAGGTTTTCAACCTTCTAACTGTTGTTCTCACTTGCGTTCTTTCATTGAAAATCCAGATTGTTTTTCTCGGTAGAGTTAAGAACTGGGGGAAAGTTCTCCAAGTCAGTCTTTAACTATACTCCCTTAACACTTAGTGAGCCTCAGTGAATGTCTTTAAACAATGGTTGAGTTTCCCCCTTTTTATTTCTATCAGAGAACTTTTCCAGAATCCCTGTGATCCTAGAGGCAGAAGCCCTGGGTGGCAGACAGTTGCAATTCAATTAATTTTGGCTGTGTTTCAAATGATCCAGGGATATATCTTTGGACTACTGGACTTTCAGTCAGGAAGCACACCTAGGACTGTTTGGTCTGTTTTGATTTTCACTCCAAAGTAAGATACAACCAAATCACTACCACTGGTTCTTTTGCAAGCAACATCTTTCAGTCCAGTGTGACCACTCTTCTGAAGTGTTTGTCCATTGCTATATATTAGACAGCAATGGGACTGCATTACCCAGAATAATTCCACGGATGTTTCATTTGCATGTTTTTCTTGATTCTGGTGGTACAGTATTACAAGAGGGGACATTATTTAAATTGTGTCAAAAGCAGCAGATGATTTTGAAGGTCCTTTGAAGGACCTAACCCTGTATTTAAATATGATGGAAGTGATACCCAATATTATCCTTCAGACAGACCAGTGTTGGGAAGTTATTACAAAGATCTCTATGTGTACTAGTTGTAATAAGACTGAATGTTTTAGAGAGAAAGGCAATCATTATCTTCTTTGAAAATAATCCTTTTGACACAGTTGGACAGATAGAGGTGCAAACTAAAGATTTAATGGTAGCAACCTTATTTTCTGCTTATTCACATCAATTAAACTGCTTTACTATTGTTTCAATAGCTGTGACATTTTGAACGAATGTTTTTTTAGGCTTATAACTAAGAATGTTGTCAAGACAGTGCTGTGCTTTTTTTTTTCTTAACTTTTTTGTGTTCAAAGGTCAGTCTTTCATCTAGCCCTAACCATACCAGGAAAACCATTTTTCCTCCACTCTGTCTTCTTTCTTTCAATTAAGGATTTATATACTGGTCATTTTGAAATACAAGATACCTAATCCCATTTAACAGTGTTTAACAATCTCTTTGGTGTCATTTTTGGAAACCATTTACAACCTATCTTACAGAAATAGTGCAATTTGGTTAGTCAGCATGTCAGCCATGTAAATATCTCACCAGAAACTATATGGTTTATCTCGTCCTTGTTTAATTCCTCAATTAATATTCAGTATCTTCTAACAGTGTTAAACTGATTCAACAAGTACTTTTTATGGATTAATTTAAATAATTGTTGCAGAATTTTTGTCTCTTTTTATCATAGGTTCTGGGATACTTTTTTTCATTTTCATAAAAAGGATTCAATAAATCTTTTACTCTTCCAGTAAGCAAAATTATTCATAGCGTTATGTGATATAGAGCAGGTTTTGTTTCAGTGGCTGTTCATGCTGTTAAGTAGTTTCCTACCATTTTTTAGCAAACCTTAGAGCTATAATTTTACTTAGCAGTATTCAGTTGTGTTGCTGGTGATGAAACTTGAGGAGCACTATAAAAATGGAAAAGTAGACAAGGCTAAGGGAGGTGATATTGCAACAGTTAATTGTGTAATGTCTGACAAAAAATCTTGTGCAGTGAAGATTGTGAACCAACCAGTCAAGTTGCTACCATCCACTTCCCCCCATTCATTAGAATGAAGGGGAAAGCTTGGATTCCTCCTCAAGAAATTAATGGGGCAATTTAGTGGAGATAAAGAAATGAAAGACAAAGAATTTGAAGGAAAGTCACATGCTGCATTACAGTATTTCAAGATGCTGCTTGTGCCTCAGTGAAATGTTGTGATAAAGACATTGCAGTTCAGTGCCAGAATTTCCTTTCATCCATCTGTGATTGTTACAGACCTTTCTACTCAAGAAACAGTTTTTCATGGTTTAGTTCTCTCATCAGTTTTTTATGTGAATATTTTCATTGCTATCTTTTATGATAGACTGTGTAAGCAAAAGTTTGTTCTCTGAGTAGTTAATAGGGAGTAGTATTCTCTGCACAGAATAGATTGCATAGAAATCATCAAAAGATTACAAAAGATTGAAGAAGAGGAAAATTATAATATATAAAATAGAAAAAAAATAGAAGAAAAAAAGATTTTTTTATTAACCACTGACTTGAAAATACTGAAGATCATAACAACTGCCAAATGTTATTTTTTAATTATGAATTGCCTATAAATTAAAAGAAAAGGACTTCTGCTTTGGATTTCCTTATTGCTGTCTTTGAGATGTTTTCCTCATCTATGACAATTTCCCTCATATTTTAAAATATATACTATATAGCTTCTTTTTTTCAGGTGGAATTTTAAAAAATCTCTTTCGAGGAGGCTTTCATCAGCTCTTTTCCTAAAGTTTTATTTTTATGTTGCAGGTAGAAAATTAATTTCTGGGTTTTATTTGTTTGGTTGGGGAGAGGGTTGTTGTTTTGGGTTTTTTTGGTTGGTTGGTTGGTTGGTTTTTGGCTTTTTTTTTTCTTTGCCTTTTTTTTTTTTTTTCCTAGTGTGTACTGGGCTTAGTAGGTTTTGAATGCTCTTAGACTAAGCAGAAAGAAGTTTCTTGAATATCTGTTTATATCTGACTCTGTTTTGCCTGAACAGTGTGAACTACCTTCTGATGCTAGAAAAAACATTTCTATTAGTTTTTAAACTAGATTAGCAAGTCTGCTGCAGCCAAAACAGTATCTTCAAATAACCTTCAAATGTGTGTTTAACAATATAATTCACATTATTTTAAATTTATGTATTTCAATAAGAAAAAGCTAGTCATTGCATTATGATGCTCTTTATAAGAGTAATCTTTTTCTCCTTTAAAGGAAATATAGAATTTCAGATTCAAATGTCTACACAAGCACATTATATCCTGAACACAAAAACAAACAAAGAAACCCCCTCAAAAACAAATGAGCCATTTCCCCCCAGACTAGAAACATACTCACAAATTATTAACTCTAAAGTATGTTTCATCCATTGGTAGAATTTACCTTTCAATAGTTCATCTACACAGCATCCTACCAAAATGCTCTTAAGTCAGTGGATCATAATGTATTTGATTACAAATGCAGGAGCTTAGTTTAGAATTCAACATCCCTTCAATTTGGAAGTGCATTATTATAATGACTGGATTGAGGCACATTATGAAGATAGAGGAGTCTCAGGGAAGTCACCTTTATCAAGAAAGACAGAAAATAATTGCAATCTGAGCCCCATTTTCACAAATTAATGGCTTTTCTGCTGAGGCTTCACAGGCTAAGCAATCTTATGTTTAGCAACACATTCTTCAGGGCATGTCCCAATGCCTTTTCTGAACAAGGACCACTTCTGAGTTTATAATATTGTAATTAAGTCAATGGCCACTCAGGCATAAATGAATCTTAGGAATCAGTGATTAAAATTAAGTAGTATTTGCATGGTTTGGATTTGCCAGATCCTTAGCATGCTTTTTAAATGAACGTCATGTCTTATTTAAATCTTTCTGAACAGTTATGTGGAATACTAGTGAGATTCCTCCTTGTCAGTAAATGTTCACAGCCTCATGTACAGTTTAAGTAGTAAAGGTTGTGAATTAAGTGAATGTAGGTACTGTACTATGGATAAATGACAGGACCAGTGTAAAAGTCCTGTAAGAAGTATCTCTGGATCTTAACAATGTGGTTTTTTTCCCCCAGAAAAATTGTGGAAAAAACAATTCACATTAGATACAGCTTTCAGGTCATTACCAGAAAATGAATGATCCTCAGTCACCAATGTAATGAAAGCCTGACTTGCCTATTTAGACTTCTGAAAACAACTAATAATTATATTTAATAGGTTGGGAATTTTGTTGTTTGGGTTTTTTTTTTTTGTTGTTTTCTTGGGGGTTTTTTTGTTGGTTTTTTTTTTTTTTTTTTCTGTGTGAGATGTTGACATTATATACTTTTAAGCCAGCAGACTTGTTTGCACTCCTCAGAATACCTGTCAAATCATAGCATGTGTCTGTGAGATTACTTTGTTAGTCTTTTCAGCTGTCCCACTTATTTACAGAAGAGACACATGAAGTATATCACCAACCAACAATGGATCTGGTCAGAAACTACTTTTAACCAGAAGAAATACTAGACTTTGTTGAATCATAATAAAGTAGTGCTTTCAAAATGAAAAAACAAAATAAAAGAAGAGAAAAAGGTATAACAAAGTAGAAAACTACTACACATATATGGAAATTTAAAAGTAGTTAGGCACAATCTCAAAGAGAACCAAATAGGCAGAGCATAATGAGATCCATAGTGTTTCTGCAAAAGTAGAGGATTTTAGTTTTTTATTAAGTGAAATGCAAATGCAAAACAAACCAAAACAAACAAAAAACCAGTTTCAGCTGCTTTATTTGCCCCAAGGATGAAAAGGTCATGTCTCTATTCTGGCTGTATTTGGGAAAAAAAAAATCCAGCATCTCCAGGCTACGATCAGAGTCTGAATACCCAGTATATGCTCTATAACAAAATATTTCAAGCAGGAGCAAACAGTACACTTCTGAGTCCTGAGCCTTGCAGATTTAGTTTGTCTGTTTAGTTTTTCTATTTTCCTTTTTTCCAGGTTATTCTTTTTTGAGCTGATTACTTGGACATGTCTACTGGATGAAATTTAATATCAGCTGCCAGATGTTTGGCACTAATTTTGATTGATTTCAAAAAAGGCACTGACTCTCCCTTAAGCTGTTAGTGCACTTCTTCTATGCCAGTTTTAGGCTTCTGCACTTCAATGACCTCTGCATCTTTGAGACTTTTGCACATCTAGCTTGACGAATCTCTTCAAGACTGTTCTATTATTTCTGATTTTCTTATCCATCACCCCTTCCTGCTGACACTTGTTTCTTCAGGCATTCCTGTGCTGCCATGCAAGAGTGTTTAAAAAAAATAAATCAAGTACTGACACAACCACTCATTCATGCGGCTGATCTCTTGCTGATGTTCTCTTCAGTCATTACTGCCAAATGTCCTGTAGCAGTACAGAAACTAATGGTTGTCATCCCTTATGACTGAGGCTCCATCATGAGTAGGGACATTATTCTGTTTTCTAATCACTGTGCAATGATTGCTTCTTGCTGCAGACACCTGATATATCATCTGTGATGCATTACATGGATGTTTTTACCAATTGGCATCTCTGTCTTCAATGTGATTTGCTAAGGGACTAATGGAAGAAAACCTTACTAGTCTAGTTAAAATTATCAACTCTGATAGAGTTGACACCAAGAGAGTGTATAATTCTGTCTTTCTTTAATTTCCTTACGTCTTGAGAATAATTAAGGAATCCATTTAGTATCATTTTTCATCATGTGTATTCAACAAGGTCTACCTGGAAGGTGAAGGTCCTTCATCAGTCAAACTTTTTTTCTAATAACTTGATGATATGTAGAGGCTTGGGGAGCTCCAGTTTTTTTTCTGACTATCAGACAGCAATGCTTGCTGTGTGAATCAGTAAAGGGTGCACAAGTTTATGGCAATAATTGACACTAAATTCCTAGGCTATTTATGTTGTGGGTTGTATTGTGTATTGTCTTGGTCTACTGAAATATTTCCAAATATTTCACTATTTAATGACTTCTGTCTTACTGATGTCAAATTTTATCATGCTGATATACAGCTACCCTTTCCCTTTTTTGCCTACTTTTGTATGCCTAATACATGGAAATCTATATCTGGTACCAGGGTCTGATGTTGTTAGAGTAAAACAAATACTTTAAATGGTGATTTTTAGATCTGGGTCAAGATTCTGCTAATGAATCTATTGTATCTTTGATTTTCTCATACATGCAGAAGAAGTGCCTACACATGCAAAGAGCAAAAGTAACCAAATGATTTTTCAGCATCAGAAAAAGCATATAGAGTTTCTCTGTGGGAGGAATAGTGAAAGGTTTTTAACCCTCAGTTTCTATATAAGCACTGTCTGTAAATTTTGTTTGCTATTAAGTCCTTTATACTTTTATATTTTTAGGGAATTCATCCTAATCAAGGATTGGTATAGTTACTTTTTTCTAAGCTCACACATTTCTGCACATCACCTTTTTTTAAATTAGTATAGAATACTGCAGGTTTACTTACTGTCATCTATTTATCAGCTCTGACCATTGCCATGGACAGAAATATTTTTCATTACTTTGGAGGACTAAAGGAGTCAGGATTACATAAAACTGGCTTCCTAACCAACCTATTTTGTCTGGGTTTGCTTGTTTGTTTGTTTGGGGTTTTTTGATTGGTTATTTTTTTGGGTTTTTTTGGGGGGGCAGTGGTTTTTTGTTTGTTTATTTTGAGTTTTTTGTTTTGGTGGTTTGTTTTTTTTTTTTTTCCGGTTGGTTGTTTTGTTTTTTTTTGTTGTTGGTGATGGGTTTTTTTTCACTCCTAGTTCCAGAACTGTCATTTTATCAACCACTTAGATTTGTAAAAACTAAATCAAATTTTAGAATCTTTCTCATAACAGACTAGCTTGCCAGCGTATTAACATTTGTATTTGTCCAATCCAAAGAGAAACAGGCAAACAAAATTAAAAAAAAAATCCCACCTCACTCCAAACCCATTTCAGATGCTTAGAAAATTTTGTAGGTTGGCAGTAGTGAATTCCCTTGAAAATAGTACAAAATCTAGTTTATAACATTTTGAAAACAAGCATAGTTGTCCTGCAGCTTAAGTAATTTCACAAAACTGATATGCAGATATGTACTCTGCTTCCAGGGCCCAAATTCTATATCCAGGTCTTTGAGATGCAACATGAAAATATTCAACTCACATGGAACTCAGTCACTCAGAGTAGGCAGTATTGAACTGCTAAAACCACACTTCAGAAATGATTGCTTAATCTCTGCTCATTGAGCACTTATATATTTGATGGTAGTGCTCTCTGGATGGTCAGAGTCCTGCTTCTGAGTATAGGAAGAAAGAAGAGCTCTTGGAAGTTCTGGTTGCTCTTTAGTATTTAAATGTTTGTTTGTCCTATTTTTTTTCTTTTTAATCTCAGAGCACTGATGGTCCTAATCTGGCCCATGATAGAGCAAATCCACCTCATACAAATAGTATTGTACCTGTGACAGAGTGTGTTAGATGAAGAACATGAGTAGTCACCTTCTTTCAAAATTGTTTATTCTTTTATCTAGTTCTTTATGGAAAACCTGGCAGCTGGCAGAGCAGGGTTGTGGTGAGGGCAAAACACTTGTACCATGAGAAACCTGCAGACTCAAGATGTTCTCTTCCACAGTAAGTTAAAACAGTCTACCTGGAGGAAGGACATTGCCTCTCCTTCTTGAAGCTGTGCCACTGTGAAGCAGGAATATAATATTTGTATTTAATGTTGCATTTTCTCAAGTTCTAGGCTTGAAATACTTTTATTCAGATAGGAAAATGGTCAAACAATCGATATGAAGGATAGGGATTACACTATGCAGAGGTTGTTTTGTGTGTTGGTTAAGGGAACTTGGCTCTTTGAATGTATCTATATGAAGGATCAGAAGATTAAGGTTGTTTTCCATATATACACAGAGAATGGAATTCAGCATGAGAAAGAGAGAAAGCTAGCAGAGGGACAAGGCAATATCAGCATAACAACAGACAGATGAGAATAAAGTAATTATGAAAAGCAAAAGACACTTTCTTGTATCAAAATAGTGAAGATTTGTGACTGTATCCAAAGAGGAACATAACAGATTCTGAGAAGTTTCAAGAAAGAATTTAGTTTTGTTTGCTTGTAAAAAAATGTATTTCAATTAAATGCAAAGCAAAAAAAACCCCTTCTATCTTAAGTAGAGTAACAGGTAAACCATGTATAGAATGCTACCTGGAGTGACTCAAGTTTAAATGAAATAAAACGGAATGTCATTTTTATGTCTTCTGCACACATATGCTAGATTAAAAAAAAATATTGTTAAAGCTGCATTCAATGCTCTAGAACATGTGCAAACAATGTGTTCTTTTAAATGCATTGCAGAATATTAAATAGGTTTTAATTATATGCTATAGAATATATTTCTTTAAAGACAACCTGTCTGATACCAAAGGTAGGATACAATGGACTACACTTAGTAGACCAGCTGTTCAATACTGTTTTTCTTCAGTTTCCCTGGTATTCAAACACCACTTTGAATAAAGAATCTGTAACTGTAGTTTGGGGTGTTATGCCTCACAATAACATAACATTTTCATCAGTCATTTTCCTCCCCTCCCTTCTTGTCTCTCCTCTTCCCTTCCCTTCCCTTCCCTTCCCTTCCCTTCCCTTCCCTTCCCTTCCCTTCCCTTCCCTTCCCTTCCCTTCC
>JAWWEE010000074.1:82462132-82475865 GCA_035221455.1 Xenops minutus | reverse complement strand
TCCCTTCCCTTCCCTTCCCTTCCCTTCCCTTCCCTTCCCTTCCCTTCCCTTCCCTTTTTTTCTTACTTTTAGTTACTAATACTAAAGAAGAATTTATACTTCTGCTATTCTCATGTGTGTTGTGTTTCAAACCAGCTTCTAGAGAGTGTGAATTAAAGCTCAGTCACAAAGAATAAAAATATATAAGCATTTTTTGAGACATCTCAGGATTCAAGTATGCAGTAATTATGAATGCCTAATCTGAGGTGGTGATCGTGCTGTTCTAAAGAACAGCACGATTACCTACTTTATGGCAGGTAATCCTCCATGTATAAAAGACAGGCCCACAGTAAAAGAAGAGTGCATCACTACTAGACATTTTTAAAAAGGGATTTCTTGACAAAAGACTCCAGTATCTTTTCCCAGATACTGGAGTCTTTTGTCAAGAAATCCCTTTTAAAACCTTTTCCGGTTCAGGTTTCTTTTCCACAACCTTATCCTAGCCTGGATCCTCTTGTTCCCACCTTCTGACAGACCCACTCTCATAATCTATAGTACTTCACAATCTCCATAAACATCCTTAACTCTGGGCTCCTTGTCCAGCTGGTCTGATCTCTGCTAATCGCTAGAGGTTATTGCCTGCTGTTTCCATGGAGGCAGCTCTTTTCTTTCCTGGGTCTGTCTTTCAGCATCACTGATGAACCTCTTCTTCCACCCTTCATGTTCACCTCTGTCTCTTTGTTCTATCTTAGTTTAACTTCCTGATTTTCAGATCAAACCTTCTGATTCAGTCTGTAATTCACTTCTACTTCCCAGTTCTCTCTTTTTGTCACAATTTTCTGTCTGTGTATCTTTACTGCTTTCTTCCCTTGTTTCCGCTACTGGCAGAAAACATGATGACATGGACACTTCCTTGTAGTGCTCACATGCAACCAGGCTCCACTTGCAAAAAGACTTTATAAGGATATTCTTTACTTCATCTTGGAGTGCACTTGTGGGCTCTGGGGTGATGGAACATGTGAAGTCTGGCAAGCTAGTTGTTGAGAAATGTTGAGGAGAAAACATTAGCATTAATTTCTTTGCCAAAATAGAGTTCTCTTCACATCTTGTACAAAGATAAAGATTTCGACTCATGCTTATAAATTGGAAAAAACAGATCTCTTGGTCTCTAACAAATTTTTACTACCATGGAACAATAAAGGCTTTTGCTTAGTTTCACTTTTGGAAGTAGTCACTCTAGGGACTGTCATTAGGCCTTTAGATTTTACATCAGGTAGAACAAGATCTTAAATTTTTGTGAGAAATAGGTGCCTAAATTCTTACTATTTGCAGTGACAAAACAGGAATTAGGAACAGGGTTCTACTTTTTTTAGTTACTAACAATACCCCCCTCTAAGCCAGTCATTTTAGGATTTTAACTTTTTTAATAGAAATTCAGAATAATTGAAGGAATTATATAGTACAAAAGGGATGTAGTGTGCAAGCAAAAGCTGATTTTTGTAATATAAGGTTGGACAGTTCTACTCAAGTAATACTGACAAAAATTATGTTTTTGTAAATATCAGTTCAATTCTCAAGAGCTTTTTATTTTGCTTCAATGGAAAATACAGTCACTCTTGCCTCTGTTGTCTTCCATTTTTCTTCTTCCATTTTTCTCTCTGTTATTCCATAATTAAAGCATCTTAGCAGAATAATACCAATACAAAAAAAAAAAAAAAAATCAAAGGGGTGTTGTGAAGAGTATTACATAAACTAATCATTATACTACTAAAGAATTCCAGCACAGTAATAAGTCACTAATTCAAAAAAGTTAACTGAATCAATGATTTTATTCATGTGAATAAGCATAAGGAGAGAAGTGCAATGCATAAGAATTTAAGTATTCCAGTGAGGGCTTTAATACAGAGATATTTTGCTTTAAGAAGAATCGATTCTGTAACTGTTTCTAGTGAGTAAGTGACACAACCTTTCAGATATTAGGGTGTAACTACTCCTAAGGCTCAGGTGAAAAAAAGAGCTCCCTTTCTTTTTCATCAATGAAGTAGTGAATAATTTTTACAGTGATGTGGCAAAAGAATTATTAGAAATATTGGGAGGACTGTAAGAAGAAACTTTATGCCTCATGAATTATTTTCAATAGAATTTGAACTCATCAAAGGCACTAAAACTTTCAGGTGCCTAAATTCCTAGGGGTATCAAACAGCAGCAAAATAGAAATTGTGATCTAGGTATCCATAATAAAAGCATCTGAGCAAGTCTTCTGATATTCCTTTAGATAACCAGTAAGAAAAGCTGGTCATTTTTGGGGTGCAGACCTGGAGGCCATCGTTACTCATTTAGAATCATGGAGATTTGAAAGGCCCTTCAGAAGTCCAGCACTTTGCTCAGAACAGGTCTAATTAGATGAAGTTGCTCAAGGCTGTATACAGCCCAGTCTCCAGCAGCAGAACATGTTCTAGTATTCCAACACCATAAAAAAATCTAATTCCTAATCAGAATTTCCCATGTTCCAAAGCGTGCTCATTGCCTCTCATACTACTACTGTGAATCTTTGAGAAGAGCCTAGATGTTTCTTTTTGCTGCAAGACTATAGAAAGGATCCCACAGACAAAGCCCTGACTGCAACACCAGGCACACACAGGTAGATATTGATATGACAGGAAGCTAGATGAGCCCACTTCTGCTCTAGTCTATCCTCAGTGACAGGCTTGAGCAGACACAACAAGGGCTCTATCCCTTTTACTCTTGACTTCAGAGTTTTGGGGTTGTTCTCCACATATTTCACAGTACCCCCACCAGCCTCAACACTGCTCAAATGGAAAAACAATACATCAAGGAGCCAGACAAGCATCAGCAGTCCCTCTGCAACATCCTGGGACTTATATATGGCCAAGAAACCAACCTGAAATGTTAGCTTGGGTCAAGCTGCCAGACTGCTGTCTTGCTCCTCACAGATGGAAGACTTCAATAACTATAACTTGCCTCTTTAGTGTAGACAACAGTTTTGTGTGCAGTCAACTGTGAAAAATTCCCTTACAGGTCTTGTTTGTCCTCACCAGTGCCCAGGGAAAGGAGCTTAATCTAAAATTGCAGATCTATAAGTGAAGCAAGAACATTTTTCAAGCTCTCTGCCCCCATTGTGACCATGGCCTCCAGATCTCCCTCATTGCTCGATTTTCATGGCTTAGGCTCTTGACCCAGCTGAGTTGTGTCAAAAATGACAGTTGATGGCAGAAGATCTTTTGACTGTGTACTCTCACAGCAGATGATTTGAAACATTACCTCAGGGCTCACAGAGGATGTGTGCCCTTCTGGTTTAACAGCCAAGGGTTATGCTATTTGCCAAGAGAGTATCTGGAATACTTGAATGAACAGCAAATACTTGGGCAGTGACTCAATTAATTCTTGTTCTCCTCTGGAAATTCCTCGTCAAAGTTCTTCAGTGAAGATCCTTCACATGTTGTGCTCAACATTAATTCATCCTCTGTATGAGATACCTCTGTTCTCTTCTGAGGAGTGAAGTAAACTAAAATTTTCCTTTGAAGTATATTTGCCCATTTGATTCCCATTAACTCACCATTTGAAAGAATAAAATCTTAAATTTACACTGCCTGTAGTACATCACAAGTTGTGTACTGTGAGAGCAGTTGCGATTTTCAAAGGAGTTGCAAAGTGCTCTAATCTTATTGGTGTTTAATAGGTGTTTATCATAAAAAAAAATATCTGTGAAAACAGGATTTAAATAGACTTGATTGGGACTATCGTGTTTGAAGTCACTGAGTTTTTATTAGCATTTCATCATCATAAATTAAATTTCTGCTAAAATTAAAAGCTATGAATTCCATTCTCTTTTGCTGTTAAATAAGTATCTTCAACCACCCTATGTTGGCAATACCAAAATAAGGTTTTCACCTATATCTATGATCACTTATAAAATCCACTTTGCCAGTTACAGCTTTATCCTTCTCTCACTAATTATAATGTACTTCTAAATGCAGGTGTGTTACATATTGTGAAGTAAGATACATGCAGACACTCCTCAAAATGACAAGGCAGCAGAAAGAATGCAAGAAAAAATATTTTGAAAGCAAGAATACTAAAAACTTACAAAGGAAACTGCAACAGGCTGTAAAAAGGCGCAGCCTGGAAAAAGAACCCAACCTCCTGTTCATTCTTGGGTTTTATCATTACATCCCTCCCTGGCTCCCCGGCTGGCTGCTGAGGCCCTGTAGCATGTCTGTGAGTGTTATCTCTCTCCTCACATACCAGAGAAGCTGAGAACCTCTCTGGAAGGCAGAGGGGAGACAGCAGTGAAACTACCTTTGAGAAAGATTTTCCTTTCAGGCAGAAAAGCCTTCCTAAGTACATAACTCTGTCTCCTCATAAAATAATCTTCTGCAAGAGTATTCTGTCCTCACACATAAGTTATGTGGAAGCATATTTTCCTGAAGAAAATATATTACAGAGTTGATAGGCATCATACCAGCACGAGCTAAATAAATGTAGCTGTGTCATTAACTTCAATTTTATTGAAAAGAAATTGAACGTGTCATGTAAATTAGAAGGAATTACAGTATAACCAGCAAAACCAGATATCTTAGGTGTATTAACCCAACAATTTATTAAAAGAAGGTGTATGGTTATTTATTTTTTTTAAAAAAAAAGTGTTTGGTGATCAGCAAGATCAAGGAAGTGAAATTCTCTCTATTTAAAAGAACTATAGCTAAAAAAAAAAAAAAAAATATCCCGCCATTAAAAATTATTAAATTTAATGGCTCAGATTTCAATCAGTGCTAGCTAGAAGTCCCTTGAAAGGACTTACCGAGCAGCAATTGAGTCTTCAAAACTCTCTGAAACCTCTAAGGATTGAGCTTGGCTGCTCAAGATAGTTTTCTCCTACCTGTAGATTTTACGGTTGTAGTTTTTATGTTTGCAGATTGCATGATTGTAGATATATGTCTCAGTTCTCTTAATGTGCTTTAAATGACTAAGTAGAAGTTTGGATTTTAACCTCTGTAGGTTTCTGCTATTGATGATATACAGAACCAAAGGGAAAAAAAAGGAGAAGGGATGTACAGTGGCCTGTCAGGAAATTATATACAACCCACTCCCAAGAAATGAGAATTGAGTGCCTATTCTAACAACAACTGGTAATCAGGAAGGAAAATGTGATTCTTTTGAACTTCTTGTTGCAGTGGCTCAGGTTACTGCATGGGTAGCATACAAACCAGGACTGACTTAAAAAACCTGTAGTTTAGTAAAGTGTAAGACACGTGCACAGGTCACAAAGCAGAATATAGAGTGGCTATTGAAAATTTAGGAATACATAATATCAGATCACTGTAATGAAAAAAACCCAATATTTTCCACATATTTCCAGGTAACTTAATCAGAAAACCAAAGAAATTATGTACCTCCTTCTTAGAAAACTAGATAGAAAGCTGCACACATCATCATCTCAATAGTCCAAAGTATTTAATAATTTATTAATAAAGTATGAAATAACTTAAAAATTCATATGGTAATATTTTAATTTATAGGTTAATGTACTACATTATAAAATTCTTTCAAAGAATCCATTATCTATCATATAATATATGAAAATTCTATACATACTATGAGCTCCATTGCATACTCTGACAAGTAGTAATGTATTTCATGTCAAAAACCACTTTTGAATGTCACCTTATGCTGTAGCATATCCTCATAGCTCAAGTAAAAATGTTGTCAAATATCCACTTAAGAACATTTCAATAATCTCTTCTGACTTTTGAGCCTTCATGATTTAACAGCAATTTTAAGAATATGCCAACCCGTAGCACAGTTCAGTACTTCACAAAGCAGTATGGCTGTCTAGAACCATTTATCTTTTCTTTTATGCAGTCTTATTTAAAACTAACTGCAGATTTCTTGTCTAGCATTGAAAATACCAAAGAAATTAGCTCACGAGAATATGGGTCTGAAAGGTAAAGGAAAAGAATTTGACTGAAATATATTAAAATTGAGATGTGCCTAGGGAATCAAAAATAAGCTAGCATACTTATTTTCATGTTAATTAGAGATAGGATTCTCCCCAGACTGAGTATTAACTCTGGTTAGTTTGGGCTATGGGATTAATAGTTTTATTTTTCTCTTGCATGCAATCACAACTCAAAGGTTAATTCATGCTCAGTCAGAACAAACAAATGTCCCCACAGAAATAAGCCTGTTGTACTGCCTTCTGGAAACCAGTTATTTAACTACTACTCCACAAACTTACTCATAAGAATTTCTGTAGTAGTGTGCTGCTACATTATGAGAAAACTGAATTAGTTCATAAAGATGCTGGGTTTAGTCCTAAACGCATTAAACAAGAGATCTAAGCAACATAAACAATAACTGAATTATCTTAAATTATGTATAACTTTTTTATGCAAAGCTACATGATCTGCTGAATATCACTGGCTGCTTATATATTGTAGGATGAGATTCAGAACTGGGAGAGACTGTTGCTTCATTTGGATTATGCGCTGGAGAGTGGTAGCAAAACATTGAGAAGCAGAGGAGAGGAAAGGGCAGCTGATGCTTCAAAAATCTATTAAATTGCCATTTAAAATACACAAATGTTTGTTTATTATACAGCTGTGCCACGGGATTTGCAAATGTTATACTACTGGCACAAAGAACCTGTGATATTAGGGTGTATAAAGTATATATTAATTTTAATTTAAAACCTGGGCCATATTGGATTAAACCCCCCTATTTACAAACTTGTGACCTGGAAGAAAAAAAAAGATTGAGGGTTAGCTAGGAAGTCAATTTAATCAAAACCTTATTCTGTTATTTGAGCTCTGTCAAATATTGTTACATAGTAAACCTGCCAGGTCTGGGAAATACTCTTGCTTACTACTTTTATTCTGTACATATGGAAATCTAAAATAGTTACTGAAATATTAATTAACAAATTATGGAATAATAATAGGGAATAAATTAGGGGATTATGGTGATCTTTTTGATTTTTTAAGAAAATATTACTTTAAAGCTACTTAAAACACGAGTGTTTAATAAGAATTGTTTATGATTACTAATTCTAACGACCGCCTTGACAGCAGAAGTTATCACTAATTTTTGTTTCTCATGTTTCTACCCACTGATTCATCACTGCCATGATCACTGCCAAGTGTCTCAGTGCTGACACTCCTACACAGTTAGATGATAAATCTTCTGTCTTTCCATTCAACAGTTGGAAGTTTATTTCTGGATTTGACCTTATAAGATAGAGACCAAACAGAACTCCACCCTGAACCAGTGGTCATTTTAGTGTCTGGGATAGTAGCACTGTTTCAAGCCCAGCTAGAAACATCCAGGTGTGTAGTTTAAGTAAAGGAAAATATGCTTAATTAAATTATTATATTTGAATTGCCTTAAGTGTAGAGAGATTATCTTGGGTCTAGTGAGCTTCTGAGGGTTCCTGTGAGACTGGACAACTACAAAATTAACAGTAACAATTTAGTCGATCATTTACGTGATCCTGGATGAATGATACTAGAATTGTGAAAGGATATGTAGTGCTGTTTGTTTGTGAAAGCTGATTACTGAAGCTGGAGGAGATCATGTCTAATGCCTCAGGAAAAGTGTAGGAGAAAACAACTGGGTGTTTTACTGGATTCATCCAGCATCAAATTGCAATGGAGGGCAAGAGTGTGAGATGTGCAGATATAGAGGTTTATACTGTCAATTGCTACAATGTCAATACAAATACAACCCATCAGGTGATTTTGCAGTTAAACACTTATCTATTGAGAGGACATCGATACTCTTGTGCATGTTGTGATGCTACCTTTATGAAAAAGCAGGGTCATAATAAAATTGTATGCATCACATCTCTTTAACCATTTCAGCATGTTTACCTGTGCAGTCAGGTACCTTACTCAGAGTTGCATTTAGTAGTGAAAAATCTCACTAAGAGCTTCAGACTTGAATAACACCCTCTTTGGAAAGAAAAGTGTTCAATCAGAATTTTTTGTCTTTGTCTTTTGAATGTACATTTCTTCCTCCTAAACTAAACAATCAACCTGAACTTCATCTATATTTTATGCAGACTTCTCATATTATGAAAGACATGTTTGGGGATGTATGGATTATACTGCTGATCTCATACTTGGCCATGACTGTGAAAAGTCTTTATTAATGTGCCTGGGTTTTCTATTGATATTTATTTTATCATATAATATAAAAAAAATGTGGCTGCTAATAATGTAGGCTAATTGTGTGATGTTTAATTTTTTACTAGTCTTAGTCTTAACTACCATTTAAATCAGTACCTGATCTGATATCCCTGTGCTTTATTAGCAATTTCTTTATGAAAGAACAGTGTCAAAATATAGGCCTTACTGACTCATGACATATCTTTTAGGTGTGTGTGGGTTTAAAGGATGTCCAGTTTCATAACACCAATATAAAGATACCAGAGTTTTTTTCAGGCTCTCTTTAAGCATAGTGCTTTTTTGAGTCACAAAATCTTAGAGTGATTAACTGGAGTATTCAGACTGAAAATTTATCTGATTTGCAGAATAGATAATTTCATCCAGTGAAATGGAAAAAACTAAAATCCTAAGTTTCTGTGTAAAATTAAGGATGTTTATTAACTCATGAAAATACAACCAAAATGAGTTTGAGTGCTAAAATAAAGTAGGTCATCACACCTATTTTTCCAGGAAATACGTAGAAAGTAAGAGACATTGGTAATAAATTGAGATGAGTAGAGTTAAATATCTAATTTAAAACTAATTTGATCTTATTTCTCTGCCAGCAGTGGTGACTATTCTATTCAATTAATAGCTATAATAATTCTATCCTAATGAATACACACTTAAAACACATAATTATTGTTATCAGTGTGTATTTCTGCAAGGCCATGTTTACATGGATATATAATAAATAATAAATAGTATACATGGAAAGAGATTGGGAATACCACACTCTTCATGTGCAGTTAATATAATCTTTGTTGAATAAGAGAGTTGCAAAGATCACTTGGCCCAAGTATGTAACTCAGAATTAAGGTTCCCTGACAGTGTGAGTTATTGCTGTCTTCTTGAAGTATAACAGAGGGGAAGAGCACGAGTCTGGAAATGGATAACTGAGAAAAAACCCTACATTTTCACGTATTTGGAAAAGGAGGAATCCAAAGGCAAGCAGTATATATAATCAATGAGAAATGTTTCTAGCCTTAACTGAGTCTTTCACAAAATACCTGTCCTTTAATCTGAAAAATTATTTAACATACCAGTTATTCACTGCTGCCAGAGAAACCTCCTGGTGTTGATTATCTTATATTATTTGGATTTGTGCTCTATGCCCTAGGCTGACAGTCAGGAACAGCTAGATAATATGAATTCTGTTCCTGTCATGTTACAGATTATTTTTTAGTGAAGCACAACTTAATTTTATGGACAGTTTGCTGAAATTTATTTTACATCTTGGTAAAGCCATTTATAATTCTGATGAACTATGAAGTATTTGATTATTCTATATTACCATTTTTCATTTGTTGAAATGAGAGTTCTGTTAGCAATTTAAACCATTGAGAGAGAAAATTTTATCTTGGACTGGACATATTAGTTGCTAGTCATTGAATATTATGTACTGTCTTCTGAAACAGGTAAATTCTGAGAGTGAAGATAGGAACAGATGGAGTTCAATGACACCTTAACCATAATAACAATTTATATAAGTTTCTTATAATTATTAGAACAAGAAATAGCTTTAAGACTTCAACCACATGACAGCTTCCTGACAAAAAATACATTTGATACACATTGGCATTTAAAGAAGGTTAAAAAAAAATTGTTGTTTTTTAGCAAAAATTTGAATTTCCATTACAAAGAACTTTATGGTCTCCCTGCAGATGTTTACCAGACTGTGGTATGCAATCTGAACTTGAGATTCCAGGCTGTGGTTAGGATTACTGCATTACTTTACTCTCCAAATCAAGGGAAAATAATCCTGTAAACTGTTGTTGAAAACAATAAGGCAAAAAACTAGACTCCCTTTACTCCTTGTAACCCAGTCAGTGCTTTGTAAGAGCTACATGGTGCAAAGTTACATTCCAAATATGCTGTATTTCAGCCTCCTGTCATGTACACCAAGTCTTCAACTTTCAGTACTTTTTCAGCTTTTTCTCAGAACAGGAGCAGTGAACAAAGACATATACAAAGTAGCTCTGACTTCTGAGGTGATTGATATTTTATATCATGTATATTAAAACCACAAAAATGTATCTTCTTTTCCCTTTTTTTTTGTTTCAGATGACAACTTGTTTATCAATATTTCAATTAAGATATTTTTTATATAATTACAGAAAAGAAACAAAAATAATGGCAGAATACTACATATATCTTTACTGTTCAAAGCAGGATGAGAGTTCGTCTTCTCATGCCATACCTCAGCATAGGGGGGTAGCAGGAAAAGAGGGTATGAATCTTCCCTTGCATTTAATAAGATGCAAACAGTTGCTGGGTTTTTTTTTCCCCTGTCTGTTACCTACAGCTATATTCTTTAAAAACATTATTGATTTTATAAGTTTCTTGAAGCAAGAAATAAAAGCTCTATGACTGTGTCCTTACGGTTTGTGGTTAGTGATTTAGTCTCTAGTTAGTGTATGGAACTTGTTCTCTTGCTGCACAATCCTGTATGATGGTGAGAAGTTTCAATATGGAACAGTATAAATAACCCTTTCTTGTCAACCACAAAAATAAGAAACTGATACATGTGGTTAAAACTTGCCTTGTTAAAATGAAATGTAATATCAGAATCTTGCCCTCAAGGTAAGTGGTCTTTCTAGCGAAGAAATATAAAAGAATTAACTCAAACTGAGTTATAGCCAACATTTTTTTTTTTTTTTCCTGGTAATTGCTATGCTTTCCAGACTGTGCTGGCTGAATCTTTTATATTGTCTGTCTTATCAGTCACATTTCTCCTTTGGTCCCATGATCTCTGCTGTGGTTTCCTTTTTTAAATAAAATAGTGAAGAATGAAAATTTAAAGTAACAGAGAAAAGCCCTTCCTTCTCCTATTTCATAATTTACTGTTTTCTAAAGCACTTCATAATCTAAATCTCTTACTTCCTGAGGAAGTCCTCTCTGATCTATTGCTCTTCCTCACTTTCGTAGCTGTCAACAGCATCTGAATCATCAAAACAGACATTGTTATTCTGCTGTTAAATTATTATAAACCTTTGCAGTGTCTATTTGGCATCAAAGAGGATGGGAGACTTGAAGAACTGCTGTAGCACAAGTGTCACAGAGCTTCTTGATAGCAGGGACCACTGCTTCCACTTGCCTTGACTTCTTAGTGAAACCCAAAGTAAACAAAAACTCTTTAACTCCATCTCCTATTTCTTCTCAATAAAGTAATTCTGAGGTATTGTATAGGAAATGGGACCATCCTTAAGTAGCTGTGAGAACAGTTTTTATATAATTTACCTGTCAGAGTGGAAAATGTATAAGATGATGGGTACTTTACCCTCTTTACTTTATGATTTTTTTTTTGACATTCATGAGCAAGTTTTTTTCCAGTGTAATCAATGACTCGATATCGTGCCACAATACAAGAAAAAGCAAAGACATAAAACTTTTTTTTTCTTTTTAATGTAACAGAGCAATTTTATTAATCAGAAGACATATCAGTGAAGAATCACACTCTAAGATAAATGATGAATCTTCCCCCTGACTCAGATTAAGTTCTTAAAAGCTCATTACTCTGTCATCTGTGCTGACTCTATAAACTGCCAAGATGTCTGAAGCTTGGGAGGAAGTCATTGCTTTAGGCTATTTTACTATAAACTTGCCTCATAAACTGTGAGAGCTTCAGAAGTGTAAACAGGAGGAAATTTTTCTTCAAATAGCAAAAATATTTGTATTTGTTCAAAGTGAAAATTAATTGTTACAAATTTTTGCCACTAAATATTTAATTGAATATTTAATAATAAATATTTATATAAATATAAATTAATATTTAAATAAATATTTATTTGAATGTATTTCTTTTTTTAAAGACATCCCATTTTGACAGGTGCTTTTATATGAAAAAACTCTACAGTTTTACTCATAGTGTCTGATATGATACAGCCTCCAAAATTGTTTATATTAATTAAGCTCTGCATGGATAATTCCGATTCTTAATTTATCATACTTTAAAATTAAGCATAAAATTGCTGATTTTCTTTAAAATCATAACCTTTCACACTCAAATTTTGCATGTTTCCATTTGTACTTAGCATTTTCATTACATTTTTGCATGTATTTTTAAAAACACATGTCTGTAGAAAACTTGTGAGAAAGAAGTTACATAGCATTGTTTATAGAAAACTTGTGAGAAAGAAGTCACATAGTATTGTTTCTTAAATCAAAACATGGCTAACTAGGGAGCTATTATTTAAGGTAACTAAAAGTGTTTGTGCCAACAAAGACTTGTTACAGAAAAAAACCCAAACAACAAACTCATGAAGATTAGCCATTCACAGAAAAGGCCACCATCCCATTGTTTGCTCTGGGAACACAACCAGAGTGCCTTCTGAAAAAAAGGTCTACTTGGCTGTCAGACTGTCAACAGTGCCCTGATCAAGCAAACACTAGAGGAGATTGGAGACAGATTGTGGAAAGAAGGCAGCTGGTACAGTTAGAGGAACTTGTTAGATAATGTGTTTGTTATTTACATTCCACTATATTTATTTCAGAAACAAGCTACATTGGTGTCTGTGGACAAAATAATCAGTTTTAGTGTATCCCCCTAGAAGGTCACACTTTACAGCACTGGAATTTATGCTTAACAAAACAGTCCATTATTAAAATTATTAATTTCAAGATTCTTCTAAGATATACAAGGATATTTGATTGCTGTCTCAGTTAATTCTGCTTGATAAATCTCAGCTAAATGCTATGAAGAATGAAAAAAAAATGGTCTTAATTCTGTTCTGATAAGTGAAGAAGTGGGTATTTTCTCCAATATACCATGTCTTTAACGCACTACCAAAACCTTATGGCCAGGTTGGGGGGGGCGGGGGAGAGAAGTGGGGGCAGAGGGAGGGCACAGGAGTGGCTTTTGTGAGAAACTGCTAGAAGCTTCCTCCATGTCTGGCAGAACCAATGCCAGACAGCTCCAAGATGGACTAGCTGAGTCTGAGCCAATCAGAAATGGTGGCAATGCTTCTGTGATAACATATTTAAGAATGACCAAAAAAAAAAAAGCTATTATGCACATGAAATTGCATCCAGAGAAGATAGGAGTGAGAATATGTGAGAGGAACAATTATACAGACATCAAGGTGAGTGAAGGGGGGCAGGAACGAGGTGCTCCAATTACCAGAGCTGAGGTTCCCCTGCAGCCTGTGGTGCAGACCATGGGAAAGCAGCTGTCCCCCTGCAGCCCATGGAGTACCGCAGGGATGCAGAGATCCACCTGCAGCCCATGAGAAGACCTACACCAGAGCAGGTGGATGCCTGAGAGAGGGTTGTGAACCTATGGGAAACTTGGGCTAGAGTAGGGTCCTGATAGGGACTTACGGACCCATGGAGAGAGGAGCCCACATTGAAGAAGGTTTGCTGACAGGACTTGTGACCCTGTGGGAGACCCATGCTGGAGCAGTGACACAGACCTGAAGGGGAAAACGGGACGGACCACTCCACACGAAACGCAGGATAAGGTGAAATGGCCATTTATTAAACAGGGTAAAAGGGTTTTATAGGGGCTAGCTAGAAGGAGCTAGAAACTAG
>JAWWEE010000074.1:82440913-82453666 GCA_035221455.1 Xenops minutus | reverse complement strand
GTAAAGAACTCTTCTCTACTTTACCCACATAAAGTTGTCTTGGAAAGTTTTTTCCCCCTCTCCTTAAGGCAACAGCTCCCATACAGTTCAAAGGAACTTTGCTTATACATTTTAAACTGAGTGAAAGTGAAATAATCTATTGACCTTAGACTGAGAAACAAACAAAAATAGTGTTATCAGCTTTCTTATACTCACAAAACTGAGCTGATGACCTTTATTAATTTGTTTCTTGAGAAAAAGCACGGAAAAAATTCCTTGGGCAGAGTTTTCTAGCACATTGAGTCTAGAACATGGTAGTTGAGAAATTAATTTAGCATTCACAACAAGCTCTTTAGTTTCCTGGTCCCTAAAGGGGAACTTAGTACGTGGGCTTGGAGGATTAACTTTGATTAAAGGCCAGACTCCTACCTGGCTGATCAACAGCACTAGAGGAGGAAGTATGATGAGAAAGCTTGTGGGTCCAGGTAAAGGCAGGCAGATCAATTATCATTTACTGTCAGAAGCAAAACAGACTTGATGTGAGGAAAATTAATATTTTGCCAATTAAAAGCAGTTTGGGTGGTAAGAGACAAAGATAAACATAAAAATATGTCTTTCCCCCACTTTCCTAGGCTTATGTTTATGCCTCCATTCTCAACCTCTCTTCCTACCCTCTCTGCCCATTCTGCCCCTGGAAAAGCACAGGGGAATGGAGGCTGCAGTCAGTCCATAACAGCTTCTGACACTCCTCATCCTCACACCTTTTCCCTCCTCCAATGTCTATCCTTTCAGAGGCCACAGTTCCCTGAGGAAATGTCCACTGGCCCTGTCATGGGGTCCTCTCCACAGGCTGGAAGGAAATCCTTGCTCTGGCTTCTGGAGTCCCTTCTTCTCTGACCTTGAGGTTTGCAGGGTGTTTTCTCACTATTTTTTATTCCCTCCTCCTCTCACTATGCAGGATTTTTCACATATGTTTTCCCCAAGTTGCCACACCTGGGACTGATGGATTTGGTCATGTCCTGCAATAAGGCCATTGCAAAGATGTCTGGAACTGTGTCCAGCACAGGGCAGCCCCAGCCTCCCCTTATAGAGGCCTCCCATGAACCTCCTCACTACCAAGACCTGGATTCCTGCATCAAGGAGGCTTTTAACATAAAACTGGGGTTTTAGTAAATAGGAATGTACCAATGTATACAAGTTTAAAAAAAAAAAAAAGGCAACAAAAAAAATCCTCATCAATGTATTCTTCTAGGATTTGTAATTTCAAACATAACCACAGGTTGTATTAGCTCATAGTCTTAAAAGTAACAGTTGTTCATGCAGATGGAAAATTCAGGTCATTAATCAAAAATCATTAGGAACTTTGCACTGTTTTTTTTTGTCTGAATATCTGTTTTCAAATGACAATTCTTTCTGCAGTATCTACTTGCTCTGCTAGAGTGTTCTGAAAGCATCAGGTGTACAAAAGAATTACAAAAGATCAAACTTTCTATAAAAGCTCAGATCACAGGCAGAAAAAGATATGCTAAAGCTAAAGCTGTTTTTCAATACAGTAGGTGTCAGTGGGACAATAAACAGAAAAGAGCCAATTCTTATTTGCAGAGGAGACCCTGTCTGAGGCTATGAAAGATTGCAGTATAAATGCATTGGTCAGGGCTCGCTAATAAGAATATAAATCAGGCAAACCAAAAAAACAGATCAGTGTTATGGCATCCATGTTAATCTGAAACAGTTGCAGAATTACCATGAGTCTTTGGCAAGCATGCAGCTACCTCTGAACAGTTTCCAAAAGGCAGTGAGCTGGAGCCTAGGTCAGTTTTTTGATTAGTAGGTTGCTTTACTGAGACCTCATACAAGGGGATTTTATTACCTCTGGCTTTTTATCACGTGTCTAGACTGCATTCCCAAGGCTTTGACTTTGACCTAGCAACTGTCTTGCTTAATTGTGGTCCTGAATTCTATGATTTCTACTTTTTTTTTTCTTTTTTTTTTTTTTTTAAATTGTTTTGTTGGTTTTTTTTTCTTCCTGATCATGCCCTGATAAATTACTTGCTGTACATGCTGGAGTGATAAGCTCCTTATTTTCTTGACCTTGCTTTTGCTCACCTTATGGTACCAGGTGCTCTGTTACCTTCCTGATGTTTCCAATACCCCTCACAGTGTGTCTTTCACAGACTACATCCATGGATGGAATGCAAATATACAAACTAGTAAAAAAGTTGAATAGAAATTATTAGGAAAAAGGTTGATTGTACATGGTGTTGATTAAGGAATTATCAGTGGAAAGGACAAAATTCTGAACTGTGACCACAGTTTTTAGTCTAAAACAAACTCTGAAGGTAGAAACTGGAGTTAGCAGGGTGGAAATATGCTTAGGCCATGTGTTTTTGTCCTGCCATCTGCTGTTGGATAGGAGTGCTGAGACTTTGAACCAGGTAAATGTTAGAAGCCTGAAAAAAATTTCAAGAAGTCAAATTGTTTAACTCTTTAAAATGCCTATACAGTTGCACTATGTGAACTAAACCTACTGAATTAAATCCAGATTGGACTCTCACCAATCCTGAGATGCTGAAGCTGAGACACTGGAAATATCTCTACCTGCTGGACGACAAATCAGATTTTTAGTGTAATGGTCTTATCTGAAATTAATATTTGAAATGTGTGGCAGATAATAATTTTCCAGAAGCAGCTCTCCAATTACTTCAGTGGCATTACTTATGACTGAAGTGGAGTCCATGTTTTGTAGGTAATAGAATTTGTTTATCTGTGGGTTTATTCTCCATTTGTCTAAGTTAGAACCCTGAAACTTCACTGGCAAATTAACTGTAGTTTAGATGTTATTCGCCAGAAATAAGTCTTCAATTTGTAGCACATTATCAAAGAACAATTAAATCAAAGACACTTGAACTAGAGAAGGTAATGCTTTGTTACATTTGTCCCTCCAAAAGCGTAAAATAATTCTTTCTAAACTTAAAGGCTTAAATTTAAACAGGAACAACTAATTATTACTTCAAGTAAGAACACAAATTCTTATAATGTTACTTGCTAATAAATTCATTTCCAGGCTAAACCTGAGAGATCTATAGAAAAAGTGAGGCCAGGAAACCCATTCCAAATACACTAGGTTATCACAGGTAAAGATTTTTAAAAAATTAAAGATTTTAAAAGCACCCAGTACTGTCTATAAATGAGCAGGAAAACCATCCACAAAAATTCAGGTTCTATATCACAATAACTCCTAATGGTGTAGAAGCAAAATCCATCTTTTATTATTGATATTTTTAAATACCTTAAGCTATTAAAAATATGTGTTATTCTACCAAGATATGTTAGATAACTACCAGTAAGCTAATTTTTAATTACATATTTTTTAGTGCCTCTACTCTTTGAAAGACCTGACTACTTCTTCAGTGTGATGTTTTCTATTATTTTATTCTCTACTACATTACCTAAAGATAAGCTGGAAGTGAAAACAATAGTCTGGAAGTTTTGCTCATATGTTAAGTTGCTACTCCTCTTATACTGCCCTCATTTCTGAGCACATCTCATACCTTTTTCTATATTATCTTTTGGTACTAGTGGATGTATAAATGTCTTCTTGAAGCTGTCATGTTTGGCTTGTTCTCAGGATTTTATATATAGAAATTACCTAAATAATATGACCAAAGTACAATCAGGGTGCAAAAACTTTCCTTTTTGTTACCTGACTATTTAAAGTGATGAAAACTGCACAAACTGAAGACATAAATTTAAAAAATATGTCTGATCTGACATTTGTGTCTTTTCATAATATTGGAAGCAAAGTAATTTTTCAAAACAAATACATGAAATCCCAGAGAAGTCTTCTGGGTACGGACGTGTGGAGGGGTTTTGGTGCATCTATGAATTCTGTGTGTTAAAAAAGGGGGTAAAAATAGAAAAGTTTCATTGGAAAACTGATCTTCCCTACATAATGTAATGAAACAGTAGTAATCATACTTGTTTTGACATACTGAGATCTTTAAGTGTGCATTGGAATTGCAATTTCTGGAAATCAATCCTCTGAAGAAGACTGTTACATAGGCAGCACATGACTCAGTAATAGAATCATTTCATCTAGCTTTACCATTTTAAGTAAACACTCTATTTTTTATTTGATGTATGGTAGTCCTGAATGACGAGCTGCATGCCAACATTATTAGCCAGTGTTGAGTCCTGCAAGGAAGTATAATGATATAACCAATCTGATTATATAAGGCAATTGTTGGTTAGGGTTATTTAGTGTTCTTCAGTCTCATTGTCTATGAACTTTTGATAGGAATGATAAGATGGAAATGTTTAGAAATCAATTTGTCTCTGAGAGCAGGACAGAATGGGAATTGTAAATCTGTAAAACTGTGCAGGCTGAAATAAGGTAAAATACCTGTAGGAAATGGCAATAGGACCTTTTATTGCAGCTACTAGAAAGTTAATGGTTAGGTATGAGAACAACTCACTGTACTTTATTAGATTGTTTAATGCTTGTATGTATAAATGACTTGTGCTGGTACTAGCAATGCACTAATTTCTTAGTCTGGTTCTGAGTATTACACATTTGAGTTAGCTAGAATTCTTTAAAACATAGTATCATATTCATGAATGCATTAAAAATATTAATTGGACAGGGTCTTAAATGAAATGTATTTTATTCCTCATAGATGTTGGGAAAGTGACTTAAATTAGATGGGAATTTCCTGGTTTGTTCACATTCTACTTGCAGCAGAAATAATCAGACCTGTCCTTGCCTATTTGCCATAGAAAATTGAGTAAAACCTGATTGTGTTCAAACCTCACAGTCATATTTCTGCATTTCTTTAGCTTTATCTTGGACTAATGGGTGTTTGTTCACTTGGATTTTGATGGAGATCCGAATATAGCCCAAGAGTGACTAAAGTAGTCCCTGACTCAATATGCTGGAGTAAAATTAAATTAACAGCAGGTTTCAGTAATATCAGCCTGTAAGAAGGATGACTGTATAATTCTTCAGCATTCAGAGTAAATATCTGACCTATAAAGAAATGTGTTATGGTATTTATTATTTTTTAACAGGATTGTTTTGACTTATTTGGATTCTGTTTCCTAATCTGTATCAGTGGATGTCATTACTACATTTAACGTCCAGAGATGTTATGAATGTTTTAATTAAAAATACTAGAGAAACATGTTGAAAGCCTTGGATAATATTTGTCAAGTATCAAGTATTAGATGTTTGGGGTTTTGTTTTAAAGGAAATCTGTAACTAAAAGAAGAAAAACATGAAAATTTTCCAGAGATGTCTAGTAAAAGATGACATTTAGTAGTTTCTAAAGCTTCTCAAAGCGGAACTGCTTTGGAAGGGAAAGAAAGCCATGAGCCACAGTGATTTAAAGTAGGATTTAAGTTTTCATGAAATATAGAAGAATTTATATTTTCCATGTTAGCAAATAAAACTCTATGATCTACATGCTATTTAAAGATGAATCATAGACTCATAGAATGGTCTGGGTTGGAAGGGACCTTAAAGATCATCTGTTTTCAAACCCCCTGCCATGATCAGGGACAACTTTCACAACATCAGTTTACTAAAAGCCCCATCCAACCTGTCCTTGGACACTTCCATGGGTGGGACATCCACAGCTTCTCTGGGCAACCTGTGCCAGTGTCTCACCAACCTCACAGTGAAGAATTTCTTCCCAGCATTTAATTTCAGTTTGCCCTCTGACAATTTAAACCCATTACTCCTTGATCTCTCTCTATGTACCCTTGTAAAAAGTCCCTCTCCAGCTCTGTTGTAGCTCTCTTTACGTACTGTAAAGCTGTTCTAAGGTCTCCCTGGAGCATTCTCTTCTCAGGGCTGAACAACCCTAGCTCTCTCGGTGAGTATTCATCGGAGAGGTTCCCCAGTCCTCTGTTTATATTTGTGGCCCTCCTCTGAACTTACTCCAACAGGTCTATGTCCCTCTTCTGCTGGAGACCCCAGATCTGGGCGTACTCCAGCTGGGGTCTCATAAAAACAGAGCAGAGGGGGAGAATCACCTCCCTCCACCTGCTAGCCACACTGCTTTTGATGCAGACTAGAGCGCAAGAGCACATTGCTGGCTCATGGTGAGGGTCTCGTCAAGAGACACACCCTTCTCAGCAGGGCTGCTCTTAATGAGAACAAGTATGAATCTGCATTATCTCCTGCTAATTTCTCCTGTGGTGGCATTCGGTTCCTCCAGCCATTTATTCAACACCACTAAATGACCTCTAGGAACTGCAAAGTCAGCTAGACTAATTATGACTGGTGTGGGGATAGTTGCATGCTCAACTATGATTTAAGAAAGGCTTTGTTCATAAGCTAATTTATTACAGTTTGGACACATTTCCTGTGGCTCTGTTTTAAAAAGTAGTACAAAATGAGTTTTTATCCTATTGCCGTCGGTGTTCCATCTATTTGCTTATTTTGCCCACTTTAGAAACTGCCTGAGCCCAGGTTCTGAGATAGTATCAAGAGGATGCAATTGCACTACAACCCTACAGATCAAGACTGGAAAGCCACTTGTGCTTAAGATGCACTTCATTTCAGCATTATGAAAACTAGGATTTCTTGTTTTACCTCCTTCTTTGTTAAAACTGTTCTGTATAGTGCACTTCCAAGAGCTATAATTGTTTGTATTGCATCTGTTCGCTTTTAAAAGGATCCTGTGGTGCAATTGGCAAAGGGAGGGAATGGAAAGGCTGAACAGGCAGCTAACACTAGGAGGTGTAGTAACTGGAGAGATGAGCATTAGGTGCAGTGGGTCTTTCTAGGTTACAAATTTCAAAAGAAATAGGATTTGTTGCCTTTGAGAGAAAGCTAGATTCTGCCCAGAAGCCAATTAATACAACTCAGGGAGTCCCTGTCTCCTCCTGAAGTAGTTTACTACCACTCTGTTATTTGGCAGGAAAGGATCTCTTTCATTGCTGGCACTTGCCTGTTCCAACAACTATCAGACGAAGTCATAGTATTCAATTAGGGACAGAGAAATAATTCTTTTTAACAGGTCTCAAAGACTAACCCAAATAAAACAGAGCTAGCTATAAACTATTTATATATTTAGAAGAAGCCTAGCAAAAGAACAATCAATGTGAAGATTCACAAATCAAACAGAAGCTTGGATTATAACTCCAAACATTGAAAATAGGACCAAATCATGGAAAGAAACAGAAAATCCCTCTGACTGGAATTTTAGTAGCAGTAGCTTATGTACAGAAACATGAAAAAACCTGCAGTTAGGATTAGCACTAAGAATAACGTACACACAGTAGGCAGGACCCTATGCCAAATCGGATTGACAAAGAAGGAAGAATCAGGTCTTTGTCAGTAGAAAATGTAAGATTAAAAGTTTGCAATGTATGGCCCCACGAAATAGCTTTGCCAACAGTTTTTAGTGGAACTTCATGCAGGAGAAACACTGTCAAGATCTAGGTTGCCAGATGATCTTCCCTGAGCCAGAGATGTTTTTATGGTGTCTGACACAATATGAAAACAGTGCTAGGATTGTAAATAGACTAGTTAAGAAAGAAAAAGAAAAATTCAGCAGTAGTTCCCGGTAAGCCAAACCAACTGGGCAGCAGCCTATATCCATCAGAAAATCCAGCCAAAAGATGTTGTTCTGGTTGGTCTTGCCATGCTTAGATTAGGCATGTCCCAAATCTGAGTTATTGCCAATTTATCAAGATAATAAAAATGAAAAACAAAACAGACACATAAAAAAAAAAAATAAATCTGGCATAGTTTAAGAAAGTTTTAGGAAAATCCAAACATCCTTTCAAAGAAAGATAGGAATGTATAGCAGAATATGAAACAGGTTAGGTAGAGAAATATATAGATACTTGCATTTGCCCTTTACTAGAGGACAATTCACTAGGTAGTGGCATGTAGTTCTAAACAGATATGTTACTCTAAATCTGGATTATGTAATTTGTCACAATTAAAGTAATGTTGTTTTTGTTGCCTCCTGATTTAAAAGCCCAGAGTTTAGTAGCAATTCCTTTCTTGCTGCAAAGATATTTTCAGAATATGTGGAAAACCAAGCCATCAGTCTGGATTTCATCCTGCCCTTGCTTACACTTGACAAAGGTTTACAGCTGACTTTTAACAGGAGTTGGATTTTTTTGGATTTTATAAACTCTAACATCTCTTTAATATAATACGATAGTATTTCCCAAAGCCTTGTGATATTTTTGGAAGACATTCTGATGCAGGAATGGTAGCCAGTCAATCAGTGTTTGTTTTCAACAGTCTTGTTAGGATAAGGAGTGTCCTATAGCATTTAATGTTTTGTCAACATCAGAAAAAAATAACTGATAATGAATTTCCCTCTGGTGTTTTCAATACACTTACATGAACTGATTTGCATTCTGTATAAACTATGGATCTGGAGTGTGTGCTCCATGTGCACCCCCTTCCATTCAGGGGGTAAAGCTAAAAAAATTGTTCCTGGAACATAATATTTTGGCTAAGATCACAGATGCTTATTTTAGTCCTTTTATTACAAACATTAAGCTGTACTATCCTGAGACTGCCTTAGCTTTTTGAAATATATAGTCAGAGTTATCCAGATTTTTTTAATCATATAGAGAGGAAAAAGATAATGGAATGAAAATGTAAGCCCTTCTAATTTTCACCTCCAAAATAGTTGGATTTTAAAGCTGCAACTCAACAAACCCCCTAATCTCCCTATTCTTTTTTTACATTAAATAAAATTTTTAGTAAGTAAGTAGTGAGAATAAAAGTAGGGGCTTTTTAATAAATAAAAGCTGGCAAAAGCTATCTAATATTAATGTTAGTGGGAGGACAATTGTTTTGATTGACATAAAGGAGACAGAACAAAGACCTTGTGAGAGGCAAAAATAAATAAAAAGTCCCAAGAGCCACTAAAAATGGAGGTGGAAGTCAAGCTACAAGAGTTGAGAAATGTTACAGACTCAAATGATATATAGAGTGATACTATTGGGAATTCACAGATAACTTTTTGACAGGAATATAGCCTGAAATGTTATGCATTCAAAGTAAACTTCTAGGAGTCACACTAATTCTGCAGCACCTTATACCTAGACCTGCGTTTTGGCAGAAAGAGTAGTCAAACATTCACCAGAGGCAGAGTTTAGATACTGTACTCATTAGGTTGTTTTTTTTTTTTAATCTTCAGTGATATTGGAAGTTTTACAGGCCTGTGGAAAAGTATCCAGTTGACAGACACATGAAATATCTTTATTAAAGGAGTGACTAAAGAAACAGAAGTCCTTTCCATAGGGAGAGGACTGTTTACAACTGTAACAGGCTGATGATTTTCACCTATGCAGCCTCTAGCAAAGACAGTGGAAGGAAAAACACATAACTGAAGCAAGAATGGAAACAGTTTGCTTTTTTTTTTTTTATCTTGTCTAATTTGTTGTACCAGGTTCTATGTAGTGAAAATAAATTAACCACTTATCTGCATTCCATGCTAGAAATGAATGACTTGCACAGTGAAAATTGTTTTGTGGATTTATAGACAGGGAGGATGGGTACAAGGCAGCTGCAAGTTATAGCTGGAGGTTAAAGCTGAAACTCAGTGACCCTGTTGGTCTTTTAGTTCTGTGTTTCAAAGGGAAAAGTGGTTGTGACCATACTATTTCTCTTACTTTCTCTTAAGCTAAAAGCTCCTTTGCTTTTCATGAACTGCAGCATTCTTGATTTTGCATAGAACATGACATGGTCTTCAAAATCCCATTTGTTTTTCATACTTTATCCATTATACTTTTGATTCTGTAATTTGTCACTGTTAAATATATGCCAGAGTTATTGTCACATGAAAGAAGACAATCATTAAACGATGCCATCTGAAAGCAATGTAGTTTAATAATGTCTTCTGAACTGCAATGCAATTGTTAATGCAATGCATATACTAAATCAAAATGGATTCCAACATTTACACCTCACATAGGGCAGTGGACTGTTGTTTCCTAAGCGTAATAGGAAAAGATTTAGTGAAAGATAATACTTAGCTGACCTAGGAGAAAAGCACATGCAAAAGTAATAGCTGTTGACAGAAAAACTATTCCAATTAAAAAAAAAAAAAATCTGAGAAGCCATTCTGAAAAAAAAACAAACATGCATGTGACAGGACCATGAGCTTAAATCTAGGCAGTAACCACAAAAGCAGCTCTAGAGGGCATGTAAGAGTGCTTCTCCTCTACATCCAAAATGGTGTACAACTTGTAAAACTTTTTCAAGTATTTTCTTCTTTATTCAAAGTGTTTATACTAAAAAGCCAAACCAAACAATCAAAGAAATAAAACACCCAAACAGCAAAACATCACCCCCAAAAAGCTCTCAAAAACCCGACCACATTTTTTTCACTGTATTATAAGCACCAATTACTTTGGAGTCTGATATGAACATGTAAGTCTAGGAGACGGAAATGAATTGGCAAAGGTAATAGGCACGGAAGAGATCTATCAGTTTAAGGAATGCCATAGAATATCAGAGTTATCTAGCATCCCCAAATTAAACAGACTTTTCAGAATGAAGTATATATATCAAATAGTTTCATATAATAAGAAAGAGACATCAGTATGTATATGATATATATGGTATGTTCATTTATCAGAAGGGTAGTCAGGGTTATGCTGAAATGCTAAGAACTGTGGTTATTGCGCCTGGAAAACTTCTGTACTACAGAAATCAACATTCTTGCAAATGTTATGGGATGAAAATGTATTTGAAATCAGTTCTGAACCTGAAAAATAAAATAAGCTAAATATAGATTTTTGAAAAATTAATCCTTTGGCTACAGTTACTGATTTACTTTTTTGCGGATCTAATTAAAGTAACTTTATTGATTTGCAAAAATATATAATTAGCTTATTGGTTTTTTAGGAAATATGCAATCAAAACTGTAAAAACAAAAATCACACAGTGTAAAATGCCATATTTGTCTTCTTCATCCCCTTTCTCCTCAATGTCAGTTTTGCATCTGTCACCTGTGTTGTACCACCTGGATGGTTTCAATTAGTTTTTCTACCTTTTTACTAAATTGTTGACATGCATCTGTTGAAATATTTATCAGGTTACTGAAACCAATGTGCCTTCTCCAGTTTGTATAAGAGATGAGCAAGAGTGCTGCACAACAAATGCATATGGGTGGACACACAGGCAGAGTAACCTATTGTGACATGATTAAAACGAAGCATTTCATTAATTTTTTACTGAATTGAAACTTTTCTTAGTTTTCAAAGAACAAAGGGAGAAAAAAAAACATTTATCAAACTAACTTTCCTTGACTACTCTCTAGTCAAAATTACACAGGCTCTGTGGGACTTCATAACAAAAGCAGCTTGTGGAGCTACAGTAGAAAGAAATCTACGGTGCATCCAATATATCTAGACAGAGAAGATGACCTGATTTTCTCTACTAGATGACAGTGATTAATACATGAAGCTCCTCAGAAAGCAATCACACAGTGTGCTATAAAACCAAAAAGATGTATAGAGTGAAAATCACATAGAGCCCTGAGGTGCAAAATACTGAGAATGATGAAGTCCTCTTTCTTCTCTGTGAGACTGGGACCTCCAGCACCAGCTTCAGCAGTCAGTCAACAGAATAAGTCAGGTCACAAAAGAATAAGGAAGGGAGATGCAGCATCAGATTATGTGAACTTAATTTAAAACAGTTACTTTGGGACTCTGCTCACAGTGCAGAGGAGCCAATATTTTGTGTTGAAAGGTTTTAGACATGAACCAATGGAGGGCTTTTTGTCTTGCTTGTGAAGTCAAATGCTGGAGTAACTTTTGGGACATATGTTACTTTTTTTTATAAAGTAAGGTCACAATTCAACCTATAGGGATGAGATGAGTTAAAGTCCCCCCAAAAATTTTTTCAGGCAGACATGTTCTGTGAAAAATGCAAAGTCTGGAACCAGTAAGGCCAGAAAAATTAGCAAGATACACTCTGACACACTGAAAGCATGAATATCATATCATTTAAGATTTTTTTTTTTTTTAGGAAAACAAACAAAAAACAAACTCATAATACTACCATTATTGTCCTTTATGCTGCCTTGTAGTATTGAAGTATTTCTTCATTACAGTTATTCTGAACAGGGAATGGCATCTAGCATCAGCTACAGAAATCTGCTCTCTTGTGATTTCTGGCCAGTGTCAGGTGTACAAAAAGCAGCTAATATTTTACTCGTAGACTGTGGTCTGCTTTTCCTGTTCCAGAGTTGTCCTACTCTATAACTTGGAGACATCCTCTCCAACTTCTGTGTGTTACAGCAATAATCACCAAAAATAGAAGAAAGAAGACTAGAAGCAACTAGTAATCTGAACTCTGTGTCCCTACTGAGAGAGCTCTAAGTGAGCAAGACCACAAGCTAGTTGCAAGTTTGAGGCATTTTATATAACCAAAGTTTTCTTAACTCTTATATGAGCATGTGCATCTAGGGACAGAGTAGAGAAGCTCAAGGAGAGCAAGACTAGTCCTAAGGTTCTTACAGTAAGCAGCTTAGAATTTCAAAGAGAAAGCTTGGAGGAGCTAGATTTTGTTAATCCTTTCCCACTGTGCTGCTTTAGACAAGTGAGCTGAGAAAGGGACTCATGATGCACCCTTAACTCTTCAAAAGGAGGTTCTCTCTCCTAAATTTCATAGTTCATGTAGGACTCTTGCTCTGCAAAATGAAGGAAAACATGCTTTGTGGGGGAAACACCTGTGGATGACTCCCAATTCAGGACATCAAATCTAACATCAAAAGAAGATGATTTCAATGA
>JAWWEE010000074.1:82395958-82440813 GCA_035221455.1 Xenops minutus | reverse complement strand
TGGCTGCCCTAATTCTAACTGCGCAACAACTTCTTAAATATGTTTTCACGCAGGGGCGTAACTTAATGGTTCAAAAGGTGGAAGTTTTCCTCGGAGCTGGCCCTTATTGGCTCTGCTCTGTAGGATGGAGGGAAACTTCCAGAGGCTTTCAACAGAAACCAATCTTAAACCCATGACAACATGCCACACACACCACCAAAGCCTATGGGCTGCTAACTGAAAAACAGTCACATGTAAGTAAAAGCATTAGAGGAGACTACATAGAATATGGTTTGCCCATGAAAATATTCCTGTAAAACAGGCAAGCTGTAAGTAAAGTAAGTTGAAGCTATTCTAACACCAGGTAACAAATTTTAAAGCTGATGGCATCCATCAAGCTATTAATTTCACTTTTCTGTACACACATTACAGTCATGTCAAGCAGATCTGTAAATCTGAAAGACTGTGGGGTTTTATTGAAACAAGTGCTATTTCCTTACTATGCTAATTCAGCAAAATTGTAAAACTGAGGTGAATCATCATGCAAATCTGTGAGAAGTTTTAAAATACTAGATGCAAAGTGAATACACATTTTATATTTATTCATAAAGCCAAGAGATGAAAAACTTGAATCTTCCTGATGTTTGCTGAACTTTACAATATACTAGAGAGTAAGAATTCTAATATTAAAAGCTAAAATATAAACCCCAAAACTAGTATGTGGTACAGTCACAATTATTTGGAATAGAATTGCCTTTCATTTTTGTCACATTATTATAGTGTGCAGCGGTAGCACACATTTCCTGATAGAGCTGTTAGTTAAGTTCACGTTCCAGTACAAGACACATGCACAGGATGCTTCATTCACAAGTGTGTAAGAGAAACAGGCACACTGCATCAGATTTCTAGCTGGAGATGACATTAAAAATATCTACAATTGCACTTCCAGCTTCACATTCAGTTTTCAATCTCCTATAATCCAAAACACCTAAATTTTAACATGCAGTTGACCAAAGCTCTGAGACTCATCAACCACCTCTTTTCACAAAGTAATAAATGTGGTAGAAGCTAGAAAAACATATTCAAATGTTGTCCCAAAACAAATCACTGTATGCAAGCAGAAAGCTCCAAAGAAGTTCTGCAGATTTCAAAACGTGAAAAACTGATAGACAGCATCAGCCTTTTAAATCTCAAAAGGCACCTAGGCATGACTCCATAGACAAGATATCCTTGCTGAAGACACTGCTCCAGAAAGCAGTTCAGAGAAGGAGCTTAACCTCTTTTCTTCCTGAACCTGATTCACAGAATTCCTTCTTCACTAACTGTACAAACAGATAAACCTTCCTTGCCTTTTCTTCTTGGAAGCTGTATTTTACCTTAATAGGGTCTGCTTCAGCAGTGAAACATGCCTAGAACTGTGGTGTAAACACCTGTGGATGACTCCCAATTCAGGACATCAAATCTAACATCAAAAGAAGATGATTTCAATGAATGAATGGAGCTCTGAGACCAAATAAACACTGGCAAAACTGCTATCTACATCTTGCCATGGAGCTACTGTTTTTTAAAGTTTTTCTACTGTTAAGATATTGTAATTAGGATAAATATGTATTAGATAGGTAATTATTACTATTTCATTACTTTTGTATCTTCAATTGTTCTGACTGGTTATCGGGAACCCGGTTACTGCCCTTTGATTGGTTCATGTACCCCTGAAACCCCACTGGCTAGCTGGTAGTGCAATGCGGCACCCCTATATAAGGGTAGCCATTCCCAGTTTCCCCTTATTAGTTGTAATCCCTCCTTCCCTTTTCCTTTCTTGTCGTGATCTGCCTCCAACTCCACCCAAGTTCCAGAACCTTCCAACCAAACCTATAAGAGTCCCATGCGCCCTAATAAAGTGTTCACTCCTGTTCCTACCCCACACTGGTGTGGACCGTTTCCTTCCATTCCTGGCGGACCGTGACAATGCTTTCAGTCTTTATAAGAAAGAAATCATTGGCACAATGGGTGTAATAATTTTTGCCTTAAACCCATGGGTAAGCATGAAGGAGCAGAGGTCACATTTGAAGATTAGAAGGAGTTTAATTAAGTGCTACCTCCAAGTAGTCTAATCTTCCTTTTCCTTAGACAGTGTTGGAGCATTCTGGATAACAAAGTTTAACATTTTGTTGTTCATCATCTGGCCTTCACGGAAACCTTTGCTTTGCAGCTTTGCTCACCACAGGCAAACTAAAAGGAATTTGTTAGATGTTTATAAGTATAGGACAATGATATGTAACTACTACATTTAACAAGTATTTGAAAAAGGAGTTCTTGATAATCTCATTGAAATTGGATGAGTTCTAGGATGAAGGACACAGAATACTACTACCCCTGGAATAAGTAGTAGAAATATTAAAAGGAACATATATAGTTATACAAACTAGATTGCAGTGCTTGATAGATAGGAAATACTATCCTATTTGTGATGAACTAGGCAGCTCCTGAATACCTAGGAGAAGCCTTGAATTATCTAGATTTTCAAAATAGCATAAGTTCTTTCTTCTGACAGACTTTCACCCATCATTAACACAATAAGTGTGACTTACATTTATTTGGAGCTGATTTATAGGTTTTACTGTGTTCATGAGATTTTGTTTGGTTGTTGAAAGACCTGAATGGCAGGTGATCTAATATTTTCCCATGAGTATAACGAGCCACTAGAATCAGTTTAAAAAGAAGAGCCCAGCTAGTGGGCATAAATTAAAATCAAGCCACAACATCTCCATTACTTAATTAGATGCAGTATTTTTCCTTGGGGAAAAAGAATCCAATCTATTGGTATCTGTGTTATTTACAAAACGAGTTTGTTTGGTCGTTTCTTTTGGTAAATAAAAATAACCAACTACCTACAAGCAAACTACAAAACTGTATAATTTTGGACTGCAATCAATAGAAAGTCTTTAAAACTTCAACACTGATTAACAGCCTGGACTTTAGAGACCTTAGAGGAAACAAACTGCTGCTAATATTGTAGGTACAAGTACTCAAGACTCATTATTACATCTTCATTTTAACAGATATTTGCTGATTTTGCAGTCTAGCAGTCTTTAATGCAAATAGTGGTCTTCTATGATCTAAAGAAAGAGAAAACCAAGTATCTTGATTGTTCATGTTATAATACTCCTGCCACAAAAGCTAAATATTCATTTTGAGGGCAAAGAATTTAAAAGAAGAACTCTCAATTCGTTTTTGTTTTTTTTTTTTTCTAGTTTTGAATTTCAAATTCTCAAATGTTATTTTAATTAAGGACATGGGTTTGCTTACATTAGATATTGGTAGTTGTATATTACCCAGATGTCAGATATGGGGAAATAAGTTTGAATAGAATTTAATAATTTTTTTTTTTTAAAGTGGTTTTAATATATTTTCTCTAGACTATGTAGTGAGTTGGATAAGATGCAATTGAACTACTCCCTAGTATAAAGTTATATGATTTCGAAAAGCTTTTAGTGGTCATATTTGCAAAATATAGGTGTGGATACTTAAGAAACACGAATTTAGAGTAATTTGAAGATAATCAGGTGTTTAGGAGAACAATAGCTTGTACTATGAAATAATTTATTTACAAAAGCAATTAATACTAGGGAATATTGAGTAAGACAATTGAATTCTCTGTGTGTGCTGCTTTGATTATGATGAAAATACTCTGATTTTTTGTGTCTGTCCTCAAAATAACCGTATAGAAAATGTAGAAGGTACAGAGAAGAGCTATGAGTTTAAAAAAAAAAAAAAGGCTTGGTGAGGTCAAACTTTGTGGGTTTTATTCTGAGAGAGAACTGCAGGGTGATCAGTCTACAGGTAGCTCAGGGTGAACAGATGAACTAACGGTTTAGGTAGCCAATAAAATCTAGTAAGGGCACATATATGAAAGTTAGACTTACACAGAGTAGAAGTGCAATAAAAATATTATGAAAAACATTTCAAATGTGAATCATTGTTTAGGTATGATTTTGGCAGATTCTCCATCTGTGGAATTCTATAATTGAAGATGGGATGTTCCTCTGTTATACAGTACATATTCCAAAGAGGAATTTATTTCCGTTGCAGAAACTCTTCTGTTTACCTGCGTACTAAACAAATAGTAGTTTCTTACAACTCTAAAATGAAAGACAGCTACTGAAACAGGACTAGTAATTATTGAGTCCAATTAAACTGAAATAAATTCATATCAATATTCATAGTTAATCTTGCTGTTTAATTTAGTGTGAATGTCTTGTGCTATATTGTGCTGGACAGCTTTCATATGTTATGCTGATACTAAGAATGAGAGAAAGATAGAAAAAGTAATTTCATTTGCTTTGACCCTTAGCTATAAAAAACTGGCAACACAAACACAGACAACAAAACTTTTAGGTGGACTGCTCTATGTTAAAAGATCTATTAGCGTGCTTCTCAAGCACATTCTGAAGAATAAAAATTAAATTACAAAAGAGCCTTCTGATTAAAAACCAAATGATTGTTCTGGGTCTTCTGAAGAAATTTGAGTGGATTATTTTGCAAAACTGGCCAATTTCCAAGGAGCAGTTATCACAGTAGGCAAGGCTGTAAGTTGTAACTATAATAATATCTCTACAGGCATGATAAATGTATCTGTGATTGGATCCATTGGGATTTCATGGTCTGAAGCATTATGAATTTGTCAGTTCTGTTCAATTGTTTCCAGCAAAGTGACTCCATCATATTGTTCATGTTATTTGAAAGAAAAAAAAAATCAAAAGGAAAGAATTTAAAATTAGATTGTGTACTGACTCCAGACATTCGGTCCTTGTCCAGAATCATTTTGCTATCTGTTGATAGATTCTTTCTGTAATGTTCACAATTCATTTGTGGCTAGTCACAGCCCATTAGCCATCTGTTCCTCTATTAAGTAACTTTCTTTTTATAATGTAAGTATTTAATTTTAATAAACTGTATCTGCTAAGCATTTATCTTACCCATAGTAAGGAACTGTTTCAAACTTGGTTATCAGGTCATATAAAAGTAATATTTTTTTCATGGACTCCTTTGATTATAAAAGAGAAAGACACTATTAGAATAGCTTGAAAAGTAGTTAAAGTATTCAAAATACAGTTGATTGGAAATAAATACTGCTTCTTTAACGTATGAGATGAACAACAAGGTTTCATGCTGAAACATTTGCCTAATTTACCAGCATATGAATAGAAAGCGAGCTGTAGAGTGAGCTTTGATTTTGCAGATTACACCATGCAGCACAAGTAAGATCTGCTAACAACAATATTTATAAAACACGAAACAGATAGATGTCTGTGTGTTTTTAAGAATATATTTATTTGTCATGCTTGTTTAAGTTGGTTTGGCAAAGTATAATGAAAAATACTAACCAACAGTCATGGAATTTTATCTATGCCATTTAAAAACCATAGGATACAGGAGGCAGGAAATAACAGAATTAAGATTGCCAGAGTGACTTTCAGTTTCAAAATGTATACAGGTGCATTGCAATAATTTTAAATTATCTAATCATAATTTATTTTCTGACAAAATTCTCAATGAGACAGGACTGTCACAGAAATTCACAACTGTGCCAACTTGAAAGATTATGGAGGAGCACTTGGCCTTGTAGTATATGAATTTTCCAGCAGCAACAAAATTGCTAGGTTTTGTAAAGGGGTATTTTGTTTTGGGTTTTTTTTTTGGGGGGGGTGGGCTTGAGGGGATTGTGGTATACTGTGGGGTTTTTTAAATTTAGTTATGTAGGATAACAATAGAAATCACTTGGCTATAAATACTGGAGATCCTACATATGATTTGGAATTTCAGTAAACAGAAGCTTACCAGCTCTGGTCAGTTAGTATGGAGATCTGACCTATTTGACTGTCACCTTAACACAGTCTCTTTTCGGTTTTTATCAGTACTGAAGTCTTCATCTGCTTAAAAGTCATCTTAGAAAAAAAAAAAAACACTGGTTATTCTATTCTTCTATTCCTTTTTGTTTTGTTTCCTTTTTTTTTTTTTTTTTTCCCCTTGCCCTGCTTACTTTGTTTCTTGGCTCTTCATTTCTTTCACTTAGTTTAAAGATGGTCTCCTGCAGCTTCCACTGCAGCTGGTCTGGTTAGCATTAATTTGAATATTGCTTACACTCCAAGAAAATGTTTTAGTTTCTCTTTTAAATTTAACAGGAAATAGTAAGGCTATGGAGACAAGTGTTATTGTGCTATGTATCAAATAAATTCAGATTAATTAGACCTACTTTAAGGATAAACATTTTGATTTAAGTAAAAGGATTGCTGTAGCAAGACAGAAGAATCAACTCTTGTAGAAAAGACTGTGGAAACTATGGCATTCATATTCTCTAGGACATTCTGAATATAAATGTATTTTTAGAATTTTCTCTTGAAACAGAAGAAAAATTTTCAATGGGTTGAAATTCCAGAAGACTGTGTGTTTAAAAATAAAAATATGACCATGTGGTTTTAAATATCTAGAAAAAGGAGTTTCTATAGTGAATATTTCTGAGTAAATGAAACCTGTTCCACTCTCTGTGGTATCAAACTTACCCTTCTGTAATTTCAGAATTTCTGTAGTCTGTCATGATGAAATTGAACAAGGGATAAAAGTCTTTAAGACTAAGTTCCAGTGCATTTTATTAGAGCAAAGGGCTGTCAGAAAAGAGAAGCTTTGACAAAGATGCTGCTGAAGGAGGTAAGTGCTTTGTCCTTGTTCCAGTTGAGATATGAAACAAGGATAGGCTCCAGAAATGGTTAACCAGATCAGTAGAAACTGTTCAGCACCTGCCTTACTTGAGTTTATCAGAGAACATAGAGTTGTGTTCTGTTCAAACCACTGGACCTGATCTTAGAAACTATATACAAACAGCCTAGTGAGTTTAATCAAGACTATGTAGACATTTGAATAGAGCAAAATGGCCTTAAGCCAGTAGTTTCTTTAAGCTTCAGCGACTAGGTCATGAACAATGAAGGCTGAAGAGGTCAAGGTGAAGAAGAGGCGTTAAAGACCACTAGAGTGAGGCCAAAGACTGAAAACAACCACCTCACCTTGATGCCAAAAGAAGATTCTGGAAGGCTCCACCCAGGCTCTGCCTAGTCTCCACCTGGTCATTAATATGCATGATGAGATGTTGTAATCTTATTACTATGCAAAATTGTATGTTGTAATCGTGTAGTGAAATGTATAAAATAGCTCGTTTTGCACTGCTGATTCAAAGCTAGTTTGTCTGGCATGAGCTGGCTGGCTTTCCAGTGCTGCTTGAATAAATACCTTTGTTGCTAAAAGAACAAACTCTCTTAGTGATTCCTTTAATAACAAGGTTTTCTGGCATCAGATAGGGTTAATTTTCCTCTAAGTGGCTGGTACAGTGCCATGTTTTGGATTTAGTATGAAAATAATGTTGATAACACACTGAGGTTTTCATTGCTGCTGAGCAGTGCTTAACCTAAAACAAGGACTTTTCAGTACCCCATGCTCTGCCAGTGAGGAGATGCACCACAAACTGACCTGAACTAGTCAAAGGGACATTCCGTACCAAATGAGATCATGCCTAAAATATAAACTGTGCAGAGTTAGCTGGAAGGGGTTGATTCCTTCTCAGGGGCAGGCTGTATTTTGCATCACGTATTATTAGTATTAGTATTATCACTATGTTTTACCTTATTTTAGTTATTGAACTCATCTTAACCCACAAGTTTTATTTTTTTAACCCTGATTCTCCTTCCCTTCTCACCTGGGTAGGGAAGGAAGTGAGTGAGCTTACTAAATGACAAGATTACTAAAAAAACAGTAATAAGTGTGTGTATGAAAGAAGCCAATCTTCATTTGTTTGTGGCTCACAAAATTGTTAAATTGATTCTGTTCAATATTTTTGCTTTTTATTTTTGCCAGTTTGAATTCAAAGGAGCTATGCTCTCAGCTGTAAGACTGTTTAGTGGTTTAGAATGTTTAGCTTCTCAATTTTCATCTTGTGTATAACTGAACCTTCAGAAAAAAATGACAGTCTTTTAATGATGAATTTTATTTTTTTTAAGCTCCTATTGGGTTTCAGCAGTGAGACATTTGTGTAGTCCAATTTAAAGGTTTAATGGTAGGCAGAAAATTTTGAGTGAATAACAATACTAGAAGAAACCAAAAAGACATTGGGAAAACCACCATCTGTGTCTAAATTTCAGAAAGCATTCTCTCCATCTATTGTTCCTGACCCCATTGTGTTGTTCTTTTGTGTTTATTAGAAGGTCATGTCAGACCTTTTGTCTTTCTTAATGTATATAGACTTGTGAATATAAAACATTCTTCTTCCCAGCTGGCTGCTTTGGTAACAATCACCTGTCTATTTTGGTGACCAAGAATTTTGCACCAATTTCTCATTAGAGGAGAAAATACATTGTTAATGAAATTTTGACATTTTAAAGTTGATTCCATATCTCTCTATCTTCAATACTGTATTCAAAAGAAAGAACGTTATCACCTCTCAGCTGTGTTTAGATCAAGCCAGTACATGTAAGAAGGAACACTATAAAAAGAGATAGATAATTGCAAACAATTTCAAGCAGAAGGTGAAATTGGATGAATTCCTGAATACTCGCCCAGCTCTCTTTTTCTTGCTTTAGACTTCATTCCACCATTTCTAAGAGAAGAAAAAAGCAGAGAATTAAAAGAACAGAGTGTACAGAATCTGGCCTCATCACTTTTGACATCTGCAAGTGTCTATATGCTTCTCTTTTCCTGGGCCTTAGGATATTTATTTTTTTGTAGATTTTATACATTTGTAGATTTTTATATAGCTGTATAGTTTCTCATGAAGAAAGTGGTAGCTAACAGTTTCTAACAGTTTCTCACGGTTTGTGCCACATTCCTGAATTTTTATTTAATGGTCTTTTCAATGGAGAAGATTGCAGCAAGGACATCCTGTTTGGGACACATGCACTTGGACCGGAATAACAAGACATATTATAGTTAAAACAAGATAGGAGACCCAGAACCCTTGGATGCCCTCCAGCAGGGCAGTTCTGAGGATGGTACCAGGGGCAAAAGCTTTTTGGGTTGGATCTACCCATTAGATATAATAATTAAGTAGTGTTATTAATTTGTAAGAACCCTATACTGTGCACATATCTATATACTTTGAGCACCTGAAAGTTTTCATTAAAGAACTGCTCTCTGTTTTGCCTATACTAATATTGTCTCCCAAGTTTTCTCCTCGATTTTAGGCAACACAGGTAGTGTTGTAAAGTTCTGCATCGGACTTGGGATGCACAAGCAGTTTGGAAACCTATCCCAAATCTGTAACTGAAGTACTGTGTATTTGGAATTAAAAACCATAGGTGATCCCAAAACTCACTTCCTATATAGATTCTGCTTCAGAGGAAAGATATTTCAGCAGCAAGACATAAAAATATGGTTAGTGCCAGTTAGAAAGAATGCTGGTTCTCAGCTAAATACAATAAATCATAAATAAAATATAGAATATGTAGTTGTTTGTTTGTTACTTTGCTCTTTAAAATATGTATTCAACAACAGTCCTTGACACAAAAAAATTAGACTATATTGTGAAAACTGAGTGTGTAGGCATGCACTTATCAATGTCAGAACAGGGACTTTGTCTTGAACATTCATTGGAAAAATGTTATGAACCAAATTCAATTTTACTTGGGTTAATATTGATTTAAACATTTGCCATCTTCTTGCTTTCAGAGTTGCCCATTCACTTCAGAGAGTATGATCAAAAAGTTCTCTCATCCTGAACGAAAGTACCGTTCATCTCACACAACATGAAGGGCCTCAGCAGGTGCAAATTGGCTTTGCTCCATTGAATTCAGTGAAATTGTGTCAGTATTCCATGACTGGAAATGTGACCATTTTAACTTACAGAATAGTTTAAGTTCAAAGAGGTCTTCAATCACAAGGTTTAACGAAGAATTATTCTTTCATCTGAATGTTGCCCTAACTCCAACCTTGGCTGTCCTTCCCTGAGCTCTATAGGCAGCATTAGCTTCATGGTACAAGCAATGATCTTTTATTGCTTTATACAGTTGTTAACATCAGGTATTTAAAAACTAAAATAAGAAGGTTTTTTGCTTCACTTATAGAGTGTTTATAAATGAAGTAGGGTTCATTTTTTTTTTGAAGGCTGTTTAATAGACTTTTCCTAGTAGTTGCTATAGTAACGCAGTGCAGTAATTGAACCTTAAAGGTGACGTCTCGTTTATGTCGAAAGATAATGCACACAAAGGGAGAGAATAGAGAACTCTTTTTACTAAATCACTTAGGGTCTGTTTAAGAAGGGCATTAAAAGTGGCAAAATTCCTGACTTTTTTTCCCCAGGTTCTATTTAATCAAAACATGAAAGATAAAGACTTGTGCAATCTCTTTTTTTTTTTTTTTTTTCCCCTCAGCTGGTCAAGCAAAAGGAAACAAAAATATTCCTTAACTCCAATACAAAATTTTATTTTTTTTTTATTTAAGCTGTAAATACAATACAAATTTGAATCCCCAAGAATGAAGTCTGCTTTGTCTTTTGCTGCCACTGAAGTGACTGCATTTCCATGCAGAAATTTGTAGTATAAACTTGTGTACAAGACCATAAAAGAAAGAGCTTTGTTGCACACAATGATGCTCAGAAATTGTTTGACTTTAGCATAGCTAGTATGTGACAAGACTTGAGCATCAGTCGTGGCTCAACTAGAACACAGTTGAACTGAAAAAGTTTATATTTTCCAGGTTTGATGCCTAAGGGTTGCACTGTGTATCACTATCGATATCAAAACTAGGTAGCAGGATTATGACAAATTGCACTGTCAGTTTTTATACCCCATCTGAATTATTATCATCTATACATTTAGGCAAATTTCACTAATTTTAAGTAATTCATGTGCAAATCACTAATTGATCTCTTTCCGTAATCTCCATTATATATAGTATCAACAATACTAAACCATATTTAAGGAAACTTGGGGATACAACAGATTAAATGGAGTTTGTTTATTGACATTTTACCTGCTTGAGTCATTGCTGAGATAGAAATTGCAAGTTTAACTTCATTTAACTTACTTCAGAAGTGACATTATGCATCTGGTGGTGTGCTAAAGGACATGACTGTATGGTACGCATCATTTCGGAGTGCAGTCAGAGCAGTAGGTTTTCTCTTCTTGCAAGCTATGGAAGTAAAGATATGAATTCAGAGATATGCCAGGTCACAGCTGGAAGGAAGGGCAGAGCAGAGATACACTAGATGCTGTTAAAGTTGCAAGAAACATGAAGTATGAGGCATCAATTTATGTCACTCTGAGCTTCTTTTTGCATGCAAAATCCAGGCATCCACATTCCATAATGAATCATGATGCTACAACATGTGAAAATGGGAAATATACAGATCATCTAAGGGGAAAATCATGGTGCTTTACTGTACCATTTCATAGATTAAGGTTATGAGTGGAATCTCTTAAGAGACTACAAGAAGAGAAAGGAATTAAAATACTTCTTCTGAAATAAGAATTATCTGGAAATAGTATTCTTAGATTAAATCTTTATCATTCAATAAAGTTATTTTATCCCATATGTCCTATACCTGGATAGGATTTTAAATGAATAGGAGATATAAGACTTTTAATAAGGCTGAAACTAAGGTGAAATGATACACATTGATTTTCAGCTTCATTGGAGATTTAAAACTTACCACTAATAACATGATAAAATCCTCTTTTTTTTTCTGCAATATATTTTTTATTTAGAATTGGCTCTGATGAATGCTGCCAGCATTCTTTACTCTTGAAGAGAAGGCTGCGAGCAATTTTGTGATTTTTCTGACTTACATTTGTTTGTTTCCAGCTTTCTCATAGGCTCCTTTTAGGTATTGGAAAACTGCTCTAAGATCTTCCCAGAGTCTTCCATTCTCCAAGCTAAGCAACCCTGACTCTTTCAGCCTTTCCTCACAGGAGAGATGTTCCATACCTCTAACCATCTTCCTTGCCCTCCCCTGGACTTGCTCCAACAGGTTCACAGCTTGATATCAATTTCCATCAGGATATGGAGCTATTGTCCATGACCCTCTTAGTAAGAACTAAGTTGCCAGAGTTATTTAGGTGCCTGTGTTCTATTTAAAGTCTGCTCACTGTTGATTTTCAGTGAGATTTGGGCACAAAAAGTGGAATTTATTCCTCACAAAGAATGTGCATAGTGCATAGCAGAATACTTTGCTACTATCAAGATGCTACAGGCATCAGGGCTGCATCAATAGAGTCAGTGACATTTTAGGAGTTGAAATGCAATGGGAGATCTTGCTGTGTTGAAGGCCCAGATATGGGACTGCAAGATACTTGCACAGCAACACTTCCTGGCCAGCTGCTCTGACTACACCATGGGTCTTCTGTATAGACACCAAGAGAAATTTAGCCTGATATTTTGAATTGCGCATGAGAAGGAAAAAATGAAGTGGTTTTGTGTGTGTAGTTTGCTCACCTTTTGCTTTTTTAATGCAGCGTTATCTTGACACAACAGCAGGTTGGTCAGGACACTTGAAATCTCATGTAGTTCTAGAAGGAGAAATGCAAAGTTCTACACCTCAGGTAACAATAACATCATGCAGCTGTACAGACTGGAGCTCACTGGTGAGTTAGCAGCCCTGCTGAAAAGTACTGGAGTTCAAAGCAAATACGAGTGAACATCGTTCACTGAAGAAGACTGCATACTGAGCTACATTACTGTGGTTAACAGATCAAAAGAAGTTATTATCTATTTTTGTTCAGTGTTACTGAGGTTGCATATGCAATGCTTCCTATGCCTTTTAATCTCCCAGTTCAAAAAGCTGAGTTGAGTAACCCAAGAGGATCCAGTAATGAAATATCAAGATAATCAGAATGAAGAAAACATTAGCTGGAATAAGCTGAGAAGTCTGGGCCTGTTTAAACTGATGCAGGTTTATTTAATGGTAATTGACAGCTACTTGAAGAGGAGTTACAAAGGTCACAGACAAATATTTCTCAGTAGTAGCAGGAGAAGCTATGAGATAATGGCCACGAGTTGCAGCCTGGAATTAGATATTAGCACACTTAGATATTAGATATTATTTTTTACTAGCCAAAATGAAGGGGTTGTGAGTGGAGATATATATGTACAGCATCATGTCAGTTTACAGCGAGAGGTCATAGCACCTCCTCAGGGATTTTCAAGACTTCAGTAGGCAAAGCCATAACTGATCTGACCTAGTGCTGTGGATAGTTTCTCTTCAAGTAGAACTCAAACCTGGTGACCTTCAGAGCGCCTTTTAAGACAAGCCTTTTATGACTCCATGAGCTGCTTAAAGTTCTTTTACCAGCTGCTGAACTGTGTCTGAAAGGACAAAGTTATCACAGTGGGGAAGTTGTCAGGAAGGTAAAAATGGTTGGGGAAAAGGGTAGCCTCTCCCTATGTCCTCCGCCTACTTAAGCAGTACTAACCAGAGGAGTGTGTCCTTTTAACCAGAACATAAGTAAAATGTATATAACTGACAGATTTCAATGTATATATTTCTAACTGATTGTCGATTGGCTGTCAAGGGGTTTGCAGGCTGCTGAGGCAAAGCCAGACGTGGATTTATATCTGCCTGCCATTCTCTTTGAATGAATTCTGCCTGCCATTCCCTCTCAGTTCATGTACAGGTGCTACATGACTTAGGAGAATTTATATCATGGATAATTTTACTCTCTTTAAATTTTATTTATTTTCTTTTTTTACCCAGCCAAGGGTTTTAAAATATCTGTGAAAGATAGTGAGTGCATGCTTGGTTATTGCTTGTTCTACTAATTTTCTTGCTGTGGGATAAGTAACTTCATACTGTAATTTTGCTTTTGAATGTTGAACTTCCTGTTGAGAAAGAGAAAAGGATGTGAGTGCAAATTTCTGCTTCCCTCTAAATAAACTTGATCACATTTTTGTTCAGAAAAAAAAAAAATCAAATTCTTGTAGGCTTTGCTTGCTATGTGTCTTATTAATCTAGCACAGGCATTAACTGGGTTTGATAGTTCAAGGAAAAACAGAAGTTTTTTTTGCTTGTTTTACTCAGTCAGTTGCCATAAAATGAAAATACAAGTTTTTCTGGACTTTACATTCCAACTTCTTTCTGAAGCCTGAAGACAAATGAGTGATCAAAGGCTTTCTCTCTGTGATTGTCTGGCTGATATTTCTAATTGTACAATTAGTTTAAAATGCTTTTAGCTTTTATAAGGTTGAACGTTTAATGTCTGGTCATAATAAACAAAGAAAAAGACCCATCAAGGATCAGATGCCTAGTGACATTAGGAGGACTGTTTCTGTCTTACTCTTAAGGCTATCAGGGGAGAACAGTCAGCTCCATTTCCCAGTGTAACCAACCAAGAGGACTCTGTCAACAAAACTCCTTTCCTGGAATGCCTTTCAGACTTCAGGGAATTACTGCTACAGGGCTATAGGAGTCAGTATGTGACAGAAAAAAATTTGGGAGGTGTAAAACTTACATATTTTAAGAGCATGGTGTGAATGCGGGAAAATGATTATGGAGTTCTCACATGGAGAAACAAAGGCAGGGAAAGGGACAGCTAAAGGTAGATCAAGAAAGAACACGTACATGGAAATAGACGGAAAAGAAAATGTAGGGGCCATTTGATTGTGAGCAGATGGCTGGCCAGCACATCTATCCACTGTGATTGTGACTGTACTGGGTCATGTCTTCTTTTTAAACCCTATTCTTTTTCTGGGTGGAATATTCTGGCTGCGTGCAGCACTAGTAAGATAGTGAAGAGGCAGAGGTGAGAATTAGCTGCTGCAGGGACTGTAAATGCAGGACAGCTCCCAGGAAGACAAAGGGACTTGAGGGTCAGCTATGGAAAAGATCATCAGTCTGGACAATCTACCGGAGATAATTGCTAAGGGAGAGCAACATGTAAGTACTGTGCCTGTGTGCATGTGGAATGAGACACCTGATTCCCACTGGCAGCAGTGGGCCTGCAAATGTCAGGTTCTTGTATGTCCAGGTGCTGGCAGCTAGGGACACTCCAGATATCTGGGGCAAGCTACTGCATAGACTTGAGTGCCTAAGGCCAGCTACTGGAATGATCCATATTGTCTGCTCATTTTTGTGTGTATGTTTCACTACCTGACTTCAGTAATGAACAGATGGAGAGGAAGAACAGGACGGGCCCATCTGGGCTGTTCACATTTATGGGAGTGCTACTCTTTTTTTTCTGGTGCGTTCTGCTAAGATAATGTTCTCTGTGTGCCCAGCTGTGCATGTATGTGTATCCACACATGTATACTACGTGATGTGCATGTCGGTGTGTATTTACTGTCAGCCTCACTACTGACCAAACTGGGGACATGTAGCTGCAACATCTATTAGCCTGCTATATTTTTTTTTTTTGTAAGATACAAGATGGCAAAGTAAAATTAATAAAGATATACTTCCTTGAGTTTGAAATAAGTTAAAGTGAAAACAAAACTATGAAATATTAGCTTGTGAATGTTCAAAAAAATTAAATACCAGTCAAAGATGACTGGCAGAATTTGAGACTCCTGGAATTTTTAAGAGGAAAAAAATAATCCCTGAAGAATGAAAGTAAAAAAAAAAAATAAAAAAAAAATTATTTCCCCCAGATATATAGACTATTTGTGAACACCAGAAGAAGAGGGAGGAAAGAAACCTTTAAATATCAATATCATTGCATACTACATGAAAGGAAAATCTTAGATATTGCAGAATATTGTTGTAAAATTATTTTGACCATGCATGAACCAGTTGTACCAGAAATAAACAATAGACTAAATGATGCCTTTCAGAATCCCTGGACAGATGAAAGTTCATCATCAGAGACAGGAATGCAGAGTAGAGCTTATGCTCAGAAGATAGATGGGTAGTGCTTGATACTTCGTGGAAAGTTTAATGAGTAGTTTCAGCAGACTGACTGGTAATGTAAAGATTCATCAAGGAGTCACTGAAATTGCCTCTCAGACACTACTGCGCAGTAAGAACCACACATGGAGAATGATTCAAAATATATATGGGCCTAATGGACACACTAAGTAAAAGACTCCAAAATCTCACATTACAGTTTTTCCCTTGCTTCTCCATGTTGAAGTTTGATGGCATGGTTTTTATTATCTGACAGTGGTACTGGGAAATTATTCTAGTTGCTGGTGCAGACTATAGCAAATACTTCTTTTTTGCGTGAATCAATTTCAGACTGACACTTTTGTTTGGAAGTAGTTTACTTTGAGCCTTTGTTTTCAAAAGGTCATTGGTTGTTTCCACCTCCTCCATCAGAAGCCACACTATTTGAGCAGTTTTGTTTCTATCTGTTAATGAAAAACTAAGAGAAGAGTCAAACACTTCTCAGTTTTGACTTCCTTGACTTCTAAAGTCCCTTTCTTTCTCTGTCAGTTCATTTCATTGATGTGGTCTCCTAGTTTTTCACCTTGTGATATGCAACTAAGAGCCTGGGCTACAGGACTATTTCTATGTTTTTGGGGGTTTTATTGATGGGGGGTGGTGGGTCTGAAGTCACCAGAGGGTCAATCTCTTGACCTGTCCTTCTACTAAGTATTATATTTCAACGTCATGATAAAAATATTGTTAAAGACAATTTCAGAACAATCAATTATTGCATCCTTCCAGGGATTTGGCCATGTGCTAAACTGGTGAGGAAATTCCATTAGTAACTTGGGAATTTAATCTCCCATAACGAAGCAGTTCCAATATTATTCTCTTTGATAGCATAAGCAGTCTCAGATCATATTTCAGTCTGATTCTAAGATTCTTTACGAAATTCTCACTACAGCACTAGCACATTATTCTTGATTATCCTTGTACAAAATGTTATAGTCATATCTCTGGCATCTATTATGCTTAGTTTCTTTGTCATCTTATACGTCGTTAACACATAATGTTGACTCACTGCCTTTACCCTTTCACTGGCTTACCAGGGTAGAAGAGTATCTTTCAATACTTCCCTTCTGTCACAATTATTTTTCAGTGTGATTTGTCATGAAAAATTACTATGAAATTCATAAGGAAAATTTTGTCTTGTACACCTGACTCACAAAACCCCAACATAATACTTCCAGTTACATTTCTTAAATTTTACAATGTCTGCTATTGTTCTGTCAACGAGTGCAGAAATAAAAAGAACAAGTGTTTGAGAACTGAACATTTTGCATAGGTGAGTTTAAAATTAGTATCTATTGAAAGTAATTTTATTCATATTACATAATTTAAAGTTTAAAACACAAATGCACTTTGTTTCTCCAATTATACAATTAATGAGGAATATTAACAGTAATGTACTGGTAGCTAATGTAGGTGAAAGCAAGTGTGTAAGTGTTTAGCTTACACATGAATATGATTTTGCTAATAACGGAATTGTTTCTTATCCTGTTGAAGTTAATAGGACAGTTATATTGAATTTCTTTGGATCATGAGCAGACCTAAAATGTTGTCATACTTCTTAGAAAAATCCTGATTCATGTTTTAGCACCATGTAATGCTTTTTCTTTGCTTGTGCTCTTGCTTAGCCAGAGGCAATAGCTGTGCACTCAACATTATTTCAATCGAAGCAGCAAGGTCACTTTTTCTGGTTATGTACAACTCTTCTAGAAGGAATTGCCCTGCATCTTTCTGTAACATATGATTGCCTACAAAATCAATTAAATAGAGTTTGTAAGACAGTCTGTGAGAATTAAAGGACTTTTATAAGGGAAAACCAGAGGAAAATGTATAAAGTAATCTGCTACAGAAGGGGAATTTCCTGTATGTGTATCGTGTTGTTAGTTTTGTGCATTATTCTCCAAATGTAAATTTCTTAAATGTCTGCATGATCATTCCTTTCTAATGCAGCCATACCATATGTACGAAATACATGTATGGCCTATTTAACTTTATTTAGAAAAGTTGATATTTATATCCATAAATATTCTGAAAACCAGAACATTCTAACAAATTCTCATACAATTTATAACTGTGACTTTTATTTCTTAGTAGAACTTGCTGGAAACAGTATTTTTTAAAAGATATTGTGGTTAAAATGAAAAATAAATGCTGGAGGGGAAAAAAGGAGGAAAGTATTCTCAAATATTCTGTAATATTCTACTGATTATGGACAATAATGTGAACTTAGACTCACCTTTCAGAGCCAGTAGGCAGTACTGTATTATGCAGTTCTTTTTTACCTATGGAGGAGAATGTTACAGAGGAGTCAAGAAACCTTTCTACCAATTTGGTCATTGAATTGCATGTTTCTGCAATGTGTAAGGGTTTTGTCACAGTGGCATTTGTAGCACTAAATAAGATTAAATTTTTTTGAACAGTTCTTCAAGTGAGTAAAAAAAGCCATCACTCAAACCCAGTACTTTTAAATGAATTGCTGATTTAAGCTTGTATTATGGGTTACATTTTGAAAAGCACAGAAGTGCATGATTTGAAGAGGGGCTGTGTGTGCATAGATATTTCTCTCCTACTGAATCCTTATAATAAGATTTATCACTGTGAGTCATGATGGTGCCTTATAAAAATGGTTTAATCATCACTAAATACCTGTGTTACCTGACTACACAATGAAACAGACCCTAGTTTCAGGATGAAAAGCAGAAACGATGTATGACCTGCTCAGATCTGTTGCAGTTTCTGGTCAGAGGGCATTCAGGGTTTGTGCAGTCACTGGCCTAGGTCTGAGCTGACCTGCACCGAGAAGGATAATGCTAGAAGTCAGAAGCCTTCTTGTTCTGATTTTTAGAGTGGACAAAGCGGCCCACTCCTGAAGACAGAGCAAAAGGTATTTCCAGCATCTTCTCAGGCAAGCAAGCTCTAGTTGAGGTGTATTAGTGCTGCATTGCAGTTCAAGGCCTGGGAACAGATTGCTCGTAGCACAGCTCTAGATGAAACTGCAGCTTGTTTGTGACGTTCTCGGTGACAGAGATGAGTAGTGGTGTAGAAATTGTGTTTCAACCCATAAAGGAAAGCAGCACTGCCAGCTGAGACGCGGGCCTGGTTGGCAATGCCGCTCTTCTGTTCAGCTTCTAGGGAACACCACCCTCTCTGCACTTTTCACCACTGAGACTGTTTCCCTATGAGGACAAGGTGAAAGAGTCTTCAAGATGGCTTTTTCTACTTGGTACTTCTGCAAGTAAGTCTGAGCAAGATGGGGCCATTTATGCAGGCTCTAATATGCAGGCTCAGTCTGTTTTCTGGTCAACATACCTGTGAAGGTATTTTTTGCCAGCCATTTAGGAACTCTCTTGTCAAGAAGTTATCCTGTTTGGGGTAAAAGACTGGAGAATTTTTTTCTGAGGGATGGAAATATGTCTCAGGACAGGATTTCAGTCTATGAAATGGGATTACAGTACTTTTGGATAAAATGTTTAACAATGTTTTTGTGAAAGAAAAGAACGCCACAGTGTGATGCACTCAACACTGGAAGAAGAAAGAGTAATGGGGAAAGAATTTGAAATTACATTACATAGGCTATCCTGTTTTGGCACATCTTAAGAAGAAAATGCAGTACTAAAAGAGTTGTTCAGACCTACCAGTAATGGATACTGCTCCAACTGAGCAGTTTAATTACAAATAGATATTACACGGGAGTAGGTAGTGTGGGGACTCATGTTAACAATCACTTATTGTCCCATTATCACTTTGATTTTGTTTGCTACAGTTTCTTTAAGAGAGTATTAAAACCCTCTGGAAGGATGTGGAAAAATGTTCTTTTTTTGGAGCTACTGAGATTGCTCAAGGTGCAAAATACTTAAAGGATTAGAGAGTGAGGCTAGAGTAGAATTTCCATTTGCAGTTAGAAGCCTGAATCACATGGATATTGAAAAATCTTTGCAGACAGGGAACTGAGAGCCAGCAACACTAGAGATGGCATGAGCTATCCCAAGTGGCTGCAACTTTGAAGAAAGATTATCTGATTTGACTCTAAGAAAGGTCTCCAGTCCAAGGCTGTAGTGTGGAATACTAGTCAACCCTTCACTGTTTCCCCACATTGCTTAGAGTTTTCTCTATTTTAAAGTTTGGAATTTTTTGTTCAAATAATCTCTGGGGCTTTCACACTTTAGAAACCTCTCCTTTTGGGTGAGGTCCAGTCACAGTGATCAGTAACCACGCAAACAGTCCAGGAATCTGTTGCCAGTAAGATTCCTCATGCTATCTGTGTACATTGGTGTGGGTAACCTTAGTTTTGTCATGAAACGCAAGCTTGTTGGAGGCAATGGAGATGGAGTTCATACTGTCTGCTTCAGTCATAGACCAGTGTGTGATGCCTAGAACCAGAGTTCAGCTGAAGGAGGTGATGAGGAAAGAGAGCTGCAAGCAGGCAAAAAGGCTTTATCTTCTCTATTCATATAGACTGCCTGCTCCTCTGCTATAGCTCTGCTGCTATACATGATCCCAGTGGAGCCATAACATGAAAACCATTGATTTGGAGAACATGAAGGGTTAAAACACTCTTATGTCTCTCAATAAACTCCCATCTTAAATAGACACATACAGAGGAAAACCAATGATGAGTGGTGCTCCTCAGGGGTCACTGTTTGGACCAGTGCCATTTAATATCTTTGTCAGTGACATGGGTAGCGGGACTTAGTGCACCTTCAGCGAGCTTTCCAATGACATCAAGCTGAGTGGTTCAGTCGACATGCCAAAGGCAAGGGATGCCATCCAGAGGGACCTGGACAGGCTTGAGAGTAGGCCCATGCAAATCTCATAAAGTTCAACAAAGCCAAGTGCAAGGTCCTGCATCTGGGTTGAGGTCTGGTCTTCTCTTTCAGAAAGAGGACATAGCAGGAAAGTTATTTGAACAAAATTGTTGTATTTTGAGTTTTGACCTTTTTGTCCTTATACTGATGTTGTACTTACATTCTTTGAAAGAAGTGCTATTGCTTATAAATGTGTTTATAGTGTAGATTTGATTTCCTACAGTTCATATTTTAGAATTAATTAAATTTTGACTAGTGCATATGAGGTTCCTCAAGCAAATTTCCCTAGGTTGTTCTATTTAATCGTCTAATTTACAGTAAACAAATTAGTTTCAATCAAAAAGATAGATAAGTCATATAAATATTTGTTCCACCTCTTGTGTCTTGCTTGGTACATGGTGGAATTGAACACATTTATTCAGGATTCATCTGTTTGCTTGTGACCTTCCTGCATATTTGTCAGGTGTTTTAGATTCTGGTTGCCATCATCGATGGTGAAGTCCTGCACATGCACATCACTTTTAAGTGAGCCTTATTTTCTAATTCTATTCTATTCCAAGTGTTGTCAAAAATCTTTTATTCTCTTAATCTTTGTACATTAATGTGTTAACAAAGACAGCTCAATTTGATGTTTATTCTAAAACTTAGGGTATGTAAGCAGTAGCTGCACTTATGGTAGGGAGCTGTTCTGCAAACACATCCAGAATGTGAACTCAAGTTTTTGTCTTCAAATTCATGTAAATTCAGCTGTTATAAATGTATACTGGGAGTTTTTGCCACTTTAATTTAACACATAGCAGTGATTTTCTTCTTACTTATCTTTATGTTTAAGGTTTCATTAAGAAAATATTACCTGACACCTAGATACTTATGGTTGCTCAAAACAACTCATTCTGTACACCCAGCATGTGATAGGTTTCAGTAAAAATCTTTCAAATCCTATGCTTGCTCTTTAGAAAGAGTTGCATCCCTAAGATCTAAATCACAAATCAACAAAGTTAATTAGACCTTTGGCTGCCCTGGTTTTCTAATAGCATTAAGGACTTAAATCACTTTGAAATCCACTTCTAACAATGACAAATTTTAGTCCAAAGTGTGTAAGGCTTACTTTAGCAGAGAAATTTGGTTACAGAGAGTATTAGCATCATTTGGCTGAGAACAGCCATATTATACTAAGTAGCTTTTAAACCCTGAAGCAAAGAAAATTAAGTTAGGTACAGAGTTTACTACAAAATGGAGAGAGATGAAAATAAGGAGACAATGAGTATCAGGGAAAATTTGTAATACTAAGAGATAATGTGTGTTGTGAATATAATGAAAGCCCTTTGATTTGGATCCTAAGTGCTGCATAAAAGTTATGGGGCATTGTACTGTGTCTGCAAACAAATTGACCAGACTAGCTAATAAATTTGTCCAGTATCCAGCTTCTGTGATAACAGACCTGTAGATCAAAGAAGTAAATCTGAATTTCATGATACGCAAAATCAGACTAGTCACTAAACCAAACAATAATAATAATAAGAAAAAAATAATCCGTTTTTAGGTCGTTCATTAGTCTCATGTATGTAATTTTATTGTGGAGTACAGACCTTGATTTCCCATGCAACAATCTGGGAAGTCCTCTAGCTGATTTGCAAGCCTGAGAGTAATTATATTTTAAGAAATACATTAGAATGGAAATAAATATTTCTTTTCTCTGACAGGTTTATATTTTTGCAATTTAGATAAATTTTAATCCTTTACCTAATCACACTGTGTTCCCAACAGCAGAATATCAAGATAAAATGATACGATGCTATTGTTAGTTTACAACCACAAGACAGTTGCTAGTGATAGGTTTAATTGCTAATGTCACTACCCTGAAAGGCTAAGGGGCACTTAGGCATTTACATCTTGCTACTACATCTAGACCTGTAGTTTACATACATCTAGCATTGTATTGTTCAAGTTCTTTATTCTAAATAGCCATCAGTTTTTGTCACTTTGTACAAACTCCAGATAGTGGGATTCATACATAGCTTGACAATGTTGTCAGTTCAGCTCAGTGTACTATAACTTCTTCTTTTGTTTGTTTGGTTTGGTTTGGTTTGTTTTTTTTTTTAATTGTGCTTCTTGTATTGACTTTTTTCCATCTATGTCTTAAGTGTGCATGCATCAGTAGTAAAATAAGTTCTTCTCTCAAGTTTCTGTCTTCTTTGGGTTTGTGAGATGAGCAAGTTAAATCAACGGTTGTCTTTATTTTATTGAAAATAAAACTTAGAATATGTATTATCAGTCTTGAGGCAGTGGAAAGTACCTGTGGTAGTGATAACTTGCAACTTCCAACAGGAAGCACAAGTCTGTTGCTGAGTGAATTGGTAATAAAAACTGGGAGTGATTTGGAATTATTTTAGCAGTCAAAATAATCTTACAAAAACTACTCAGATTCTGCCTTTTAACAATATATGCCTGATGTTATGTATCTATTTGGTTTGTGAAGCTTCATGAGAATTTTATATCAAGCAATATTGAATTTTGAAGTCATTTTTATAGGTATCACCAGTTTGGTTTTTTGTTTGTTTGTTTGTTTGTTTTTTGTGTGTGTGTGTTTGTGTCTGAGACTCCCAAGAATAATATCTATACAGTGTCAATTCACAGAAATCTAGCATTTCCAGAGCCACTTCAGTTCAAGTGGACATGACAATGTGTAGGTTAAGAAAGATAAGAAAGTGCCAGGAGTAACCTGCATAATTTTGGCAAGCAGTAGAATTTGGCTTCTTGATTGTCAGGCATCTCAGTCCTCATCAAGATACCTGAGCATCAGAGGTAGACTTTATTGGTTGAGGCAATGGTGCCCCTAGGGTGCAGGTGGAGGGATTTCCACCTGATTTTAATTTTTCATATTCACATGAACTCTGCTTCTTCACACAGAAACTTTGAAAGAAAAGTGTGAAATGCAATTTTTCAATTAAAAGATTTGTAATGCTATAAAATATTTTGAGACAACATAGAAGGTGAAACTTTCATAAAAATAATTCTCCTTGCTTTCTGCTTCTTGTATATATTACACTTACTGAGGCACTTGCCCTTAATATTCCATTTAGTTCAAGTCTTGAACTTGAAACTTTTTATCTAGTTAAAATGTTCCTTAAAGAAAGCATTAAGCATGCCTGATTTTGGAGTATCTTCATGTTCCAGTCTCTTCTCAGCCTTTAAAGAAACACATTTTTTTGCAAATTGAAAAAAAACTGCTCAAGGTAAAAGTTCAAGAGTATCTAATGTGTTTAAATATTGATGTATATTCTATTGCAATTTTTAAATGTGCCTTACCAGAGCTCTGAGGTGCATGCACAAATCAATTTAAAAACACACAGAGAGTCTTATCTATAGGCATGGAAAGAGACTCTTCAGAACTATCAGTCTGAGAAAGGGGTATTCTCACTAGCTAATTCAGAAAGGTATTGTATGATATAAAATAAATATGACTATTTGTGTTTCCCTCTTGTAAACTTAAAATTGAAAATGGGAGGTCTTCATTACATTTGGCACAAATAATAGAACTGTACAGAAATTCACTGCTAAAGCTCAGTAGAATTTTTGATAATGCATTTGCATTCATCCACTATAGTACAGTATAATTAATTAGTTTTTTAGACAAATATTTTTCTTAAAATAATATTTTTTATTCAGAGAAATTTAGTGAGGATAATATTCCAGGGTGTAAGCTTAATCATTAACTCAATTCAGAGTGGAATAATAGTTGTAAGACTGCAGCTGTAAGGATAACATGGGGCTAGTCTAAATGTCCTTGTGCATATTGTCCAACAGAAGTGTTTCAGGGTTCGGTAGATAACTGGCATTTAGGGTAGAAACCTAATCTTTGCTCTGAAAATACTGTCTTGATCCAGAAAAAGTGTTGGGAAAGCTAGGCAATGGTTATGGTGCCACTGTGCTGTGTTGATTTTACTTCCAAACTGCGGCCTTTGTTGTTCTGGATCAGCTATTATGTTAAAATACATAGGATTCTTTTGTCAAACTTAAGGTTATGTATATTTCAGTGCTATTGTCCATTTAAAATATACTAAATATTTAATTAAGCCCATATGTTATTACTAGAATTTTATCAGAATTGGTTTGATATGTTATTACCTCTTGATATATATATTAGGTGATATGCTGAAAGAGGTTGAAATTCACAGTTTAGGTGGTGGTATCAGGAGAATATCCATGAAAGTATTTCTTTTGTGATACATATTTATATAGTCCAGAGTCACTGCTTTGAATTATTCTGAAAATTGACATATACATGTCAATGATGTTGAGAACAATGAGGTAATCTTTCCTTAACACTGAATAACAACACTGTAGATCTCCCATTATGTGCCTCAAATGAGACAACTGGTGCACCTTAGGTGAAGTTCCAGGTTTCCAGTGGCATAATATGCAGCTTTGGGAAATACATCTCAATTAGCCTGTCACTGGAATTAGTTTCACCTTTTAAATGTCTAAGCCTGTGTCTATGATAGTAGATTAATCAGAGTCAACAAGTATTTCCAGACACTGGAATTTGATTGTCTATTCCATTAAACTATTCCTATGTTCCCCAAAAGTAAAATAGCTAATTCCAAACAGTTTCTTGGCACAGATTCATTCCACGGGCCATCCCCCATGCTTCCTGAAACAATGCCTGTGGTGGAGAATAAAATAATTTGATAATAATATTTGAATACCATAGATCAATCAAGCTACTCTATGCTACTTGTCCTTAGACAAAGTTCCAGGGCACATAAAATTAAGTAGTGTAGTATGGACATAATGCTGACAGTCTTCCTTATGTAAGAGATTGAAAGGGAAGAAGTCCATCTTCTGTCTAAGCAATATTTTCTAGAAAGCATGGGATGTAAATGAGAGCCTTTTCTAAGTTTTCCGTTAGTTAAATTGGACTAAAACTCTTGTATGTTCTTCCTGTTAAAATAAAAATGTTTTGCTTAAAAAGCAAACTGCCTACAGAGTGCAATAATAGCAACAGAGAATAAACAGACCCCAAACATCATCAAATTGAAACCATGCCACTCCTACAATATAATGAAGCCAGTCTGATGCTAAACCATACTAATTGAACGGCGTGAAATAATATGATTTGGATCAGAAGAAAATGAAATACAATAGATGCCTTGTGCTTTTTACTCACAGAAATTATAAGGCTTAGAAGAAAATCAAACCTTCCTTCAGAACATTCTGAGCTTGTGAAAAGTGCATTCCTTACAAAATCATGCTGGTTAGGAAACTCCTGTCCAGCTCTTCCTTTGATGTATATGTACCAAATACTTGTCTGAATTAAATTCTTTTTTTAAAATCTCTCCCTCTTCAGAGTCTTTCTCTAGTTAAGAGATTTTCAGACTATCAATAAAATATATTCATGTTGAAATATCTGAAGTTATTGCCATGGGATTAAGCTCTTTCTTTTTTTTTTTTTCCTTCCCTTTAGGCAGGTTTCCTAGGATGAAAGTAAAAAGGAGACAATTTCAAGTCAAGATTATAATTAATATGTGTGTGTTTTTATTTCTCTTTATCTCCAAAGTGTGTGTTAAATTACACGTATATATTAATTTAAAATAATGTCTTTTAAACATTGAGGGGTTTTGTCCCTTCCAGCCAGAAATGTAGCTCTTGCTATGCAGTGATCTCAACAGTAAAATAATTGCAAATCTTCTGAAAAAATAGAATTCTTTAAAGATTATTTTTTTTTTAGGTTCAGGAATAAAAAAATGTTTTATATCTACATACACGTATAAATAATTGTATGCCAGTAGATGGTGCTCACTGTGTAGTATAGTCTCTGGGGTTCCTAAGACCAATAAAATTTGTTGTTGTGCAGTGAAACCAGCGTTTGTGCAACTCTTTACAGCTACTCTGAACAGATGGTAGGAATGTTCTCTCTAATTTAGTGTGTAGTACTAGCTTGAATACAGATCCATATAACACATGCTTTTTGAGAGAGTCCTTTTGCTGGCAATAGAAAAAGATTTCTACTGCTCTTGTGGGTGACAGTTTGAAGTAAACATGGTGGCTCAACAAGTGAAGATATATTGAGAGGAATTCAAAGGAGAAAAGATATGAAGGGACACACCTGAAACAGCAGAAAACTGCTGCCAAGAAGAAAATAAAAGATACCAACAGTGGGCCGAGGGGAGAAAAGAAATTGCTAGGCAAGGGGTTACAAGATTGAAGGAAATAGTGATGGAGATGGGATAATAGAATTTGAAGTAGAATAAATAAAGCTGAATATGGAGAAAAGACATAGAAAACAGGACATATTTAAGAAAATTAATAGAGAAATATAAATAAGGTAAATGTTGTTGAGACAATAATACATACAAAGACTCAATATGAGAAAAGGAAACATGTAAAAAAATTACTGTGTATTAGTAAGAAATAAATATTTTTCGTCTTTCAATTTCACATATGCCAATACTACATTGGTGTAAGGTTTGAACAAGAAGAGTGAGGTTTAAATGCCTAGTAATTCTTGAAATCAATGTACTGACTTGTGCTCCCACTTAAAAATTTGGGAATATTACATTTCTCTGGTTATTCTGCTTGGAATGTCTTGGGTATGAGTATGTGTCTGTCTCCTGGCAGACTTAGAGGTATATTGTAAGTGGTATTTGTTGTCTCTCTGTGGTAATTTGCTATGCTGTTGCCTTTAGCTGTGATTTTTGTCCCAGGGTCCCTGCCTGGTGTCCCTCAGCAATGCTCCAGTGACAGGATTGTGCCATGCCTGTCTGGCAGTAAGGTTGACAGATCTAGTACAAAACAGATGGAGACCACTACCAATTCATTCTGAAGGTCCCGCTGCATACCCATTTCATTTTTCTATTGTGAATTTATCTTCACAGATGTAGGCAAAAGGATAACTATGGGGCCAGAGGACTTCAATGCAGAAAACTTCCACTGAGAATAGGGGAAGTAGGGAAAAGAGTAAGACCTTCTTCCTCTCTTCCATGAGTTCTCCAATAGATGGAGGCAGAGATCCTTCCCTAGACAATCTACAGCCAAGACTGCTTTTCAGTCCTGCAGGGCTGAGGTCATGACATAAAAGCAGCAAAATATGCATGATGGAACAAGTAATGAAAGAGAGATGGGATCATGGAGAACAAGATATTACAAGAGATGTGAAAGTCAAAGTTATTTGTTAGATCTGTGTACACTAGTGCAACTTCATGATGTGGAGAGGTAAAGAGAACTTCTATTTAAGACATCATTTTTGTACCTAGAACCCTAAAATGTTTCCTGCTTACAAGAATAATAGTTTGAAGTTATTGAAAAAAAAAATCTGAAGACTCAAAAATTGAATGCAGTTGGGGTTTTTTTAACAGCTGTTTCCATCTGTGTCCTGCTTTATATGAAATGAAATTAAAGAACCTATAAAAAGAAATCAAAAGAAATGTAACCAATGTATGAAGCAAATCAAACTGAAAAATGTCATTAGTATTGCTTATTAGATATTCAGTTGTTAGAATATCTTTAAACCTACATTATCTACCAAGTCCTTATTTGTCTTTGCTCTTTGTGTAGATCTAGTAAGAATTACTAGCATCTAAATTTAGTGAGCACAGCTGATTGTATACAAATTTATAGCACAAAATGATCTGATATATAATTCATTGTGCTTAAGGTACATAATGTTATTTAGCCTTAGCATCCTCAGGGACCTTGATTGTAGAAACAGAATAATCCTACTCTGAACAGGGAAACAGTGTTCCAAAGATATAATATATGATTAGTCAAATTTGAGGTGTTTCTGCATCTTATTAGTAATTCTTGCATTGCATTATGAATTACATGTAAAATAATGTAATTTTTCTTTCATTCTGTTATTTATTTAGCTGACTGGTAATGCACAATTTTGTGCATTTAGAGGTTTTATACAATTATGCCATCTAAAGATGAGTTAGCATGCACATACCACACCAGTTAAAGTAATGGTGTTTATCTGTCTAAAAGCATAGTGCATCTGTCTGGCCATCCACTGTAGATTGGGTTACTGTGTCCGGGATCTGAAATTAGCAGTCTGGTCACACTCAGCCTAGGAAGGCATTGCAAACAGGTGGATGTGTGGTGTGAAGTGCCAGTATCAGGGCTGGAGAGAGTCTAAGCCCTCCTTCAGCTCTGATTCAGTCTGTCTTTCCCAAAAGCGCCTCTCATTAAAGATGTAAGTACTCCCTTTGAAATCAGTGGGACGATTCATGTGCTTAGTCAGGCATGTACTTTAAGAAGATTGCTGAACTGGGACCATTCTGCACCATCTAAATGACTGTACACTCTTCAGGACAATGGAAAATCAGTCTCACTGTTATTTTAAATATGACTCAGAAAGTTATTAGATTTGCCTGCAACTGTCTTCTGGTGAAAATGAATGGTTTAAGCAAAATATGGAGAATTGTCACTCACAATACTGGAAAAACAGATATAAAAAAATTTTCTCAGGTCATTTTGTAACATTGGTTACACTTGATTTGTGGTGCTGTATCAATGAAATTAAGAAAGTGAAATGCTATTCTAGAATTGCTTCTTCAGAGTACTATATAGAGAGTTTTCCTGTTTACAAAGTGCTTGGGAAAAAAAGTGGTTATTCATGTTTCATCTTTCAAAAGACATAAAATCATACACACTCTGTAAATCTAAATGTCTGCTGATTTTCAGGACTACTTTTCTTTCCTAAAGAATATATGGCTCACTCTGTACAGACCTCTGCTTTGATTTCTTGCAGTGGGGACTGTATATTGATTCTTAACAGAGACGAAATTTCATATAGTAAATAACTCATGATATTTTCAAAACACAGACATTTTGTTAGTATAATAAATAGCAGAGCAAACATAAATACAGTTTAAATTAGAGTTCACTGCTGTGTTGACTTAAACCAACAAATGAGTTTTATCAAAGGTCGTTGACCACCTTTACCAAATGTAGCTTAGTGTACTACACAACTAGAACCTGGGGAAAGCAGCATAATGAGAAATATCTGATTTTAAATACCAGTGTGGTCTTTCTGTAACTATTGGGCTCAAGGTACAGTCTCTGTTGTCTTGGAGTAGCAGACTTTATCAGAATTTATTTACTGGTTATGTATGCTTGGATTTTATGACTCTGAATTCACTTTAATTCCAGCTTCTGCAGTTTTTCTTGTCCAGCATTTTTCTCAACCTGCATAATTGCAAAAAGGTCAGATTTTGTTTTTACTGTTCCTCAGCAAACATTATCTCTCTATTTATGTCATTTTACGTGGTAGCTTATGTTTTCCATTATACTAGACAAATTTTTATTTATAAAATCCTCTTGACTTGTTGAACTGCTCCCACCTCTCTTCTTAATTGTCCAAATATAATTAAAGGTCTGGATAAAATGAATCACCTTGGCAAAAATTCATCCAGCTTTATTGCCAAATTCAAAGACTGACTGAGTGAGAGAAAAATGCTATATTGGCATACTTGATTTAAAAACAATTCCAAATGTGGCTCTGTGTAGTATTAATTCCAGCTGAAGCTCTTGAGAGTGATTAATTAAAATATATTGTTGTAAATCCTTTGCGATATGCTCCAATACTGAGTGTACCAAGCCAGACTGTGGTTCAGCATATGTATCCTAAAAGAGAGTAAATTATCAGTGTTCTCCTTGCATGGCCCTCTATGAGGAGGAGAAGATGGGATAGAAGCAGTAAATGTCTAGCTGCTATTTTTTATTTTCTTAGCAGTGGCCAAGCAGTGGCAGGAAAGGGTAGGGAGCAAAAACTGATGACCAATATGTCTACACTGAGTCAAGAGGGATCTGAAACTTCTGCAAAGTGGTATCTGTAGCACTTCAATTAACTGATAAGAAAGGAAGGAGAGCAGGTCAGAAAACATCCTCTTTGTTCCTGTGTGTGTTATTCTTTCTGCACTCAGGATGTCACCTGAGGAGGTTGTTTCCGCTATACCTGAAGTTTCTGCAATGCCTTTCAGAGCATGAGTCCAGTGCTCAATTTTGGAAGAAGATTGGGGTGCACCAGCTGTTGTGCCCAGGAAAAAGTAAGTGCCTGCTGCTGTAATATCATGGGCTCTGCCAGTAATGGAGGTGAATGAGTAAGAACAAGCAAGTGTTGAGTTACACTTTTACAGTAATTGGAAAGAGGACATTTAAGTCGGTTGTTGTGATCTGGACAGAGGAGAAGAAATGAAAAAGCAGGGTCTGTTCTCATTGAATAGGGCAACCTCTGGTGTTTTGGATTGTTACGGGATCCTCAGTTGATGCTTTATTGTTGTTATGGTGGAATAGTGGAAATAATAAGAACTATACAAGATGGGGGTTTCCCCCTTTCATAGTTATGTCACTCCAGATTGGTCTATGATTGTTGCATTTAACTGTCGTGACTCGAGAGTCCAATGAGATGTACACCAAAGAGAAGCAGTCATAGACCTAGAGATCTTCGATCAAGCATGAAGCCAATGGACATTCCCTATTCCCTTGGACTGTTCATTTGAAGTTTACAGTCATAGTGATCTGTTATATCACTTATTATTCTATTATTCCACACAGTTGTACCCCGGTTCCTGACTGGTTGTTATCTGCTGCATTTCAGCATTCCCTAATAAGGTTATCCCTTCCCCACCTTCCTTCTGAAACCTTTTCCGTATTTGGTTAGTATCCGCCCAGGTTCTGCCTCCCTTCTGGCATCTTCTTCCTGGACCCTATAAATACCCGACCTCCATTTTCAATAAGTGCCATTCTTCTCACACCCTCATGAGAGTGTGCCTCGTCCTTCACCCCTTGGCAACATCGCGGCAAGCATGAACAGCTCTGCAGCTTTAGCTGTTACAGAGCATCTATGTAACATAGGGTCTATACTAGGGGACATGGAAAAAGTGAAAAAGGAGTAGGTGGGTGAAGAAGGGAAAGAAAACAATAACTTTAGTGAAAAAAGTCAAAGCAGAAAAACTGAAACTCAGAGATATGTGATAAACAAACCGGGGAGAAGCTTTGGGAGGAATGAAGAGATTTTCTATAGTGGAGACATAGTGAACAGCTCTCTAGTCAGTCGAAGGGGGAAAGGGAGCAAGTTATCTGAGCATTCAAGTAGAAGGGGTTTGGAACATCACTTGACTAGTCCTGCAGGATAATTAGACTGATCGCAGCATCTCTTTCACCCCACCTCATCCTCTGCAAGAAATATAAAAGTGGTAAGTGATGAACACAATTGGTTTATCAAGTCAGTACAATTACCTCCTCATCTATTTCTGTGGGTCAGTCTAGCCCCCTACACTATATTCTGTTTGTCCCTATAGCAGCCTTCTTTCACAAACACAGGTGATTGGACACTCGTGCTTGATCATTTACACATATGTCATAATTTTTAATGGTGATTTTGGTCCATTTACATACATTAATTTCCCTGGGGTGCGCTTTTTAGTATTATAATGGCTATGGTAACTCTAGGTTATATTTTCATATGATCAGCTATCACCAAGTTATTATTTAACATACTTTATTATAGTTTCTTGAATATTTTTGAACAGTTCTCAAACAGAAAAGCATTTATAACATTCTGTTTCTGGGGACACTTCACTGCTCCATTGCACTCTGTTGTCATGGTTACAAGACCAACTCATAGTTGCTGTGAACTTTTTAGTGGATTTTTAACTTCATCTGACATAATTCTTACCCCTTTTTAGAAGGGAGAGCCTTTTGTTTTGTTTTCCTTTAAATGTGTCCTTCTGTGTTTCAGTAATCAAGAAGATATTTTTCAGTTAATATTCAAATGTCTTCAGGTGTGACACTTTGACCTAGGTGCAAAAAGTTGACATCATCCATAATCCTTGAAATGCCACTCACTGAAAGGTTTCCACTTAATCTTTAGCAGAATGTATATACACAAGTCAGAAATTTGTACAGGTGCATGTCCAACCTGGAAAATCAAGACACAAGTAGCAAACAGAACAGTGTTTACAGGATGGATTAAAAAAAAAAAAAGACCTTGCTATCAGAGTCCTTATACAGAACAAGTTCAAAATAGATTTGTATCTCATAAATATGAAGTGAAATGTTTTAAATATCTTCTCATCTTTTTACTTACAGCTGCTTCTTTTACATTTCTCCTATGCATAAGCATATGACAAAAAACCAAACATATGATTTGATAATTTTCTTCATTCTAACAGCTTCCTTAGAGGCTACATTCATCTTCTACCATTTTTATATTCACAAGCTAAAAGATGATTGTAGGAGATGTTTTGACTGTGAAGAACATGCTCTCCCATCTGTGGCAGCATACAAGTATCTTCTTATAGAAGAGTTGTTTAGGGTTCTTTCCAGATTGATAGATACCAAGATGTGTAGGTTTATTGATGAAATATCCTAAAGTGAGGAGAGATTGTAGCATAATTGCATATTTTTCACATGCTGCACAAGAGATACACTTCAATAGTACTCCACCTGCTCTTGCGTAGGTTTAGTTTCCTATGATGATTTCATCTGCAGCTTCTTTGTGAAGGGTTTGCATATAGAATATGATATTAAGCCCCAATATTTCTGAGTTTCATTTATCTCTGTTGCCTGGTAGGAAAGCAAGAGCTAGTATTTGCTCATCTTTACAGAGGTTAGATATGAGAAAAAATAATCAGAAGAAGAAAGATTCTTAGACTATATAACACCTGAATTCACTGTTAATTCCATTTACCATTTAAACAATTATAAATCATGTAGACAAAGTAATGGATAATATGGAAGAGCAATAGAAAAAAAAAAAAAAAAAAAAAAAAAAGAACGGTCCCATATACTTTTTTTTTATTAGTCCTGCAAATCCTTTTGTCCTTCTCAGAAAAGAAGGAAAATGGCATTACTCAAGTGTTTTGATTTTTTGAATAATGCAATTCTAAATTGCTAATCTAACTGTACCATAGGTGCAAAATAGCATTTTATGGGCATTCCTTAAGGATGGTAAAAGGTGGTGTAAGATTACATACTAGCCAACATCTGCATATTTGCAATGCAGAAACACACAATGTCCTATCGGTTTAATTTTCACAGTATAGAGCTGAAGAAGGAACTTCAGATTATTAATTGATAAAATTTGCTTCTGAGATGAGACTCTGACTCATGTATAACAGAATCTTCCATGGGTAGCAGAAAAAAAAAAATTGTTGTAAGGATATAGCAACAAAGATAGCCTAGTTAAGGCTTGGAAAGAAAGTTAGATTCGAAATCTGTCATTACCTCAACACTTTGTGCCTCACATTTGGTGCCAAAAAGGATTGTCATGTTTAACCCCAGCCAGGAACCAGCTACCACACAGTTGCTCACTCACTTCTCCACCAGTAGAACTGGGGAATGAATCTGAAGGGTAAAAGCAAGACAATTTGTGGGTTGAGATAAAGACAGTTTAATAGAGAAAACAAAAGCTATGCACTCTAGCAAAGCAAGAAATTCATTTGCCACTTCCCATGGGCAGGCAGGTGTTCAGCCATCCCTAGGAAAGCAGGGCCCCAAGACATGTAACTGTGACTTGGGGAAATAAACTCCGTGACTCCAAACAACCACCTTTCTCCTTCTTCTCCCCTTTTTATATACTGAATATGATGTCATATAGTATTGAATATGCCTTTGCTCAGTTGGGATACCTGTCCCAGCTGTATCTCCTTCCAGTTTTTCCTGCTCCCTTTTTCGTCAGAAGTTTGCCAGTATGAAATGCAGAAAAGGCTTTGGCTCACTGCTCAGCAACAGGAAAAAAATATCTGTATATTATCATCACTTTGTTCAGCACAAATTCAAAACACAGCCCCATGCTAGCCACTGTGAAAAAATCAGCTCTACCCTAGCCAAAGCCACCCCATCTGGGTCATGAATATGGTCATTGATTGCTGCACATACTGCAGCAATCACCATCAATTCAGGCAATGTTCTCAAGTTTTTCATGAATCTGTATTTTTTTGAATCAAGATCTCCATCCTGACTGCTAAGAGTATTGCGTGGAGCAGGGAGAAGTGCAATTCTATTTTGTGTGGATATATATGTATACATACGTACCTTCTTTTTAGGACTGTTACTTCCATTGCTAGTGCTGTTAGTCTTGCAGACTAGACTACCTTGACTTCATCAACAAAAGAGAAACCCCCTTTCTTTCACTTGAAATTAATATCGACAGTTACTAACAATCTTATCTATGATGACAAGCCTCCAAAGAGGCAAAAGTTATAAAGTCTTGCTTATGTTGCAGGTAATTTTATTTCATCGAAAATTAAGTATGCATATCTGCTACTTTGTTCTCACGTTTATGGAAATGCCTCAAAAAATATTTCTCTGGAGCCAAAGACTCTTAGAAACAATAGAGCAAGAGATATCTTGCAACATTAATAGTGACATCTCAATGCATAAAAAAGGTAGAACAGTAGACTTCCCTGAAAGCCTTATTTGTCTATAATTACCAATAATCAATATTATCAATAATTTGCTACAACTTATTATGAGAACTATTATTTTTACAAGCTGTCAAATAGGCATTCTACTTTAACAAATGTTTAATACTAACAATTTGGATGCGTTTTCAGTTGTAGAGGCAAATAACAAGTATGAGCAGATTAAAGTGGAGTTAACCACTCTTGGAAGGCAAACAGGACATTTTCTCAGTTGTCTAGAAAACAAAAACTCAAAAAAAAAAAATTGACAAAAGAATGTTTGCCAGCCTACTTATGAAGATCTGAAGAGACTGGGTACTTGGTCTGGACAGATTTTTTTCAAGAACTAGAATTGGTTTATGAATGAAAATCTGTGCTTTAAAAGCTGGGCAAAACTCAGGCTGCAATGCTCCCCAAACAGTTGTGCCGGTGGTTTGTTCTCTACTGATCTGTTTCCTCAAATCATTTTGTTGGCTGAAGAGAGAAGATGGGAGCAAGGGGGAAAAGTGATGGCAAGACTGCATTACGGTTAATGTAAATTAGCTGAAGTGAAGGAGCCAAAACCTCAGTGTGGTAAGTAGTGGAGAAAATTAAGACTTGAGGAAGATTCCCATCTTGGCCAGAGATGAATTGCTCCTTGGAAGTGACTTTTCATGGCTAATTATACTGAGAAAGTTAATGAGTAACAAGACTGGACATTTTATTAGAAAAACTTAGCTTACATAAATTTCATCCTCAGCATAAAATAAGAAGAAAATTGAAGAAAATTATGGAAGAAATTATTCATAATGAGGGAACAAGAAAAAAAAAAAAAAAAGAACATTCTATATTGATTGGATATTTTGGTTTTACTTTTAATATTTTCCATGTTGGATTGTGTTTTTTTTCATATAACTTTCATTTTAAAAGCAACATATTAATGCCTGATGTCTTTGGCCTTCAAAATCAGTAGCCTGCCACAGTTATCTAAGAAGAATAAACTGTTGCATAGAGGTCAGTTTTAGTGGGAAATCTAGAGCCTGGCTTTGCCATTTGGTTATTTAAAACAGCATTGGCATTGCTTGGGTTTGTCCTTTGTTTTGACTGCTTTGATGCAGCCTGAGCTTGGTGTTCCACCAAAGAGGGACTTGATGGCAACTTAGAGACCAAAGGGTTTCCACTCCTTCTGCAGGTTGAGATGGATACAGTTTAGAGCAGAGAGAGTTTTTCACTCACATAAAACCAGACCAAGTCAAAAATGAGTTAATAAATTCTGGTTATTTATTCAGGCACTACAATCTGATTTAAAGCAAGATTCAAATGCTCAAGTAACTTTTATTACTGGTAGAGGTGTATTGTTCTTGCTCTGGACTAAGTAATCAGAGTGGGATTCTTACAGCATTCATGGTGGGGATTAAAAAAACTAGCCCATTCCAATTAGATGTACATGTTGTGTGTTTTGGGGGTTGACTGGGGGGAAGGAGGAGAATTGTTGTGAGAGAACTGACAATTTTTGAGTGATCATTTCTCCTCATCACTAAGGCAGTGGAAACAGATGATCCTAGTTCTCAGAAAGTCCCATTCTTTAAGATGTCAGAGGAAAAATTGTCAGTGGCACCTGATTTGAATAAATTTCAATATAAACATACAAATAGAACTCACAGACATATTTTGAAGAACAGATCAATTTTAAAGTCAGTCCCACCTACATGAATTAATAAACAGGAGCTGTTAAGAGGTTTTGAAAACCATAGCATAATAGTTTTGTATTGCTACCCTGTTTGATTCATGAAATAACAAGTGGTTAAGACAAACTAGGAAAATGTATTGTTGGGGAAAGCTGCAATTAACAGTGTTAAGTAAAAAAATGTACATTTCTTTTTCTAAATTCTCATTTGACCAATGCTACACTGAAGCATAATTTGATTTTACTATACGGCATTTTGGAGCCATATTAAGACACTCAGAGGATTCAAATCTTTTGATTTTACACAGCTTTGTGTAATCTTTATTTTTGCTATGCATGCCCCATCCATTTTAAGAAACCAGAAGTTCAATGAAAAGTAATCTGAATATGTTTAAATATGTGCTTCTCTGTTGTTTGCTTTTAAAAAATAAGAATGAAAAAAAATCTCATATTACTTGAGTCTGCACTCATGTATTTTTCCTGCAGCTCATGTTTTAAGATTCAATCAGTTTGAATTCAATCAGCCTGTCACGGTTATATAAGGAAGAATTTTCAAGGAAAATTTACTATTGTAAAGTGACGTTTTCTTTTGGAGCACATCTTTTGGATGGCAAGTAAGAATTGGGGTAAAGATTAATCCTGCTGTTTCCATACTGGTTGCTTTAATAGGTTCTATTTGGAAAGCTAAGACATATAAATCCAGAGGAAAGCATATGAGAGTGTCTGACAATGTATAAGTCATGGGGATTGTTATATAGAATAATCTGCCATTGAAGATTAGAGCAAACCAAAATTTCCCCAGTTTTACAGCCTTTAATATGGTCTATCTAATTGGTGGGGTTTTATTGTTTTCATTAGTTGTGATACAGTAGTATTTAGACTCCAAATGAGAGTAGGACCTTATTTTGCTATTTTGCACTTGAGAAATATATAGCTCATAATTGTCCCAAAAGACTGCAGGCTAAATAGACCAGCAAGAGGCTGTGGAGACACAACTCTGAAGGTCACACAAGTATCTTGCTAAAGACAGAAAGAAAACAACCAAAAAGAGAAAAAAAAAAAAAAAAAAACAAACTAAAGAAAACAAAAAGAAAACTCCATCTCAAAATCTTAAAATGTTGGAATCTAGGAAAAGCTGGAAAAAGAAAGAAACATTAAAGGCCATCTTATGGAAACCTGCAAAGTAGCATGAACTAATCTGATTTATAGTGTTATAAAAAGACCATAATTATTTGAAAACATAATAAATCTCATTTTAGTGCTGAAGAGGGGAGGTTTTAAACATTTTATTTTTCTATTCAGGATTGCTGGTGTTTAGCTGGCTTTCCTGGTTGGAAATTTTGTTCATTGTTTCATTTTAGTAAAGATAGAGAACGTTGGGGAAGAACTCTTGAAAAAAAATGCAGAGTACAGTACACTTACACAGTAAGGTTGGGCTGTACAGTTAAACGGAGAACAGGTCATATAATTTTTCAAATCATAAATTACACTGAAGTCTTCATGAAAGCAAATACATATGAATATATAGGTATGTATTTGAGATGAAACAAAATTGCATATTTCTACTAGGCTTTTCTAAAGTTCAAAAACACACAAGATAAATATATTTAGAATGTTCAAAAAGACTTTAAAAGAAATTCTGTTAAACTTCCCAGTAAAACTTCAAGTAGAATAGGATTTCCTGGTTTAGTCGTGGTGCACTGCCCAAGTCTAGGTAAAACTTACTCTGAGGATTTTTAGGTTAGTTAGTCAGGTTTATAACTAAATTATTAATGTGAGAAAAATTCAGAAGTGCTTTTAAATTCGCTGTTCCAGACTTCATTGCAAACTCTAATTGGAGATGGAAAATCTTAACAGGAGAGCCAATGCCAACCATCCATTTTCCATGTTGCTGCATTTTATTCATTCAAAAAAGAAAATAAACACGGGTTTGTTACAGGCTTGCAATAAGGAAAAAACTACAGTAGAAGAGTAAAGTCAGGACCCTGAATTTTAGGAAAGTGAACTTTGAGCTCTTCAAAGAATCAGTCATTGGACCCCCTGGAAAAGTTGCTCTCAAGGACAAGGGAGCACAACTGAGCTGGTATATATTTAAGGATGTGTACCATAGAGCACAAGTGTTGTTAACATTCTGGTGTAAGAAATCTAATGCTAAGTGAAAGAAATGCAGGAGACCAGTATGGCTGAGTTGAGACCTGCTGGTCTCAAAATAAACAGCAAGAGGGAAATACACCAGTAGTGAAAACCAGAACAGGTATCCTGCAAAGAGTATAGGAACACTGCACAGTTTTGTAGGGATAGGATCAGGAAAGAAAAGGTGCAGCTAGAGATGAATTTGTCAAGGGTCACAAAGATTAACAAGCAAGGCTTCTACAAGTAGGTCAGGCAGAAATGGAAGGTCAAAGAAAATATACTTCACCACCACTTCCTCCACTCTAACCCCGGCCCTGAAAAGCAAGGCTGGCAAATTAATAAGTAGAATGCTGAGGTATTCAAGAAATTTTTGCCTCAGTTTTCAATGGCAACCTCTCTTCCCATGCCTCTTGAGTGGGTGACTACAAAATGGGAACCGGGGGAGCAAAGTCTCTCCCATTGTAAAGAGAGGATCAGATTTGTGACCACTGTAGGAATCCGAGTGTATTTAAGTCTCTAGGAGTTGGCGAGAGGCATCCTGAAGTCCCAACGTAATTGGCTGATATAGTTGCCAAGCCACTCTCCATGATATTTGAAAGGTCACGGCAGTTTGATGACCACCTGTGTGACTGGAAAAAGGGAAACCCATATTCAAAAAGAGTAGAAAGGACAACCCTGGAAACTACCAACCTGTCAGCCTCATCTCTGTGCCTGGGAAGATCATGGAACGGAACCTTCTAGAAGCTATGCTAAGGCACATGAAGAACAGGAACATAATTCAAGATAGTCAGCAGAGCTTCACCAAGGGCAAGACCTGCCTAACTGACCTAGTGGCATTCTGTGACAGAGTGACTGTATCAGTGGACAGGAGACGGGTGACAGATGTAGTTTATCTGTACTTCTCTGAAACCTTTGACACAGTCCCCCACAACATCATTTTCTCTAAGCTGGCGAGAGGTGGATTTGAAATGTGAATTGTTCAGTGGATGAAGAATTGGTTGGATCATCACATCCAGAAGACAGTGGTCAATGGCTCAATGTCCACATGGTAAACAATATCAAGAGTTCTTCCCCAACCTTCTCTATCTTTACTAAAAAGAAACAATGAACAAAATTTCCAACCAGGAAAGCCAGCTAACACCAGCAATCCTGAATAGAAAAATAAACTGTTTAAAACCTTCCCTCTTCAGCACTAAAATGAGATTTATTATGTTATCAAATAATTATGGTCTTTTTATAACACTATAAATCAGATTAGTTCATGCTACTTTGCAGGCTTATTATGTAGACATATATATGGATGCATAAGATGACCTTTAATGTTTCTTTCTTTTGCCAGCTTTTCCTAGATTCCAACATTTTAAGATTTTACGATGGAGTTTTCTTTTTGTTTTCTTTAGTTCACTAGTGCTGAGAGGTGTCCCACTCACAGGGAGACTGCTGGTTGCTGTTCACTGCAGTCAAGAAAATCTCAGAGGGCCTCACAGGACTACAGTTTATATGGGTTGCAAGAGACTTGGCTTTGGTCATCCTGGCTGAAATTTGGGGCAGCACTTTTCTTTGAAAGTTTGATTTTCCATAAGTTGGATTGTTATTCAGGCAAGAAAAATAAGTTGTCAAAGCTGTTTGTTAAAAAAAAAAAAAAAAAGGCAGGAGCTTGTAAGACAGCACTAGTTTCTGGGAGAAGACAGAATTTCTTATAAGCTCAAGAGAAGCTTAGCCCATGTGTTATTTGTCAAAGCCAAGGCCTAATGAGCATTTTTGAAATCATACTGTGGAACAAGGAAAGAAGGTGGAGGGGCATGCACCACCACAACCATCTTTCACAGGCATAATTTCTGCCCTAACAGAAAAAAGGAACCTAGCAGAAAGTGGATATGATGTCAGTAATGCAAAAATACAAGAAAAACCACCAAGGTTCAATTTCATATGGAATATGTTCTTATCAGATTGCATCATCCATTCATAGTTAAAATAAACTATGCTGCATTGGAGGAAAAAAAATTCATACTTCAAGAAAGATTACATAAAAGGTCTTGTGAAGATCTCAAATGAATCAGCATCAGCTCTTACAGAAGCAAATCAGCATATCCTTGTAGTTGTTGCCAAAATTCAACCACAGCTATCAAAACAAATCTGTATTAATTTATTCAAGTACTTACAGTAAATTTAAATAATTCACTGCAACTGTTTCCTTCTAAATCAAACCATTGAAATCAGAAGAATTCAAATTCTTGCTGTTTCATACAAGCCTAAATCAAGCTATAGTTGAAAAAGTAAAATAAAAGGTAGTGCTTTCAAACTCAAATCTTTAATTTAAACGTTTTCATCAACTAACATTTTTTCCACTAAAGATAAATACTTTAGTTTTTTTCTTTCTATTTCCATTTTTTTTTTCCTATTAGCATTGCTAGATTATCCTGTTCAACTAGGAAGAACTTAACTGTAGAGCTTCCTTTCTTGCAATATTTTATAGAACTAGTCTTTTAAATGTTTATATTTTTGCAGTTAAAAACTCAGTTTCCTCTTTTAAGAGTTCCATTTTTTAAGAGTATTCAGGAATGAAAAGGTCAACATATTTCTCCATTTAATTAATACTTCTAATATGTAATTAGATAGTGTATTCCAAACTGAACCAGTATATAGTTTTGAAAAATAGTTACCCTTTTATATTCATATACTTTTCCTGTTCTCATTCTTGAAATTTTTTTTCCTCTTTTTTGAGCATCCATTATAACACTTTAAGGCACATGTATAAACCATAAATGTTTGGCTGCCCTCAGCTCTAGAAACTGAAGAACAGGATGATACAAAAACAGAGTCCATTCATCCCCAGTGGTTTGCATAAGGCTTTGGGCTGCATTCACAGCAGGAAAACTGTCAGACTGGGGGTACCAGCAAAGAAAACACTTGTTTTTAAAGGGTCATCTGTTTATTGTTGTTCAACAGAAGTATCTACATATTCTAGATATTAACAGTGAACATTAGTTTTATGGTGATGTAGCAAGAGCTAAAGAGAAAAAAAAAAGTTTGAGCAGAGCATCTGAATCAGTTTGCATGTATCAATGATTTTAAATAGAAAGCCATTGTGGAATTTCATCTGCCATCATAATACCCAGTCTTAAAAGATCCTTCTAGAGCTCTTTACATTCGACCTTCATTTTTATTATCATTATTATGTAATAACAGATTTATCCCCTGCCTACTCACCCAACTTTCTTCATCATTTTATAAATACTCTCAACTGCAGAAGTCAGGGGGCATTCAGACCTTGCTTTGTGAAAACTGGCTTTTAATTCCTATCTGTCGTTATCCCATCTTCAACTACTTATTTATTCAAGGGAGCACTTTTCCCTTATCCTGCAACAGCTTGGTATTTTTTAAAGGTTTTCCACTCTGTGCAAACTTAAGTTTACCAAACTTACCAAAAGTCCTTGTTTTATGCTTGCTTACTTCTTAAAGGGAATCAAATACATCTGTAAGGCAGAAATGTCTTTTGCTAAAACTACTGGACAGCAATAACCCTAACCCTAGCCCTAATCCTGCTTCTTCTGCATGTTGCCAGAAAATACCGAGAACAGTTCTTTCCACACCTTCATCACCACTTTGAGTTTGTTTCTTTGAAAGATGGACTACTCTTAAAAGTGTTTTTCCTCTGCTTAAAAGACATTGTTTCCCTACTCCCTTTTCTCTCTGCATTTGACTTTTTTGATTGCCTATGTTGTGGAGAAAGCAATGGATTTGCTGCATCTACGTTCTCCATTCTCTTTTATTCCCATAGAAGGGAATAACTCACACAGAAAAGTAATGGGTAATTATATTCCCTTATCTGACTGGAAGTTAACTAGCTCACAATGAAGCCCTTTAAGAAAGAAACCAGTTACCTAAATGAATTCTGTATCGAATTTCTTCTTGGTCAGTCTCCAATTATGAGGGTATGTCAGGTTTTCTGCAGCATTAAAGCAATACTGATTCATTTAACAATGTATTAGTCAATAAAGCAGCTGTCACAGCAGTAAAGACACTAGGTTTGTGATGTAAGCCATTAGTCTTTCAGCCCACATTGAAGGGGTTAGTAAGTATGATATCAAGTTATCTGTAATTGGTGAGACTGGAAATTTCCCTTATACTATCTTACCTCTCAAGAACTTACACAGATGCTTAATTTAATTGCGGGCCTTGCTTTTTTCTTTGCTTGGTGCTCTTCCCATCTTAGTATTTAGGGGCAGGTGTTAGAGTTTACAGGACCTCAGAGGTTTGGGTGGTACTTTTCATTGTCTGAATTTACCTTTTATTCAATGGCAGTGATGTTAGTCAGCACTGAAGAGTCAGTGCAAAGGTGTTATAATAAGCCAATCTTACTTTCTTTTCCTCCTCATCTCAGAAAATATTAGTAACCAAATACACTGCATGGCAATCAGTTGATCAGTCATGCTGTCTCCTATAAAAGTGCATTGCGAGCTTGAGAAAGAACAGTTAATTAACATGCATCTGTGAAAATGTATTATCCATTTTCACCGATCCAAAAAATGTCTTGAACGGGTGAAGAAATGGCAGAAAACATACCCGAGGGTTGGTTCCTCTCTGACTCCCTCCCCTTTTGCATCAAATTTTGTGAGTACTATTTTCCTAAATCCTAATTCTTTGTTTCATTCATATAATTTTTAGTAAGTACTAATTTGCTACAAAAAAAATTACCAGAATGTATCATCTCTGCACATCATTGGATAACTAGGCAGTTCTGATATATTCTGGGACATCCTTAGGAAACGGAAAAAATGCCATAGGATGTCATGAAGAGAACGTTATTATTGACACATTTATAATTTGTTTCCGCTTTGGTTTTAATCATAACTGTACAGTTACTGTAGCATATTAAATTAAAATCTCCTGCATACTTCACATTATATCACAATAGGAAGATATAATCACTTTCCTTAAATAGATTTTTTTCCTTATTTGTTTTCTTTATATCCTTTCATAGGCTTTTTATTTATTCCTCTGCAGTTATTTTCCCCCGTTCTGTTCAATCCTAGCAAATTCCTTTTGTCCTACTAAAATTTCACCACAGGAAATAAAAAAGTGTGTACAGCTGCCAAAACAAAACAAAACAAAAAAATCACACACTTCTGTGAGCCTGTCAGTCTTTGGCATGACTTATTCATGTGACAATAAAAACCAAGTGTTTATATTTTTCTTCCTGTGGAAATGGTGTTGTGTTATTGACAACTAAAACCTTGAGAATTGGAAACTTGTTTCCTAATTATTTTTTTCTCCCCACTTAGAATAAAGTTGATATGCAATCATGCTCTTTAAAGCACATTCTTGCTACGACATACTGAGCTCTTTGCAAGTGTGTTTTTTGGGGGATTTTTGGTGGTATTTTTAGGGTTTTTTTTGTTTGGATGGTTGGGGTTTTTTTTGTTTGGTTTGCGTTTTTTTTTTGTGGTGACATAGACTTTAGTTGATAAGCAGTATCTAACTTCAAGAGTTAACATTTTCTACACAGTTTTGTTGCCTCCCAATACCTTCACTGTACTGCTGGAACGTCAGTGGAATGCTGGCAAAGATTCCAACACTTTTTCTTCAAGAAGTTCATCAGTTGTAGATAAAAATCAAATGCATAACTATTGATTAAGTTTCTTTGCTGGAGGTATTTGGTAGACTAAAAGGGAGAGAGAAGACACTTGTATGCTAGTAAGGCAATATTTTGACTTTCAAAAGGTTTTGCTGTTTCAGATGGTTTGTAGGCTTATTGAATTAGAAGTCAGTCTTCTAGGAGCCTTCACAGGGTAGACAGTAGCTCTTCAAACTCTGTATTGGGCTTGGCAATATTAAACCTTGTGCTCAGGTTATCATAGAATTATAGGATATCCTGGGTGTACTGGTTTGAAGGTAAACCAGCAGAAGAAATGGACCCACTACCAGAGAGATTATGAGTCAGAGTTACAATTTAA